>CAUYUJ010012914.1:192500-238846 GCA_963575745.1 Prorocentrum cordatum | reverse complement strand
GGGGGGGGGGAGCCCCCCCCCGGATCTTTGACCCCCCTCAGGGATTTTTTCAGCACAGCCGCGTTGGATCGCGCTCCCTCGAAGAACGTGATAAACCCAGAACAAAAAAGCTCAACTGGCTGATGCTGCAGCCGACCCTTGTGATTGTTCAGACCAAACTTTCTGAACACGCGGGAACTCTTTCGCACTCTCGTCAAACCACTGAGTCCACAATCCACAGTTGCTGTTCTGCCAGCGTGGCGTGGGAAATCCAGCATTATGTTCAAAAGGCATTTTACCAAGCTTGCATCAACTAGCACCTCTCCGAAGGCCGTCCACCGTTCGCTTATCACACTCAGCGCATTGCTGCATGTCCGATGGCTTACAGTTACGATCAGTTGCGACATTGGTCACGGCCACTGCTGCTCCCGATGACGGGCCAACAGTTCTTTACTGGCAGGAGCTCCAGGTAGGCGGCGCCACATATCAAAAGTCCACCTTTTTCTGGCGCCTAGCTTGGGCTTGACTTCTGAGAGAAATGCCAGAATGCGGCAGCGCAGGACGCACATCGGGAGGAAGCGTGGCAAATTCGCACGCGTTGGCAAAGAGCTGCCCAGCCAAGAGGGCCTGCCTGAATGCATTCGAATATCCTTCCCGCTCATCCGGGGAATCTCCTTTGCGAGAGCGCGCACAAGAAAAGTTGTCGTCCTCTTCCCTCCCTGGGCTCAAATGTGGGCAGATGGGGCGAGGAGAAGGCACATCATCTGAGGTGGGGATTTATCCATAACCACCGCCTGGGGGATCGATCTCTGGGGCCTCGGCAGGCGTTGGGTATAGATAGATTCGAAAGGGCGTGTTCTGCCGCTGCTGGCAGAAAACCAGGGGGGGCCACTGGGGGTGTCCAACCCGTCCCCCCACCCCCCTTCGAAAACGGGGGGAGGTTACTGGGGTTCCCGACCCCTCCTCCGGGGGTCCATCACGACAAGGGGGGGGAATACTACCGGTTCGAACCCCCCCTTTCCTCGCCGCAGGCAGACGACTCCCCCTCCTCCCCCACTCCACATGGGGGACTGTGGTGGTGGGGACAGTGGTTGGGACGGTGGTGAAGAGAGAGTGGGGAGTGGGGACACTGGGACATTGGTGGGGACAGTGGGACCGTGGTGGGGACAGTGGTGGGGGCACTGGTGGGGGCACTGGTGGGGACAGTGGGGACAGTGCGACGGTGGTGGGGGCACGGGTGGGGACAGTGGGGACAGTGGTGGGAAGAGTGGGGACAGTGGGACAGTGGTGGGGACAGTGGGGGCAGAGGGACAGTGGTGGGGACGGTGGTGGTGGGGACAGTGGTGAGGGGACAGTGGGAGAGTGGTGGGGACAGTGGGCGCAGTGGGACAGTGGTGGGGACGGTGGTGGTGGGGACACTGGTGAGGGCAGTGGTGAGGACGGTGGTGGGCACAGTGGGGACAGTGGGACAGTGGAGAGAGTAGTGGGGACAGTGGGAACAGTAGGTGGAACAGCGGCGGGGACAGTGGGGACAGTGGGACAGTGGTGGGGACAGTGAGACATTGGTGGGGACAGTGGGGGCAGTGGGGACAGTGGGACCGTGGTGGGGACATTGATGTGGACAGTGGGGACAGTGCGACAGTGGTGGTGGCACTGGTGGGGACAGTGGGGACAGTGTCGGGAACAGTGAGGACAGTGAAACATTGGTGGGGACAGTGGGGACAGTGAAACAGTGGTGGGGAGGGTTGTGGTGGGGACAGTGGTGAGGGGACAGTGGGGCAGTGGTGGGGACAGTGGGGACAGTGGGACAGTTGTGGGGACGGTGTTGGTAGAGACAGTAGTGAGGGCGGTGGTGAGGACGGTTGTGGGACAATGGTAGAGTGGGGTCAGTGGTGGGGGCACTGGTGGGGACAGTGGGGACAGTGGCGAGAAGAGTGGGGACGGTGGGACAG
The DNA here is from genome assembly GCA_963575745.1 of Prorocentrum cordatum. Lineage (NCBI taxonomy): Eukaryota > Dinophyceae > Prorocentrales > Prorocentraceae > Prorocentrum > Prorocentrum cordatum. The sequence goes on along the minus strand of CAUYUJ010012914.1, from coordinate 236,915 downwards.
CACAGTGGGACAGCGGTGGGGACAGTGGGACAGTGGTGGGGACAGTGAGGACACTGGGGAGAGTGCGACCGTGGTGGGGACAGTGGTGGTGACAGTGGTGGGGACAGTGGGCACAGTGGGGACAGTGGGGACAGTGCGACAGTGGTGGGTGCACTGGTGGGGACAGTGGTGGGAACAGTGGGGACAGTGGGACAATGGTGGGGACAGTAGGGACATTGGGACAGTGGTGGGGACAGTGGTGAGGGCGGTGGTGAGGGCGGTGGTGGGGACCTGGGAGTCGTTTGCCGGCGGCGAGTGTGGGGGGATGGGGGGGGGCTCGAGCCGGTAGTGATCCCCCCCCTCGGTTTTTTGGATGGGTGGGTGGGTTGGGGCTCGAACCAGTAGTGACCCCCTCCGATTTTCCGGAGGGGGGGAGGAGGGGGCGGGGTTGGGGGGGGGGGTAGGTTTTGCCGGGGGAAGGGCGGGAGGGTTCGAGCAGGGAAGGGGGGAATTTTCAGAGGGGGGGGGGGGGAACCCCGGGTTCCGGAGGAAGAGAGGGGTGCATTTTCGACAGCACAGCGGCGGTGGATCACGCTCTCTCATATACGCGGGCCCCTGGGGCCCAAAGATATCCATATTCACCGCCCGCTGGGGTGCCAGGACGTCGGTTCCCTTGTGGTGGTCATGGATAAGCCCCCGCCTCGCACATCACCAACCTTACGGAATTGAAGCCCACCGGCACGTCTTGCGAAGAGAACTGACCAACCCTCCTACAGAACGGCGAGGGCAGCGAGAGCGCGACGGGGGGAGTCCCATTGGGGCAGGCGAGGGTTGAGTACCGGGGCCCTGCCCACAATCGAGCTGAGAGACTGAAGAGGACTTCCCATGGACTGCCGCCTACGGAGGAGTAGGAGAAAGCGGAGGAGTAGGAGAAAGCGGAGGAGGAGGAGGAGGAGGAGGAGGAGGAGGAGGAGGAGGCACTAGTTGGGAGAGGAAGGCCCGCGTGCGGGAGGGCGAGGGTTGAGCATCGAGGCCCTGCCCACAATCGAGCTGAGAACCTGAAGGAGAGCCCCTCATCAGTATCGTTTAACCGACGACGCCCGAAAACCTCAAATCTCGAACCCGAAACCCTGGAGCCTTCCCCACTCGGCGCGCCGCCGATGAGAGGGAGGCATCATGTCACGGTTCGGAGGTGTCGGGTCCCCGCGTCGCGCCCGCGGCCTCGGGAAGGGTCGCGCGCCCGGGCCCCAGAAGCGTACGGGACTGCTCGGGGAGGCCCATAAGTCAGCATCGTGTAACCGACCCTTGTCCGCAGTGTCATCCCCGTCCAGACCCCCAACATCCCAGCACCCCAGTTGGGGATATATCCTTCGAAACCTGGAGGAAATGGCCTATTTCCCCATCTAGGGGGGTGAATCGGCCAGTGGGGCCCAGGCGACGCCCATGGGGGTAGGGGTCGGTTAAACGATGCTCACCTCGCTCCACCAGGTTCGGGCTGTTCGTGTTGCTCCCGTTTAGCGAACCTGGCTCATCTCGTGGGCTGCCTTTCCTGTTGCTGTGCCGGCTGATCTCGGATACACTCACCATCCCGAACTGAGGAGTCAGGAAATTGGTTGGTGAATTGCCTTGGTGGCGTAGCCAAGGGCAAAATTGTCGGTCATGCTTGTGAGCTTGAAGGTTGAACAGGAACGGGCGAACTTGGCGGTATTTGCAGAGCAGGGTCGATGGGCAACGGGGGGGAGAATAAGCACTCCACATGTCGTCAACGTCACTTACGAAGACCAATTTAATGAGATTGACGTGCATTTTGCTGGAAAAGGTGACATTCAAGGCGTAGTCGATGCCGAGTGCTGATCCCGTTGAGGAGAAGGCGGTAGTGTAGTCAACGAATTTCCCCAAAAGCCCCTGAGACCGCATACCACCAAGCCGAACAACAGTAAGAGCATGAGTGGATGAAGGATGCAGGCTGACGCGCCTGGGTTCCGTACGCGAGCCAAATATGGATTGACAAGAGTATGAAAATGGAAGCTCCCCCACCTCTTCCGCCCAAAGGGCAGGCAGGACTCAAGACGGGGGAATGGCGGCCAGCTCACGCAGGGAGCCCAGGAGGAGGAGGAGGAGGTGGAGGAGGAGGAGGAGGAGGATACGAAGAAGGAGGAGAAGAAGCAGAAATGGGGAGGAGGAGGAGGAGAAGGAGGAGGAGGAGGATACGGAGAAGGAGGAGAAGAAGCAGAAAGGAGGAGAAGGAGGAGGAGGATGAGGAGGAGCAGAAAGGAGGAGAAGGAGAGGGACGGTGATGGGCCAGATCCTCACTACTCTCGCGTCCTGGGCTGCCCCAGCAGGCAGCCAGGCTGTCGGAGCAGAGCGGCGCAGGCGGGTCCGGTGATCTGGGGGCTAACAGATTTGCTGAACCAGTTCTCTGCCTCCTTCTCATCCCTTCAGTTTCTTACGTATCCTTCTCCTTGTCCTCCTCATGCCCCTCCTCTCCCTCCTTCCTCTCATGCCCCTCCTCCTCGTTCATCCTCGACCTCCTCCTCATGATCCTTCCCCTCCTCCTCCTCCTCCTCCTCCTCCTCCTCCTCCTCCTCCTCCTCCTCCTCCTCTGCTGGTTCAATGTATCACGATAGTGGGACTTTCTGTCCGTTGATGATTCGTTCTGCGCCATAGTCGGGATCAGGCCAATGGGGTTTCGAATCCAAACCTCCACCTTCTCTTCTTCCCTCATCCTCATCATCCTCCTCCTCTGGCCCTCCTCCTCGCCCTTGTCACTTCTCCTCGTCCTCGTCGTCGTCCTCCTCCTCATCCTCCTCCAAGACTTCCTCCTCCTTGTCCTCCTCTTTCTCCTCCGCCTTCTCCTCCTCTTCCCCCTCCTCCTCATCTTCCTTACCCTCTCTTCTTCCTCCTCCCGCTCCTCCTCCTCCTCCTCCTCCTCCTCCTCCTCCTCCTCCTTCTCCTCCTCCTCCTCCTTCTCCTTTTCCTCTTCCTTCTCCTCCTCCTCCTCCTCCTCCTCCTCCTCCTCTTCCCTCCATCTCCCCCTTCTTCCATTTCCGCGCCTCATGTGCCCCTCCCCCATGTCCCCACCCCCCAGGGAAGATGAACGGGAGGGGCAGTCGGAGCCGGCGGAGTTTGCGGGAAGGGTTCTCCCTCCTCCATGTCGAGGAGGGGGAGGGAGGAATGGGGGAGGAGAAGCACAGACAGGCAGCAGCCGGGAGCTGAACAGCGCATTGGCAGAAAGATGTAGCACAACGTAAGATACAGAACGCACTGACTTGCACTACAACGCTGTGAAACATGGTGAGGGTGGTGATGGGGATATTGATGGTGATGAGGATGAAAAAAAGGATGAAAATGAGGATGATGATGGTCGTGGTTTGAATTCAACCAGAATAAGAGGCGCCAGATACGTCCGCCTGCCTGGGAGCTAAAGTTGTATCTGCACCATAGCTTTTTTTTTACGAGCTGCGGCCAGAGCGAGCAAGCCTCGCTTCGATTGGCTTCCACCTGGCCTGGATTGCTCTGGGCCCTCCCGCTCACCAGCGCCTCGCGGGCGGCCCGCCGCCGCTCACCAGCGCCTCGCGGGCGGCCCTCCGCCGCCATCCGACCCTCCGCCGGCAGCGGTTGCCACCCTGGAGCCGGACGCGCCCTCGGCTGAGGACTGCGCTTTCTGGTTCCCGCCTCCTCCGCCGTGCGCGGGGGCGACCGCGGAGCAGCGCGCGCCCTCGGTTGAGGAGTGCGTCGCCCTGCTCCAGCAGTGTTCGGCCGGCGTTCCGCTGCCCGAGGAGGCGTCGCTCCAGCAGGTGTTCCACTCGCTCGCGGGCCCGCTGCGCTGCTCGTGGAGGGGCTCCGCTGGCTGGCGAGTGGGCTCGCGCGCTGCGGTCGTCGGCTGGCCCAGCGGCCTGGTGCAACCTCGTGGCGGTGGCATCTATGGATGATTGAGGGCGGTGAGTTTTTCGGAGTATGCGGTGCAGCCGCCTTTGTTGCACGGTCGCGCTGTCACTGCTGTGCTGCAGTTTCGCCGGACAGATTGCGTTGTGGTCAACGACGACCTGTACGTGGCAGAGCTGCGGGCAGACGACACGGACATCAGGGCCTGGTATCGTCACGTTGTTGGAGACGGGCCTCCACCAGCTCTAGTGATCTTGGTGTACGTCTTCGCGGTCCCGCTCACGCGGGCCGACTTCGGCGCGCTGCGCCCAGCAGCTCTCTGGCTGGTCGCCGAGCACGACACGGCGCTCGCAGCTGCTGGTATCGTGCACGCCGTCGTCCCCGCTGGGGCTGGCGCGGGTACGGGTGCCGCGGCGGGCGCACCTCCAGGGCCGCAGCCTGCTGCCGCCGCCCTGGCTGGGCTTGGCGGCCTTGCAGGTGCTGGGCCCGCCGCTGCCTCCGCGGCTGCTGGATGGGCCGCTGCCGCGGCCGCCCCCGTGGTGGGAGCCCCCGCCCCTTGGGCAGCTGGCGCTGCCACGGGGCATGGTGGTCTCCATGCCGCGCTCGCATTTGGCCTTGGCCCAGCCCCGGCGGCCGCCGTCGACGACTTCTGCACCTTGGCGGCGTCCTGCGATGCCGAGGGCAAGCGGCACCAGGAGTTCCACAACGCGGCCAAGGCGATGCGCCAGCAGTCTTGGCCAGATTGGATAGTGCCTGGCCCGTGCAATATTCTTTGGTGCGCGAGCGTCATGTTGGAGAACGGTTGCTCGGCAGTGGGCCACCATGTCGCCTTTCGCTCCGCCTGCCACCTCGGGCTCGACGACCCCCTAATGCTGCTCCATTCGGAGCTGTCCAAGAACCTCCAGACTGCGATGTGCTACGACCAGGTCGACGCCAGCAACCTCGCTTCGATGGAGCTCATCTGCAGGCAGCTCCAGCTGCGCGAGGAGAAGCTCAAGGACCGCATCTTCGGGGCGACCAGGACGGGGCACCAGGAGTATGACGAGAGTTGGTTCTTCACGGGGTTGCAGAACACCCGCGGCGTCACGGCGCTCGCAGACATTCAGCTGGAGGAGCTGGGGATCACGGCGCACGGGCTTCGCTGCGGATGCGCGCCCCGCGACCTCCCCCACCGCCTCTAGACGCCGCTGGAGGTGAAGCTCCAGGGGCGCTGGGCCTCGGACGCGACGCTGAAGTGTTGCGCCACGCAGACGCGCGCGGTCTCGGAGCTGGCCCCGGCGCCCCCTCAGGTGGTGGAGCATGGGGGCCGCGTCTCGGAGAGGCTCGCCGCTGTGGTCGCCGGAGCGGCCGCGCCGTCGCCGCCTTCGGTCGCAAGGCGCAGCCAGCAGGCCCCAGCGAGGCGCTGCTGTGTGACCGCCCGGTGACAGCCCGCCTGCGCTCGCTGCTACGCGCCGCGATGGCTGCCGCCAGTCGCAGCCGCAAGCCGATCTTTCTCGAATGTTTTGCAGGCTCCGAGGGGCTCAGCCGAGGCAAGAAAAATCTGGGGCGCGGGGTGATTGCCGCCAATCTCGTTTCTCGTCCGTGGTTTGCTCTGGATCGCCTGGTTATCCGGCGCACCCTCCTCGGCTGGGTCTGTCTCTTCGGGAGTCATCCTGGCCGTCTGGCTGGGCGCGCCCTGCAGCGGCTGGTCGCAGGCCCAGCGCGGGCCTCCAGCCAGCAGTTAGTGCAGGTTCCGCTTCCCGACGCGACCTGGGGCCTCCCAGGCCTGTTGGGCCGGCCCCTCGCCGCCGTCCCCTGGGGAAGCAGCCAGCTGCGATTTTCTATACAAGCCATTCGGTCTTGTGTGCGTCAGGGACCCCCCGCTTTCCTTGAGAATCTTGCCTCCTCCCTTCTCTGGTCCGCTCGCCTTCTTGTCAGACTCGCCTCCTCTCCCCTCGTCCCAGAGCTTGGTCTTCAATTTGCGTGGATTTGGGACTCGGCGGAGGAGACGGGCCCAGGTCCAGGCTTTGGCGATCGGTTTCAAGATCAGGCTAGCGTTGGCTATGATGTAATGCTCGCGGCGGTCTCTGCGTGCACTCGCACAAGCATCACGTAGTCCTCACCGCCGCGGCACAGCCTCAGGGAATCTCTGGGCCCAGGCTGCGCAGAGCTATCCTCGGCGGATGGCCTCGGTTTTCGCCTCGGCTAGAATGAGCTCCGCCCAGGGCCTCCACTTGGCCCGCCTCCAGCAGTTGAATCGAACGCCATATTGACAGAACAAGTTTTGACGGCGTTCGGCCAGAAGCCCTCCTGGGAGATGGGTTTGTCTATTTCCCTCCGCTCCTGGTGTGGTGGTGGTGTCCTCGTTCCTGCTCCTCCCCCTCCTCCGCTGCCGGCCGATGCTCGGCACGAGCCTGTCCGTCGTCGTGTGACGTTGCTTGGCCTGCGAACACAACATCGACCATTGGCTTGGGTGGAGCGCTGGATGGTCGCTCTCTGCACTTTTAATACACAAGCAAAATGAGAGCCGCCAAGTACGTCCGCCTGCTTGAAGTTAACGTTGTATGCGTAGCCGTTTCTCTCGCCCGCCCTCCCTTCCCTTCCTTCCCTCACCCCCTGGTCGGTGGTGGTGTCCTCCTTCCTGCTCCCTCCCCTCCGCTGCCAGCCGATTCTCGGCACGAGCGGGTCCGTCGTCGTGTGCAGTTGCCATGCCTGCAAAGGCAAAATCAGACACTGGCTTGGGTAAAGCGCTGGATGATGATGATGATGATGATAATGATGATGATGATGATGATGATGATGATGATGGTGGTGGTGATGATGATGATGGTTGCGATGGTGGTGATGATGATGCTGCTGCTGAATACGACGGTGATGATGAGGATGATGATGATGATCATCATAATGATGGTGATGATGGTGGTGATGATGATGGTGATGGTAATGGTGATGGTGATGATGATGCTGGTGACGATGATGATGGTCATGGTGGTCATGATGATTATTGTGATGATTGTAATGATGTTGCTGCTGATGATGATGCTGATGGTGGTGATGATGATGATGATGATGGTTGCGATGGTGGTGATGATGATGATGCTGCTGCTGAATACGACGGTGATGATGAGGATGATGATGATGATCATCATGATGATGGTGATGATGGTTGTGCTGATGATGATGGTGATGGTAATGGTGATGGTGATGATGATGCTGGTGACGATGATGATGGTCATGGTGGTCATGATGGTGATGGTGATGATTGTGATGATGTTGCTGTTGATGATGATGATGCTGATGAAAATTATGCTGACGAGGATGATGATGCTGCTGATGATGATTGTGAGGAGGAGGAGGAACAAATATATTAAGACGGGGATTCGGATGGTGATGACTTCATGATGATGATGATGGTGATGTTGGTGCCGTTGATGATGTTTACTATGCTGGTGGTGTTGATGGTGATGGTGTTGATGATGATGATGGTGATGGTAATGGTGATGGCGATGGTGATGGTGGTGATGATGCTACTGATGATGGCGTTGGCGAGTGTGACTGTGATGACGGTGACGATGACGATGGCGATGTTGCTGCTGCTACTGCTGATGATGATGATGGTGATGATGATGATGGTGAGGGTGGTGAGCATGGTGGTGATGGTGATGCTGACGCTGATGTGGTTGGGGATGGGGTGATGCTGATGATGATGATGATGGTGATGATGATGATGATGGTGAGGGTGGTGAGCATGGTGGTGATGATGAGGCTGGCGCTGATGTGGTTGGGGATGGGGTGATGCTGATGATGATGATGATGATGATGATGATGATGATGATGATGATGATGAGTAGCAGGAGGAGGAGGATGAGGAAAGGACATGTAGGGATGATGATGATGATGATGATGATGGTGATGATGGTGGTGACGGTGGTGGTGGCGATGCTAACTATGCTTGCGATGTGATTGATGATCTTGTTGGTGATGATGGTGATGGCGATGGTGATGGTGATGGTGATGGTGATGGTGATGGTGATGGTGATGGTGATGGTGATGGTAGTAATGCTGCTACTGGTGATGACGATAGTGATCGTGATGGTGATGATGCAGACTGTGAAGATGCTGCTGCTGCTGCGTATGATGATGATGATGATGATGATGATGATGATGATGATGATGATGATGATGGTGATGATGATGATGATGCTGATGCTGATGTTGATGGCGATGCTGCTGATGATAGTGGTGGTGCTGATGTTGAAGAGGTAGGCGGGTGGAGGCGGAGGAACTTATGAGGGAGGGGGGTGAGGAGGAGGAGGAGGAGGAGGGGGCGGAAGGACAAGGAGGATAAACATAATGATACCCAGGGGTCATGCGGAGGGGGGAGAAGGGAAGAGGAGGAGGAGGAGGAGGAGGAAGAAGAAGAAGAGAGGGACGAGGAGGAGAAGGAGGAGGACTCCAGAGTAAACCCAATATGCGCCATCGATGCTGCAATGCTCCCTCCCGTCACAAGTCCCTCTTAATAAGTCTCTACAAGCCTCCCTTTCCGTTTCAAGACGCGCCAGTTCGAAAGATAAGAGCCCAATGGGCCTGCCATTCATGCGAGAGCCCCGTTTTGAAAAGGAGCTAAGTGCCTCGCATCCTTTCAGCGAACGAGAAAGAACCCGCAACGATATGGTCATGCAGCTCGACGGGGTGTCCAGCGAGATTCCTACTTTGAAAAAAGGCCGCCCCACCTGTGTAACTCTTGCACCTGCTCGCACTGATGGCCAAGAGAGTCGAGGAAGGCCCAAGCGAAAACCCCATTTTGAACAGGGGCCGCCCTCCATCTTCCGTGCAGCTTTTGCGTATGATCACCTTCCTGTAGTTAAACTCATTGAAATCTCAAGCGACGCCCAGTCTTGAAACAGGAGCCGCACTTCATCCGTGCAGCTGTCGCACCAGTCGAAGAATACTGCCCATAAAGGTTGAGCGGGTCTCGAGCGAAAGCCCCCACTTTGAAAAGGGACCGCCCCAACACTTGTACCAGTTGCAGGCTTTGAAGACGAGTGTGCGCGGCGCCGAGGGGAGAGCCACATCTTGATAAGGAGCGGCCCTGCATCCTTGACGCCGTTGCAAACTTTTAGCACGAGTGCGTGCGGCGCTAAGGCGATAACTACATTTAACAAAAAAGCAGTGCCCCTCATCATTGGAGCTGTTGCGAAGTTTTAAGACGAACGTGCACTGCGCTAAGGCGAGAGCTCCATTGTCAAAACGACCTTCGCTCCATCCCTGAAACTGTTGTAACCGTTAAGACAGTTGTGCGCGGCGCTACGGCGAGACCTTCATTTTCAAACAAAACGAGCTGTGCTCCATCCTCGAGGCTGCTGCAGACTTTTGAGACGAATGTGCGCGGCGCTACGGCGAGAGCTCCATTTTGGAAACGACCTGCACGCCATCCTTGCAGTTGTTGCCGAACTATAAGACGAATGCGCGCGGTACTAAAACGAGAACAGCATTTTGAAAATGGTCCCCCTTCCATCCTTGAAGTTGTTGCAAAATGCTTGGATCATGAATGTTCAGAACATCGAAGGCGAGACGCCCGGCCCGCCCTACTGATACGTCTATGGGTGCGACAGGGAGGAGTTGTTTACAAGGGGAAGCAACGGCGGAGGAAGGTGATCCTGGCGCATGTTGGTTGCCCCCCCCCGCTACAGGCGAGGCCTCCGAGGAGGCCGCCGCCTGAGCGCGCGCGTGGACCGCTCGACCGCCTTCCGGGCGAAGCCACGGTGAGCTCTCAAAGACAAGGTTGCGTATTTGGCGGCAGAAGGCCCTCAACAGCTCCTCGGAGCATTACAGAAATGCCAGCAAGGCATACGGGTAAAGACGAGGCATCCGTTTCTGACACCGATTGCGCTGCGTCCCAGACAGCAAACGCAGTATTCGCTCATCCCGCAAAAGATGTTGGCGCATAGGCGAAGGCGCGCACGCACATGTTATGTCTCTTTCTCTGTATATGTCTCTTTTATTTCTTGATTCCTATCTCTCTCTCTCTCTCTCGTTTTCTCTCCCTGCCAACTCCACACGCTCACACATATCTGCATGTGCTCACACACTGGTGCTAGCACGATTGGGCGCCTCGTAAAAGGGAGTGATCATGCGGTACGCAACCAATCGACGCGCTGCACTTGTCAAGAACGCCCGTGGATTTCACGACAATCCTATAAGAAACGCTCTGTCTTTTCGAGCTCTCTGCATCGCCAGCGGCACCGAGCGCCAGCCACGAGCCCTCCGACCTGGCCCGCTCAGCAGGACCAACACGAGGCATGCGCAACCGGGCCAGCCGTCGTGCGCACGTCGCCCGACCGCGCCGCAACACTCTTTAGTAAGGCCGCGCGCCCGAGGCGGCCACACAGCGAGCCCCCTCTGCGGCGCGGGCCATCTGCCACAGCGGCCAGAGCGGTGCCTCGCCGCGCCGCCGCCGCCGCCGCCGAGCCGCTGCGGGCCTGGCCTCTCCCCGCCCCAGCTGGTCGCGCGCCGCCCTCGGCTACTCGTAAGAGTGACCCTGTGACCCTTCGCAGGGGTGGCTGGTGACATCACATTCGGGCGCACGAGACGAGGACGCCATGCGATACCACGTTCGACCACACGAGGCGAGCACGCCATGCGATATCACATTCGTGCAACGAGACATCTCTTCCATTGCAGGTCTTGGACCACGGGCCTACAGGGGTCCCGCCAGCACTGGCTGGCGCACTTGGACTTCGCCCCCCCCGCGGCCCCCGTTAAGCCGTGCACCAAAGGTCACTCCTGTCCAGGGCCGCTCTTGCGTGTGGCCGACGTCCGCGCGGGGGGGACCCCTCCCAGAGCGGGCCTGCCCCGGAGCTCGGAGCGGCCCCTCCCCAAAAAGCTGCGGCGCGCTCCCGGGCGAGCTGAGGCAAAGGTCGTTGGTCCTCGGGGGGCTCCCTCGTCGCCACGGCTTTGCGCAGCCAGGAAAACTTGTGAGTTTGGACCCTGGGAGTGGCCCGAGGACCGAGTTTGAGCTGCAGTTGTCTCAACTCGCCCTGCTCCGACCCTCTCCGCCCGCTTCTCCCCTCCAGACCTCCCAAATGTTGGCGGCGCCCACAATGAGGTGGCGCGAGGGGGGCGGCTTACTAAGAAGGCCGCCCCCCTCGCGCTAACCCCCTTTCTGGGCGCCGGCCAAATTGGGGCCCGAGTAGATGGGGTCGGAGCATCGTGTCGCATCGCCGATGCATTGGCGATCTGTCGGCGATGCGGCGACCCTCCGACCCAATCTACTCGGACCCCATGTGGGAGGTCTCCATCCCCAGAGGCCCACGTTCGGAGGAGGGCCAGTCGATGTAGCGGCGTTTCTGCTTCCGGCGTGTTTTCATCCTGTTTGGGGCTTCCTGGGGGCCTTCTCGTCGCCACGGCCCAGCCCGCCTCGAGAAGTTGGTCGGGATGGAGACCGGCCAAGAGCGGCCGGGCCCCAGCCAGAGCTCACCCTCGCTAAAAGGGTGCGGCGCTCCCGCTCGACTCGGGCTGTGAGCAATGGAGTCGAACGGCATGGCAGAGCAGGAAGATGTGGAGGAGGAGGATGAGAGGGGCGTCGGAGGACCTTCTTACTGCCCCCCTGGGTGGGTCCCCCTCCCTGCCGTGTCGCGTCGTAGTGTGATCCCCCCAGAGGCTACGGCCCCCAGGAATTGGTTGGGTCCAGCGAGGATTTTCAACGTTGCCGCCCGTTGTCCTCCGATTGCCGTCTCGTGCGCTGGGCGGGTCCAGCGAGGTTTCGCCACGTTGCCACCCGTTGCCTCCTCCTTGCCGCCTCGTGCGCTGGCTGTGCGGCCTCGTTGCCGCCTCGTTGCCGCCTCGTTGCCGCCTCGTGCGCAGAGTGGGTCCTGCGAGGTTAGCCCACGTTGCCGCTTTCGTTGCCGCCTCGTGCGCAGGGTGGGCCCAGCGTAGGTAGTTTCGCCATGTTGCCGCCCGTTGCCGCCTCGTTGCCGCCTCGTGCGCTGGGTGGGTCCAGCTAAGTTTCGCCACGTTCCCGCCCGTTGCCTCCTCCTTGCCGCCCGATGCCGCCTCGATGCCTCCTCGTGCGCTGGGAAGGTCCGGCGAGGTTTCGCCACGTTGCCGCCCGTTGCCGCCCGTTGCCGCCTCGTTGCCGCCTCGTGCGTTGGGTGGGTCTGGCGAGGTTTCGCCACGTTCCCGCCCGTTGCCGCCTCGATGCCGCCTCGTGCGTTGGGTGGGTCCAGCGAGGTTTCGCCACGTGGCCGCCCGTTGCCGCCTCGTTGCCGCTTCTAGCTTGCACTACAAACACATCGATATATATATATATATACACACATATATGTGTGTGTGTGTGTGCAAGAGCACGTTCTGTGGTCGCTTGGAGGGGGGGTTGGAACCAGACCCCCCGCCCACACCCCCTTCCCGTGACGGAGGGGGGGGGGTTCGAACCCCCCTCCCCCCCCCTCCCTCCTTTACTTTTCCTCTCTCCCTCTCCTCGGGCCGGCGCCTGCGTCGGCGGCGGCTGGCGGCGGCGGCGGGATTCCCTCTCTGGGCCGGCGCCGACGCTTGCGGCGGCGGGCGGCGGCGCGGGGAGCGTCGACGAGAACGACGGTGGTGGTGGTGGTGGTGGTGGTGGTGGTGGTGGTGGTGGTGGTGGTGGTGGTGGGTTGTGATGGTGGTGGTGGCGGTGGTGGGTGGTGATGGTGGTGGTTTGGTGGTGGTGTGGTGGTGGTGGTGTGGTGGTGTGGTGGTGGTGGGTTGTGGTGGTGGTGGTGGTGGTGGTGGTGGTTTGGTGGTGGTGTGGTGGTGGTGGTGGTCGTGGTGGTGGTGGAGGGTTGGTGGTGGCGGTGGTTTGTGGAGGTGGTGCTGGTGGTGGTGGTGGTGGCGGTGGTGGTTGTGGTGGTGGTGGTGGTGGTGTGGTGGTTTGTGGTGGTGGTGGTGGTGGGTTGTGCTGCTGGTAGTGGTGGTAGTTGTGGCGGTGGTGGTGGGGTGGTACTTGTGGTGGTGGCGGTAGTGGTGGTGGCTTTTGTGGTGTGGTGATGGTGGTTGTGGCTGGTGGTTGTGGTGGTGGTGGTGGCTGTGGTGGTGGTGGTGTTGTGTGGTGGGGTGGTGGTGGTGGTGGGTTGAGGCGGTGGTGGTGGTGGTAGTGGTGGTGGTGGTGACAGTGGTGGTAATCGTCGATGCGTCCCCGCCGTCGCCGGCGCCTGGCCACCGCCAGCGCCAGCGCCGGCGCCGGCGCCAGGGGGGGAGAGGGGGTTTGAACCCCCCCCTTCCCCCCTTTGGGCTGCCTCTGGTCATCGTCGCTGCGTTCCCGCCGTCGGCGCTGCTGGCGGCCGCCAGCGCCGGCGCCAGAGCCGGCGCCGAGGGGGGGGGCGTTCGGGAGGGGGGGCGGGGGGGGTTCGGGGGGAAGGGGGTCCCCCTGGTTTTGATCGACGGCGCCGAGTGTTGGGGGGGGGGGGCCCACCCCCGGTTCGAAACGCGCCGCCGACTGTTCCCAAGGCAAGTGCCAGTGAAACGCGCTCTCGCGTAGATGTACATATATATATATATAATACATAAAATGCACCAGATAGCTTACACTACGTAGCTTGCACCACATAGCGAAGTAATAAAAGAGCATGGGGCTGCTTTGGGGGGGGGCCTGATCTGCGCAGTCTTGGAGAGTTTCGGGGGAGTTATCTACACGGGAAAGGGATGGAGGTGGAAGAGCGTTGGAGGACACGATTTGTGCGCTTGCTTCATGGCTGACAGCATACTCCTGCCTTCCACCCCTTACCTCGGAGTCGGCCCCCCTCCTGTTCGCAGGGTCGAATGTCGAAAAAAAATGGATCCCGAACGGGTAATTTTGTCCAAGAGGCAAGAGGGTTCTGGATATCAAAAGAGGAGGAAGGAGAGCGAGGAGCAGGATGAGAAACGGAGAGCGAGGGATTCTCAAGTGGCGGTCTGGAGGCCGACGCGCGCGACGATTTACCCCCGAGGGGCGCGAGAGTGGGCGAGGGAGAAGGAGGGAGTGAGAGGTAGGGAGGAGGCGGTGGAGAGAGAGAGAGAGGTATGCGGGAGAGAGAGAGAGAGAGAGAGAGAAAAAAAAAAGAGAGAGAAAGAGAGGAAGGAGAAGCGAGGGAGAAACAGGCGAGAGAGGTAGCTCCTCCCCTCTCTCCTCCCTCTCCCCTCTCTCCTCCCCCCCACCCACCTCCACCCCCCACCCGTCCGCCCCCCGAGCAGCAAGCGGTGGCCCTTGGGGGGGGGGGGGGGGGGGGGGGGAAACAAAAAAAAAAAAAAAAAATCGGCGCAGGGGGGTCAGCCCGATTTTTTTTGTTTTTTTTGTTTTTCTGCCCCCCCCCCCCCCCCCCCAGGCCCACCCCCCACGCCCCCACCAAAGTTCCCCCAGAGGAAGGAGAAGCGAGGGAGAAACAGGCGAGAGAGGTAGCCCCTCCCCTCTCTCCTCCTCCTCCCCTCTCTCCTCCCCCCCACCCACCTCCACCCCCCACCCCGTCCGCCCCCCGAGCAGCACGCGGTGGCCCTTGGGGGGGGGGGGGGGGGGGAAAAACAAAATCGGCGCAGGGGGGGGGGGTCAGCCCGTTTTTTTTTTTTTTTTTTTTTTGTTCTGCCCCCCCCCCCCCCAAGGCCCACCCCCACCCCACCAAAGTTCCCCCCAGAGGAAGGAGAAGCGAGGGAGAAAACAGGCGAGAGAGGTCGCTCCTCCCCTCTCTCCTCCCCCTCCGCTCTCTCCTCCCCCCCACCACCTCCACCCCCCACCCGTCCGCCCCCCGAGCAGCAAGCGGTGGCCCTTGGGGGGGGGGGGGGGGGGGAAACAAAAAATAAAATAAAAAAATCGGCGCAGGGGGGGTCAGCCCGATTTTTTTTTTTGTTTTTTTTTTTTTGTTGTTTCTGCCCCCCCCCCCAAGGGCCACCCCCCACGCCCCCACCAAAGTACCCCCACCCACCGCTCCTACCCCAGTAATGCCAATTCATTGCCATGGTAATTCCAGTGCCATGAGGGCGCTGTGCCTGCGCAAAGCCAACGCAACGCCAAGGAACACCAATCCCATGCCAATTCTATGCTGGGTCCGTGCCGCCGCATTCAAGCACAATGCCAGCACATGGCCAATGCAATGCCACTTCGGATTCAATGCCAGTTCAATCTGAAAGCGATGAGTAGTTTCTCTCGTGCGCTTCAACAAGAATCCTCTTGTGGACGGTTTAAATTGGAATCCTTCTGCAGAGGATTTCATTAGGAATCACTGTCGAGGGGGCTTCAATAGCAACCCTTCTTGTTGGATTTCAATAGGGATCCTTCTGTGGCGGATTTCAATGGAAATCCGCCTGAGGATTTCAGTGGAAGTCCTTATGTGGAGGATTTCAATCGAAACCCTTTCTGCGGAGGGTTCCAATCGGAAGCGTTCTGCGGGCGTTTCACACAGATCATTGCGTGGAGGATGTTGTATGAATGTTTCTGTGGATGGTTTCAACGGGAACCCTTATTGCGTAGGATTTCGATACGGATCCTTATGTGGAGGATTTGAAGAGAAATCCTTGTATGGAGGGTGTCGGTGTTGACTGTTTGTATAATTTCAATACGAACGCAACGCCAAGACAATGCCAATGCACTGGTAGTGCTGTGTCAGCGCTTTGCCAGCGCCAGGACCATCGCAACGCCAAGGGGCACCATGCTATGCTAACTTCCTGTGGGGGCGTTCGCTAGGAATCAGTATGTGGAGGGTCAACGCCAGCACTTGGCCAGTGCAATGTCAATCCCCATTCACCGCTCTATCCAACGCGAAAGGAATAAGCCTTCTTCCCCCTTTTATATTTCAATAGAAAACCTGCTGTGGATGATTCAATCGGACTCCTGTTATGGGGGATTCCGATAGGAGCCATATGATGAGAAATTTGGTAGGAATCCTTATGTGAAGGGCTTCAAGAGGAATGCAATACAATTCACGTCCAAGGCAATGCGTGTGTTATGCCAGCGCGTTGCCAGCGCAAGGCCAATGCAATGCCATGGGGCACCAGTGAACATTTGGTCCATATTTCAATAGAACTCCTTATGTGGATGATTGAAGTAGGAATCCTTCTTGTTTGGGGTTTCAGTACGAACCTGCTGTGGAGGAGTTGAATTATATTCCTTATGCGCAGGGTTTCAAGGGGAATGCATGCCACCGCAACTCCAAGGCAATGCTTGTGGTGTGCCGGCGCTTTGCCAGCGCAAGGCCAATGCAATGCCAAGAGGCACCAGTGAACCGTGCTTCCTTCTAGATTCAAATAGAAATCCTTGTGTGGATGATTGAACTAGGAATCCTGTTATAGAGGGTTTCAGTCGGAGTCCTCCTGTGGGCGAATCCAACAGGAATCCCTGTACGAAGCGCTGCAATAGAAATGCAATACCTATTCGATTACGAGGCAATGCCTGTGTTATGCCAGCGCCCTGTCAGCGCAAGGCCAATACAATGCCCAGGGGCAACAATGCACCTTTTTCTTCAATGTTGCAGTGCAAATCCTTATGTGGAGGACTGAATCAGAAATTCTGCTATGGAGTTCGTTTGGACCCTTCCGTGGAGGAATTGAATAGAAATCCTTGGACGATGGGATTCGAGAGGGATGCAGTGCCAAATCAATTCCAAGGCAGTGCTTGTGCTATGCCAGTGCTTTGCCAGCGCAAGGCCAATGCAATGCCAAGGGGCGCCAGTGAACCGTGCTCCTTCTAGATTCCAATAGAAACCCTTGCGTGGATGATTGAACTGAGAATCTTACTACTGAGGGTTTCAGTAAGAGTCCCACTGCGGAGAAATTCCATAGACATCCCTGCGCGAGGGGTTTCAAGAGAAATGCAGTGTCAAGTCGATTCCAAGACAATGCCTGTGCTATGCAAGCGCTTTGCCAGCGCAAGGCCAATGCAATACCATGGAGCACCAATGAATCCTTTGTTTTTGTAGCTTGAAATCGTAATTCCTTCTGTGGGGGACTGAACTCAGAATCCTGCTATGGAGGACTTCAGTGGGAGCCTTCTGAAGAATTCAATAGGCATCCGTCTTTGAAATGCCTCAACAGTGATGCAATGCCAAATCCATTCCAAGGCTATGCGTGTGCTATGCCAGCGCTTTGCCAGCACAAGGCCAATGCAATGTCAAGGGGCACCAATGAATCGCTTGCCTTCTATATTCAATCGTTCAATAGAAATCCTCATGTTGGTGATTGACCTCAGAATCCTGCAATGGAGGATTTCAGTAGGAGCTTTCTGTGGAGGAACTCAACCGGCCGCTGGCATGCCAGTTCAATGCAAGTCCGTGCCAAGCCATTGCCAGCACAATGCCAGTGCAATGCCAGCACGCGGTCGTCGCATGCCAATCCCGACCGATGCGGACGAAATTAATGCTGTTTGTTCCCCGTTTGTCACTCGGAACCCTTCTGTGGATGATTTAGATTGGGATCTTTCAGTGGAGGGATTGGTTAGGAATCCTTTTGTGTGCGCGTGGAGAAAAGGGTTGAGCATAGGAATCCTTGGTTCAGGGTTCCAAATGAATTGGTCTTGCGGGGGGAGGGTAGCTAGGAATCCTTCTGACGGCGGGTTTCATAGGATTCCTTCTGTAGAGGTTTCAACGGAAGTCGCCAGCGTAGTTCAGGCGCAAGGCCAGCGCACTGCCGACGAAATGCAGCGCAATACCAATGCGACGCCAATCAAATGCCAAACCGCGCCAATGCAATGCCAATGGGGGTCCGCAGGGCAGAGCGCGAATACTGCGCCGACATGAGAAATACCGCAAACGACACGTCACCACCCGCCCCCCTGGAAAAAAACACCCTTTTCAACCAGCAAATGTGCGCGGCGTCGAGGCGAGAATGCCAGTTTTGAGAACATGTGCGCGGCGCCGAGGCGAGAGTGTGATTGTTTGAGAAATGGGATGCAGCAAGCTTCCACTTGAGAATCCCCCGCCCTCGAGAAACGAGTAGAAGCAGGACCAGTGTAAGCCCAGGATGCATCAGCGATGCTGCGCGACACCCTCCCGTCCCAGGTCCCTTTCTCGTGAGTCCGTACAAGTGCACCTTTTCCACGAAGGGGGGCGCCCAGTTGAAAGACGGGTGTTCCCGATGGGCTTGCCATTCAGGGGGGAGCCTGGGCAAAAAAACAAACAACACATGCCATGCTTGTGTCATCACGTAGGAGCAACCAGATGCATGACCATAAAGGCTATGAGCATGTCAAGCAAGAACCCAAGTTTGTAAAGGATACGCCCTCCGCCAGTATACAGTTACATGTCCTGCAGATTTCGGGGAGGGGGGCAGGGAGCTCGGCAACCACAGATGGCAGGTAGGCAGGACCGCTGGCATTGCCGCCGGGCTGTGTCCTGGATGCCAACAACTTGTACGGAGGGCGAAATCGTTAGGACAGGTACGCTCACGAAGCAATCACCGACCGCGCTATTAACAACATTCCCATCCTTCTCCGCCTCCTGATCTTCATCACCATCATCATCATTGTCGTCGTTGTCGTCATGGTCACCATGATCATCACCATCAGCACCGTCATCATTAGCCTCATCACCATCGTCGTCATCATCATCATCACCTTTATCGTCATCATCATCGTCAACATAATCATCATCATTCTCATCAACCTCATCCTCCTCGTCATCATCATGAACAGCATCAGCATCGTCACCATCACCGTCATCATCATCATCATCATCATCATCATAATCATCATCAGCATCGTCACCATCATCGTCATCACCAGTATCATCACCATCATCAACGACATCATCATCGTCAACATTATCATCCCTCTTCCTCCTTCTCCTCCGTCTCCTCCTCCTTCTCCTCCATTCCTTTTCCTTATAATTTCTCCCTGTCGCACCCCGAGGCCAGTTTTTAGGGCGGGCCAGGCGTTTCGCCTGAGACTGCTTCACCACTTATGATTCTGAAGCTTACAAATTGGTAACCATTTCACAAATGGAGGGCGGGTGGTTTTCAAAATGTGGCTCTCGCATTAGCGCCGCGCACATTCGTTCTAAACATTTGCAAGGGCTTCACGGATTGAGGATCACCCGTTTTCAAATTGTGGTTCTCTCCTTAGCGCCGCACACATTCGTTTTAAGAAACTGCAAGGGCTTCACGGATTGAGGGTTACCGTTTTCAAAATGTGGTTCTCGCAATAGTGCCGCGCACATTCGTTTTAAACATTTGCAAGAGCTTCACGGATTGAGGGCGGTTCCTTTTCAAAATGTGGCTCTCGCATGAGCGCCGCACACATTCATTCAGCTGCCAGAGTTTCATGGATTCCCACGATCAAAGTACCAAACATTGTGTTTAGAAAGGATTCGCGGCTTTCCGGGTGCAGCAGTCAGAACAGTTCGTGGCGTTGAAATCCCAAGAATGGCGTTTTGGAGCGATCCAGGATCGTCAAGACGCAACAGTCAGGTTGATCCGTGGCGTTGGAATCCCGAGAACAATGTTTTTGGCATGTTTCCGGGTCTTCAAACGGTTGTCTTCTAACGGGGCAGATCCTTCAATGTAAATGAACCGTTGTAAAGAGGGAGCTTGGAGGTAGGGTGTATTCCAACATCGTTGATGGCTCTTGGGTTTGCATTGGTCCTCCTCCTCCTCCTCCTCCGCGTTTCTCCTCCCCTACCCCGCCCCCGCCGCAGGACTCCCCAGAGGAGGGCATGCTGGCACGGCTGGCCGAGTGCCTCGGGGCCGCCGCCGCGCACGATCTGGGCGCGGGGTCTGGCTTCGACGTGTTTCTGGCGGCCACCACGGAGAAGGCCTCGGCCTGCTGCTTCGAAGAAGGGCCGGCCACGCGCGCAGAGGGGGTATGGGGGAGGGGGGAAGGCGTGTTGTAAGGGGGTTTGAGAAGGAGGCTGGTTCTTAGAAGGCGCGGGCCTTGGCTTTAGATGTAAGGCCCGCGCATTCTAAGAAGCAGGCTCTTTCTCAGACGCTTCCCCCCTCCCCCTACCCCTTTAGTGCGCGCTGCCAAGCTTTGACGAAGGAGAATGGCATAAACATAAACATAATGTCGGAAATATTTGCTTTGAACGCGCCGTTTCTGGCCCACCGCGCTTTGGCGCGACACGCTGACCACGCCCCAGTTCCCAAGCGACGAAGTCCCGAGCTCTTCCGAGCGAAGCCGCACGCTATCCGCTTGCAGGGCGTGCCGTGCCACAGGAAGTTGCAGGGTCCGCCGCCGCGACACGCTAAGCAGAAGCTCGGAACATGTGGGAGGTCCACGCGGATTCCTTTGATCCGCGCGGACCTGCGAAAGTTTGTGTCAAAGTCGTTTGTGTTTTTTTTGCTTCTGGTCCTGCTCTTCCTTCTGCCGCTGCTGCTGCTGCTGCTGTTTCTGCTGCTGCTGCTGCTGCTCCTCCTCCTCCTCCTCCTCCTCCTCACACGTAGAGGGTGTGTTCCCTTGCTCGCCTTGCGCGGGCTGTGGCCTGGCCATACTATTTCCCCTCCTCTTTTTCCTTTCATCCTGCTGCCGCTGCTCTTGCTGCTTCAGCTGTCGCTGCTGTTCCCATGTTTCCCTTCTGGTCGGCTGGAACTTTTGCACAGATCTGGGTGACAGGTAGGTCGGCCGCTCTATGGATGATCGATCTTGTGGGCCGTGGCGTGCTACTTCTTATTATTTTCATCCTGCGGCTGCTTTTCTTCATCACATATATCGAGCATGTCCGGTTTCCTCCAGACGCCTTGTCTGGACATATTCTTGCTCTCTCTCCTGGTCTTCGTTCTTCTCCCCCTCCATCCTTTTTCCCCAAACAGCGCTTGCACTTGTGAGTTTTTATTTGATTTTCTAAAGCAATTGGGCCTGTCAGTCGGTCTGGCGGCTCCATGGTCGCCGTCGCCGCTTCGTCGCCGCCCGTCGTCTGGGCCTGGCTGTCGGTCTGGCGGTTCCATGGTTTCCGTCGTTGTTTTAAATTGCTTCGATCGCACAACATAGGTCACACAAAGGTGCTCCGGTTTCTCCCAAGAAAATTGACGATTTTCCGTAGCGTACGTTGCATTAGTTTTTGCCCCATCGTCCATCCTAAATATGAGTTCGTACCACCCCAGCCCAGCCGGTATCGACTCCCCACCATCGTCCCTTGCAAAAGACCTCATGCGCGCACACCCGCTGATCAAAAACCATAGGTTTTCAATCGCCCCTGGCAAAGCAAAAACCGTAACGAAGTGCACACGTGCGCGTCGTCGCGCGCGCATGCCAGAACTTTGAACAAACAAAAACCTTCGCTCTTGTAAGGATTGCAATATCGAGTGTCACGAAAACATGTTAAACACATGGTTATGCAATATGAATGCTCAAAACAGTTTGCGCCCGCGCTCTTGCGAATGCTGATGGAAACAATAGGCGGTCCAACATTTTTCATACCATGCTTCCTAATTGGCCTCTCGCGCGCGCGTGCTGAAATCGTTCGAACGCCCTTGCGCGCGAGCTGTCGCAATAATCCTTTGCAAACAACGGGACGAAATGCACACGCGCGCGTCGCCGCGCGCGCATGCCGAAATCCTAGCAAAAACGTTCGGCTGCATAAGGCTTGCAAAACCGAGCGCCCCGAAAACATTCAAAAACACACGGTGTTGCAACATCACTTTCCCAAGAAACCTGCGCTTGCGGTTTTGCGAGGTCTTAAGAAAACCATATGGTTGTTTAACATGTTCATGGGATTCTGCCAAACAGGCCTCTCGCGCCGCATGTCGAAATCATACGAACGCCCATGCGCGTGTGCTGGGGGGGGTGGGCGCGATCTGTGTCAAATAATACCACGCGGGCCACCTCGCGCGATTTGGCCACGCGCGCATGTCGAGCATCAACCTTCATCGCCGACGCGAGGACATCGTCAGCGTCATCGGCAGGCGTGATGAACATCGGCGCCGTCGTTGGCCTTGCGGTCGTCATCGCCACCATCGTCACCATGATCGTTACTTTCTTGATCGTC
The DNA here is from genome assembly GCA_963575745.1 of Prorocentrum cordatum. NCBI lineage: Eukaryota > Dinophyceae > Prorocentrales > Prorocentraceae > Prorocentrum > Prorocentrum cordatum. Next base: position 215,160 of record CAUYUJ010012914.1, on the reverse strand, counting down.
TCTATCGTTGTCGGCATCGCCATGATACCACACCCGCCCAAGTCACCGACGCGTATTGAGGTGCCCGCTGGGAAGTGCCCAGCGGTCAGCGCCACCGCGGCCGCGTCGGTCGCGCCAGACTAGCTGGCCGCCGCGCGCGCGTGCCAGGGTTCGCGCGGCCGCAGAGATGCACCGGCCAACGCCGAGCACTCATCGCAATCGCCGCTGCATGGGTTCTGAAAACCAAATTGCGGGTGGGTGGGTGGTATGTTTGCAAGAACATGGAATATGTCAAAGCGTTTGTGAAATATCAATTCTCATGCCTAAAACAGACATTGGATCCCCTTCCCCCCCCTCGGGCTTTATGGGTACACTTTTTTGGTGCTGCAATTTACACATGATTCTGCCCCATCGCCCATCCTAAGTATGAGTTCGTACCATCCCAGCCGAGCCGGGGTCGCTCCCCCCCGACATTTTCGGCCAGAAAAGCGATGCGCGCGCATTCGTTTCAAGAGCCCCTTGCAACAAGAACGGGACGAAGCGCGCACGCGCGCGTCGTTGCGCGCGCATGCCGAAATCCTTCAAAACCCTGCGGTTCCGGAAGGATTTCAAAATCGAGTGTCCAAAAATCACACATGAAAACACATGGTTTCGCTACACGGATGTTCGACAACAGAGCGCGCGCGTTCTTGCGAATTCGTAAGGAAACCAACGGCTTCTCAACATTATCAGAAAATGCAACCAAACGGGCTTCGCGCGCGTTCATATCGAAATCGTTCGAACGCCCCCGCGCGCGTGTCGTCGCGAGATTCCCGTGCAAAAAATGAGAGGAAGTGCTCGAGCGCGCGTCGTCGCGCGCGCATGCTGAAATCCTTCAAGAACCTACGGGTTCGCAACGATTTCAAAACCGAATGTCCAATTCACATGCAACAACACGTGGTTTCGCAACATCAGTTTTCCCCAAGAAAAACTTGCGCGCGCGCTCTTGCGAATGCTTCAGGAAGCCATCGGTTTTTCAACGTGTTCACTGACTTGTGCCAAGCGGGCCCATAGCGCCGCATGCCGACATCATCCGCGCGCCTTCGCGCGCGCTGGGGGGGGGGGGGGGGCGCGATCCGCGCCGAATGAGACCGCGCGGGCCACTCGCGCGCGTCGGCCGCGCGCGCATGTCGAACTCTTTCCAAAACCTTCGCCACCGACGCGAGGACGCCGCCGTCGTCGTCGTCGTCGTCTGTGCGATCAGCATAGGCGCCCGCGCTGGCCGCGCCTTCGTCGGCGTGAACATCGTCGCCAGCATCGCTTCTATCACCTATCGTCATTGCGTCTAGCGTTGTCGGCGCTGCCATGATACCGCGAACGCCCAAGACTCCGACTCGCAGTGAAGTGCCCCGCTGGGGTGCGCCCGGCGGTCAGCGCCGCCGCGGCCGCGTCGGCGGTGCCAAACTAGCTGGCCGCTGCGCGCGCGCTGGGGTCGGCGCGGCCGAAGAGATGCACCAGCCAACCCCGGGCATGCATCGCAATCGCAACCGCGTGGGCTCTTCAAATCAAGTTGCGGGTGGGTGGGTGGGATTTCTGCAAGAGCGCGGGGTGCGTCGACTCGCGCGCGAGAAATCAATTGTTTCTCCTTTCGAAAAAAAGAATTAGGATCTACCTCCCCCCCCCCCACCCCCCCCCCCCCCCCCCGGATTTAACGCAGCGCACCTTTTCGAGTGGCAAGTGACCCCAGTCTCTGCCCCATCGCCCATCCTAGTAATGAACTCATGCCATCCCAGACAGGCCGGCATCGGCCCCCCCCCCGCCCCCCCGCAAGAAATATTACGCGCGCGCCCTCGTTTATCAAAAGCCATGCGTTTCCAATGATCCCTGGCAAAATGTGACGAAGTGCACACGCGCGCGTCGTCGCGCGCGCGTGCAGGAATCTTTCAAAAACGTCAGGCCTTGTATGTTCTGCAGAATCGAGTGTCCCGAAAGCACATCAGCACTTGTTTTCGCAACGAGGTATTTCACAAACAAATCTGCGCTCGCGGATTTGTGGATTCTCAAGAAAACCATCGGTTGTTCAACATGCCAAACGCGCCTCTCTCTCTCTCTATCTCTCACACGCGCGCGCATGTCGAAATCGTTCGAACGCCTCTGCGCGCGCGTTGTCGCATGAACTCCTTGTAGAAAATGAGGCGACGTGCGCGCGCGCATCGTCGCGCGCGCATGCCGAAATCCTTGAACAACTCCGTCGGTCTCGTAAGGATTTCAAAATCGAGCTTTCTCGAGGGCGACCGCCCATCATCATCGACCGATGCGATGGTTTCCACTGGTTTTTTTGGCTCTTAGCTGTAACGGCCAATCCGCGGGCTCCGCGGGCTGGATGTAGCAGCGCCTCCTGGACCTGGGCGACAACCTGGCGGTGGGGTACCTTGGCTGATGCCTGTCGCAGTCGGCGTGCCCTCCGTGCCCGACCCGCGCGCTCTGCGACGCGGTCCTCTCGTGCCCGGCGGCGCCGCCGCCCCCTGCCTGCCCCCTGGCCGCCGCGCAGGCGGCCCCGCCACCAGTGGCGCCACCGCCCTCCGAGCGGCCCTGGCAGCGGCCGCCCTCATCTACAGGCCGGGCATTTTGCGAGCTCTACGCGGGCACCGGCAGGCTCGCAGCAGCAATCAGAGATAATCGTTTGCATTGCACCCCTCACTTCGAGATTGGAAATGGAGATCATTTCAACCTTCATCATCATGCTGTTTCTCGCACCGTGTCGCGCTGGATTTGTCTCAGAAAGGTCTGGTACGTGCACTTCTGTGCGCCCTGCACCTTCTGGTCTGTAGCTACAGGGTCTCACCGGCCCTCTCATCAGCATCAAGGGCTGCAAGCGGCCCGTGTGACTCTTCGTCTCCTGCGGCTCTGTCATCGCCATGGTGCGCACTGGTCTCTGGAGAACTTGGCTGGGTCCTAGCTCTTCAAGTGGGATCACCTCGCAGGCTTCATCAAGTCATCCGGGGGTGCCTGGGCCTTACTGCGCTGCTGCCCCTATGGTTGTACTCATAAAAAGCCAACCTACATCGTCTCTAGCCCCCCCGAGACCACCGCGCTCGAACGGGCATGTCCAGGGGATCATGGTCACGAGATCCTCCAAGGCAAGGTCACCATCTCATCGCCGTCGGGGTCCACCCGCAGCCATTGGAACGCCAGCCTAGCGGGCGCGCGCCCGCCCGAGCTATGTCGCCGGCGGGCTCACCTGCTTGCGTCCTGCGCCCCCCGAGGCGCGCGATGCGGCGATGCCGGTGACCCTATCTCTGACGCCCGGGAGGCCGTGCTGGCGGCCAACTACCCTGGCGCAGACACCCAGCTCCGGCGCCCGAGGCCCTGCTGCCCGCGCGGGCCCCCGCCCGAGTGGCCCGACTCGGCGCCGCAGTGGGGGGCAGCCTGGTCTAGGCCCCGCGCCGCTGGCCGCGCGGCAGCGAGCCTGCGCTCACGCTGCCCAGAGCGTGGCAGCGCGGCAGCTCCAGCGCGCAGCGGAAGGCAACCAGCCGCACCTGAATCGCCACCGCAAGTTCAGCGCGCGGGCCGAGAACCCGCACCTCAGACGGAAGAGCAGGGACGACCTCAGCTCCGCCATGGTAAGGTACCGCGACCACCTGTAATTCCAGGGCCCCAGCCCCTTCAGCGCCAAGGGCGCCGTCCTCGGCGCCATCTTCGCGAAGGACTACCCCCGGAGGGCTCGCGCGACCATGCGCCTCTCGAAGGACGGCCTCGGGTCCAAGGCAGGACCCGATCGCGGGCGCGATGTTTTCCCGCGGGAGGGGGCGGCCCTCATCGCCGACAGCCTCGCCGTGAGAGGCAGCGAGGGGGTCGACGCCGCAGGGGCCCCGCTGGTCAGCTACGACGTATACATCAGTCACAGCATCGCCTTCTGGATCACGGGCTGCGGCACCAGCCTGCGCCAGGCCGGCTCAGACCCAAGCTGCCCGAGCCCGGTGCTCGCCCGTGCTCCTCAGGCCGACGGTCACGGACAGCAGCCAGCTCTCACCGCGAAATCAGTCGACCACGACTTCCTCATCGTCTTTCGCGACGAGGCCAGCAAGCAGTCAAGCCGCGCAGTCTGTCGGGGCGCACGACTGTGAGCGAAGCGCCGAGGCCACCTGAGTCAACCCATCTTCAACTTGTCTCTTGGAAAGTATGAGCAGCTTTTCAACCAGGCCGTCGTTGACGCCGGCCTTTTCTCTGCTCCGCGTGACCCCGCCCTGCGACAGGCGCAGCGGACCAGACGCAGACGCTGCCTTCGAGCTTCGTTCGATCCAAGCGTGCAGAAGAGAGGCCTGCGGCGTTCATAAATTTTTGAACGAAGGCATGAAAAATTCGGGACTTTGAAGTGACAGATCAGAGCATGAGTTCGAAGCGGCTCTCATATGTTCCGGCAGCCCTCCGCAGGTTGCGCGTCTTCTCAAGGTTTCACTGCTCCCACCCACCCTGTGCCCACAGATCGTTTGTTACGGGTACGGGAGGTCAGAATATCTTGATAATTCAGGCTGGTTCTTGTGCTCGAGGCCGCAGCCTCGTGAGAAGCGACGTGTTTCGTGCAACACCCGTGGCAGAAAATACTCACGCGCTTCGCGCACATGCATGGCCTGTCTCACGTCTGCTCTGGTCGCCCGTGTAGAGTAGCCAATCGGTGCTTTAGCAACGTTCTGTTCCCAATATCTCTTGCTGTGTTCTCGAGGGCGACCGCCCATCGTCATCGACCGATGCGATGGTTTCCATTGCTTTTTTGGCTCCTAGCTCCCACCCACCCTCACCATTGGGTAGGGGAGGTCAGGATATCTCGATAAGTCAGGCTGCTTCTTGCACTCGAGGCCGCAGCCTCGTGCGAAGCGACGTGTTTCGTGCAACACCCTTAGCAGAAAATATTCACGCGCTTCGCGCGCATGCATGGCCTGTCTCACGTCTGCTCTGGTCGCCCGTGTAGAGTAGCCAATCGGTGCTTTAGCAACGTTCTGTTCCCAATATCTCTTGCTGTGTTCTCGAGGGCGACCGCCCATCGTCATCGACCGATGCGATGGTTTCCATTGCTTTTTTGGCTCCTAGCTCCCACCCACCCTCACCATTGGGTAGGGGAGGTCAGGATATCTCGATAAGTCAGGCTGCTTCTTGCACTCGAGGCCGCAGCCTCGTGCGAAGCGACGTGTTTCGTGCAACACCCTTAGCAGAAAATATTCACGCGCTTCGCGCGCATGCATGACCTGTCTCACGTCTGCTCTGGTCGCCCGTGTAGGGTAGCCAGTCGGTGCTTTAGCAACGTATATATAAACACAAACCTATATATATAGAGAGAGAGAACTGATTTCAGAAGTTGCATAACATGCTACCAAACGGACTTCGCGCGCATGTCGAAATCGTTCGAACGCCCGTGCGCGCGTGCTGGAGGGGCACGATTTCGGTCAAGTAATACCACGCGGGCCACTCTCGCGCGTCGGCCGCGCGCGCATGCCGAACTCCTTCAACGCCGCGTCGCCGACGCGAGGACATCGGCATCCTTTTCGGCGGGCGTGATCAATGTCGGCGCCGTCATTGGCTTTGCCGTCGTTATCGCCGCCATCGACACCATGTTCGTTACTTCCACCATCGCGTCGACCGTTGTCGGCGTTGCCATGGTACCGCGCCCGCCCAAGTCACCGACTCGCGATGAAGTGCCCCGCTGGGAAGCGCCCAGCGGTCAGCGCCACCGCGGCCGGGTCGGCCGCGCCAAACTAGCTATCCGCTGCGCGCGCGAGCACGCGCGGGCTAGCGCGGCCGCAGAGATGTACGGGCCAACACCCAGCACTCATCGCAATCGCTTCTGCATAGGTTTTGCAAACCAAGCTGCGGGTGGGTGGGTGGGTGGGATGACTGCGCGAGCAGTGTAGTTGACACCATCAAGTTCGGCAAGTGAATCGCACCGCGTGCATTGCGCCACTTCGATTGCACCCACGTCGATTCCCCTTTGTAAAAGGGCATAGATTCTACCCCCCCCCGGGGTTATCGGTTCCCGTGTTCGCATTGCATCGTCCATCCTAACCATGAATTCATGCCGTCCCAGTTAAGCCGGCATCGGACCCCCCGCCGCCCTTTGCAGAAAACTGTGCGCGCGCCCATTCGCTTATCAAAAATCATTAGTTTCCAAAAATCCCTTGTAACAGATCAGACGAAGTGCGCGCGCGCGCGTCGTCGCGCGCGCGCGCCGGAATCTTTGAAAAACCAATGGTTTTCGCAAGGATGTCAGAATCGAGTGCCCAAAGAACATATAGAAACACATGGCACCGCAACGCGGATTTTCAAACAAAGAAGAAGAGCAAACAAACAAACGGAACAAAACAAAAAAGAGCGTGCGCTCGCGCCCTTGCGAAGTCTTAAGAAAACCAGTGGTTTTTCAACAAGTCGAGACAATGCTATCAAGCGCGTTTCGCGCGCGCGCGCACGCCGAAATCGCTCGAAGGCCCTCGGGCGCGCGCCGTCGCGAGAATCCTTTACAACGAAAAGAGACGAAGTGCCCGCGCGCATCGTCGCGCGCATGCCGGAATCCTTACAAAAAACCCTACAACTTCGTCGCGACTTTATGACCGAGCGTTTAAAACACATACAAAAACACATGGCTTCGCAACATCAATTTTCAAAAGGGCGCGCGCTCGCGCCCTGGCGAATCTTTGAGAACACCATCGGTGTTTTCCATGCTGTCATGGAATTCTGCCTGGCGCGCCTCTCGCGCTGCATGCCGACGTCATTCGCGCGCCCGCGCGCGCGTGCTGGGGGGGCACGATCCGTGTCAAAGGATGCCATGCGGGCCACTCTCGCGCTTTGGCCGCGCGCGCATGTCGAACTCTTTCCGAAATCTTCATCGCCGACGCCAGGGCGCCGTCGTCGTCGCCAGCGCGATCAGCATCGGCGCCCGCACCCGGATTATCGGTTTTCTTTTTCGCATTGCAATTTTCATATGATTCTGCCCCGCCGCCCGCCCGAAATTTGAATTCATGCCATCCCAACCAGACCGGCGTCGGCCCCCCCCGGCCATCCTCTGCAAAACAGATTATGCGCGCACATTCGTTTATCGAAAATCTCCAGTTTCCAACAATCCCCCGCCAAAAACGGGACGAAGTGCACGCGCGCGCGTCGTCGCGCGCGCATGCCGAAACCCTTCAAAAACCATCGGTTTCGTAAGGATTTCAAAATCGAGCGCCCAAAAAATATACATACACAGGGTTTCGCAACACGGTTGTTCAAAAAATGCTTGTGCGTTTGCGGTTTCGTTGGTTCTTAGGAACGCCATAGGTAATGCTACCAAACGGGCTTCGCGCGCACGCATGTCGAAATCGCTCGAACGCCCTTGCGCGCGCGCCGTCGCGAAAATCCTTTGCACAAAAAAGACCCGAAGTTCACGCGCGCGCGTCGTCGCGCGCGCATGCCGAAATCCGTCAAAAACCATCGCTGCCGTAACAATGTCAAAACCCAGCGTCCCCCAAAAATGGAAAACACCAAAGAACACAGTTTTGCAGCATCAGTTTTCAAAAAAAGCGCGCGCTCGCGCCCTTGGGGAAAAAAAAATTGTTCACGGAATTCTGCCGGGCGGGCCTCTCGCGCTGCATGCCGACATCAGTCGCGCGCCCGCGCGCGCGTGCTGGGGGGGCATGATCCGTGTCAAAGGATGCCACGCGGGCCACTCTCGCGCTTTGGCCGCGCGCGCATGTCGAACTCTTTCCGAAATCGTCATCGCCGACGCGAGGACGCCGTCATAGTCGTCGGCGCGATCAGCATCGGCGCCCGCATTGGTCGCGCCTTCTTCGTTGTCAACATCGTCGCCAGCATCGCAGCTATCATCGTCGCGTCTACCGTTGTCGACGTTGCCATGATACCGCGACCGCCCAGGTCGCCGACTCGCAGTGAATTGCCCGCTGGATGCGCCTGGCGGTCAGGGCCACCGCGGCCGCGTCGGTCGCGCCAAACGAGCTGGCCGCTGCGCGCGCGTGCCTGGGTCGGTTCGGCCGCGGAGATGCACCGGCCAACGCCGAGCATGCATCGCGATCGCTACCGCATGGTTTTGTAGACCAAGTTGCGGCTGGGTGGGTGGGATGTTTGCAAGAGCGTGGGATGTGTCAACTCGTTTGTTAGAAACAGTTCTCGTTTCGTACAAGAGAATAGGATCCATCCCCCCCGGGATCATCGGCAGCTTCGCATTGCAATTTACATGCGGTTCTGCCCCATCGTCCATCCGAAATATGAGTTTATACCATCCCATGCAGGCCGGCATCGCCCCCCTCCCGTCATCCTCTGCAAAGGAAATATTATGCGCGCGCTCTCGTTCATTTGAAATCCCCGGCAAAAAACGGGGCGAAGTCGCGCGCGCGCGTCGTCGCGCGCGAATGCCGAAATCCGTCAAAAACCATAGGTCTCGTAAGGATTAAAAAATCGAGTTCCCAAACACATATTAAAACAAAGGGTTTCGCAACGCTGTTTTTCCACATATTTATTGTATGCTACGCGCATTAACATACCATGTCACATCCTGCTTCGCCGTCCGCCAGTCGGGGGCCGATTCCAAGCAACGCATGGCGGGAGCATGCAACGCATAGCGAGAGCGTGCAACGCATAGCGGGAGCATGCAACGCACGGCGCCCCCACCATCAGCGCACCCCCCTGTGGCGTTAAGGAAATGACGCGCCTGCCACGACCTGCAAGCCTGCGACGCATGGCGCCCCCACCCCCAGAGCACCCCCTGCGGCGTCGAGGAAATGCCGCGCCTGCCACGCCCTGCGAGCCTGCCACGCGTGGCGCCCCCAGCCACAGAGCACCCCCTGTGGCGTCGAGAATATGCCGCGCCTGCGATGCCCTCGGCGACCGTGCGCGTGCGTCTTGGGTGCATAACGCAGTGCGCCTGCCACATCTTGAGCGCATGTGCTTTGCGTGTGTGCATGCGTGCGGCTGCGCGTAGAACGCGCGTCTCACGCGCGCGCCGCGCATGCGTTGCGCGGGGGCGGGGCGAGGAAGAGGGGGGAGGAAGAGGGGGGCGCGCGTGGGAGGAGACGCGGGTGCGACGCGGCAGCGAAGAAATCCATAACCCTATTCAGCATGCGGGGGACATGACTTGCGCGCGCGCCCTGAAAACCATAAGTGTTTTGACATGTTCACGAAATGCTGCCGAACAGGCTTCGCGCGCGTGCGTGTCGAAATCGTTCGAATGCCTTTGCGAGCCTGCTGGTGTGGCACGATCCGCGTCAAATAAAACGACGCGGGCCACTCTCGCGCGTCTGCCGCGCGCTTGTCGAACTCCTTCCAAAACCTTCATCGCCGACGCGAAGACGCCGTCATCGTCGTCGGCGTTATCACCATCTGCGCCGTCGCTGGCTGCCCCGTCGTCGTTGCGAGATTCGTCGCCAGCGCCGCTACGATCATCATCGGTTCTGCCGTTGTCGACGTTGCCGTGATACCGCGCCCGCCCAAGTCGCCGAACTGCACTGAAGTGCCCGCTGGGATGTGCCGAGCGGTCAGCGCCACCGCGTTCGCGTTCGCGTCGGTTGCGCCAATTTAGCTGGCCGCTGCGCGCGCGAGCATGCGCGGGTCAGCGCGGCCGTGCAGATGCTTCAACCAACGCCAAGCACTCATCGCAATTGCTTCAGCACGGGTTTTGCAAACCCAGTGGCGGGTGGGCGGGTGGGACGATTGCGTGAGCAGTCGGGTCGACAGCTTCAAGTTCGGCAAGGTGAATTCTCGTTTCCAGAAAAGAAACGGATTTTACCACCACCCTCTCCCCCCTGGGCTTAAAGACCCACCTTTCGCATTGTAAGTCGCATATGATTCTGACCCAAATGTCCATCCTACCTGCGAATTCATAGTATCCCAGCCAAACCGGCATCGCCCCCCCCCCTCTCGCCATCCTCGGAACAAAATTACAATGCGCGCACACTCGCTTATCAAACATCAGAAGTGTTCAAGAATCTGTTGCAAACAGTGGGACGAAGTGCACACGCGCGCGTCGTCGCGCGAGCATGCCATAATATTTCAAAAACCTTCGGTGTCGGAAGGATTTCGAAATTGAGCGCCCATAAAACATGCAATTTCACAGGGTTTCGCAACACGGGTGTTCAACAAAAGCGTGCGCTCGCGGTTGTGTTGATTCTTTAGAAACTCATGAGTTCTTGTACAGTTTCACCATGTGCTACCAAACAGGCTTCGCGCTCGCGCATGTCGAAATCGTTCGAACGCCCTTGCGCGCGTGCTGGGGGTGGCACGATCCGTGTCAAATAATACCATGCGAGCCACTCTCGCGCGTCTGCCGCGCGCGCATGTCGAATTCTTTCCAAAACCTTCATAGCCGACGCGAAGACGCCGTCATCGTCGGGCCGTCACTAGCCGTGCCGTCGTCGCTGTCAGCATCGCCACCAACATCGCTAAAATCATTGTCGTCGTGTCTACCGACGTCGACGTTGCCATGCCATGATACCGCACCAGCCCAAGTCGCCGACTCGCACTCGAGTGCCCGCTGGGATTCGCCGAGCGGTCCGCACCACCGCGGCCGCGTCGGTCGCGCCAAAACTACCTGGCCGCTGCGCGCGCGCATGGGCGGGGTGGCGCGGCCGCGGAGATGCACCAGCCAGCGCCAAGCACTCATAGCAATCGCCGCCGCATGATGTATTCAAACCAAGTTGCCGGTGGGTGGGTGGGATGTTTGCGCGAGCAGTGGGGTGGGCACCTCACCGCGGAGACAACTTGATTGCGGCGCGTAGATTGCACCGCGCAGATTGCACGCTCTAGATTGCACCGCGCTGATTGCACCACATAGATCATAGCTTGCGCCACGTCGATTGGACCACGTAAATTCTTTAGAGAATCGACTCTCCCCCCTCTCCCCCTGGCATTATCAGTTCCCTTTGTCGCGTTGCAATTTGCATATGAGTCTGCCCCATCGTCCATCCTACATATGAATTCATATCGGGTGAACCGGTATCGGCCCCCCCGTCATCTTTTGCAGAATTTATTATGCGCGCGCACACGTTCATCAAAATTCATCCGGCTTCAAGTCCCCTTTGCAAACAAACGAATTAGACGAAGTGCACACGCGCGCGCCGTCGCGCGCATGCCAAAATCCTTCAAAACCTTCGGCGTCGTGTGGATTTCAAAATCGAGCGTCAAAACATATGCTTTTCACACAAAAAAGAAAACCACGACATGGTTTCGCAACGCTGCTTTCCAAATAGCATAAAAATAAGCTTGCGCTCGCGGTTTTGCTGGTTCTTCAGGAACCCATAAGTTTTTCTACATGTTCATGATATGCTACCAAACGGGCTTCGCGCGCGCATGCCGAATGCGTTCGAACTCCCTTGCGCGCGTGCCGTCGCGACAATCCTTCGCAACAAATGTGACGAATTGCACGCGCGGGCGCCGTCGCGCGAGCATGCCAGAATCCGTCCAAAACCTTCGATTTCGTCACAGTTTCAAAGCCGAGGGTCCAAAACACACCCACACACAAAACAAACACATAATTTCGCAACATTTGTTTTCAAAAGAACGCTCGTTCGCGCTTATGCGCATTCTTGAGAAAACCATAAGCCTTCCAATATGTTCATTGAATTCTGCCAAACGGGCCTCTGGCCCCACATGCCGACATCATTCGCGCGCCCCTGCGCGCGCTGGGGGGGGGGCACGATCCGCGTCAAATAAAACGACGCGGGCCGCTGTCGCGCGTCGGCCGCGCGCGCACGTCGAATTCCGTCCAAACCTTCACCGCCGACGCGAGGACGCCGTCATCGTCGTCGGCGTCATCAGCATCGGCGCCCGCACTGGCCGCGCCTTCGTCGTTGTCAACATCGCCACCAGCATCGCCACTATCATCATCGCGTCTACCGTTGTCGACGTTGCCATCATACCGCGCCCGCCCAAGTCGCCAACTCGCAGTGAAGTGCCGGCTGGGGTGTGCCCCGCGGTCAGCGCCACCGCGTTGGCGTTCGTGTCGGTCGCGCCAAACTAGCTGGCCGCTGTGCGCGCGAGCATGCGCGGGTCAGTGCGGCCACGCACATGCACCAGCCAACGCCAAGCACTCATCGCAATTGCTTCAGCATGGGTTTTGCAAACCCAATTGCGGGTGGGCGAGCGGGACGATTGCGTGAGCAGTGGGGTCGACAACTTCAAGTTCGGCAAGGTGAATTCTCGTTTCCAGAGAAGAAATGGATTCTACCACCCTCTCCCCCCTAGACTTAAAGACCCACCTTTCGTATCGTAATTTGCATATGACTTTGACCAAATGTCCATCCTACCTGTGAATTCATCATGTCCCAGCCAAACTAGCTGGCCGTTGCGCGAGCGTGTTTGGGTTGGCGCGGCCGCAGAGATGCGCCAGCCAACGCCCGGCACGCATTGCAATCGCCACCGCATGGGTTTTTCAATCCAAGTTGCGGGTGGGTGGGTGGGAAGTTAGCAAGATCATGGGATGTGTCAACTGGTTTGTTAAAATCAGTTCTCTTTTCTAAAAGAAGAACAGACTTTACCCCCCCAGAGTTCACAGTACACCTTTTCGTATTGCAATTTGCGTATGATTCTGCACATTCGTCCTTCCCAAATATGAATTCGCATTATCTCAGCCAGGCCGGTATCACTCCCCCCCGCCATCCTCTGCAACAAATTCTATTCGCGCGCACCCGTTTATCAAAACTTATAAGTTTTCCAGAGCCCCTTGCAACAAATGGGACGAAGTGGGCACGCGCGCGTCGTCGCGCGCGCATGCCGAAATCTTTCCAAAACCTTCGGTTTCGGAAGGATTGCGCAGTCGAGTTTCCAAAAAGCATACAAAACATAGGTTTCGCAACGCTGATTTTTCTAAAAAACTTACACGCGCGCTCTTGTGAAATCTTACGAAAACCATTGTTTTTTTTCCATATTTTCAAGACAACATACTACCAAACGGGCTTCGCGCGCGCATGCCGAAATCTTTCGATCGCCCTTGCGCGCGTGCCGTCGCGAGAATCCTTTGCAAACAATGGGACGAAGTGCAGACGCGCGCGTCGTCGCGCGCGCATGCCGGAATCCTTCAAAAACCTTCGGTTTCGGAAGGATTTCGAAATCGTGTGTCCAAAAAACATACAAAAACACAAGGTTTCGCAACACGGATTTTCAACAAAAGTGTGCGCGCGCTCTTGCGTCGTCGTCGTCGTCGTCGCCGTCCTCCCTCCTCCCTCGTCGTCGTCGTCGCCGTCGTCGTCCTCTGTCTTTCCTCGGCGTCGTCGTCCTCTTTGGCGTCGTCGTCGTTTCCGTCGTCGTTGTCGCCGTCGTCGTCCTTCCTCTTGCTCCCTCGTCGTCGTGGTCGTCCGTCGTCGGCGTCTCGTCGTCGTCCCTCCTATTTCGTCGCCGTCGTCGTCGTCGTCGTCGTCGTCGTCGTCGTCGTGTTCCCTCCCCCCTCGTCGTTGTCGTCGTCGGCGTCGCCGTCCTCCGTCCTTCTTCGTCGTTCGCGTCGTCGCCGTCCTCCCTCCTCCCTCGTCGTTGTCGTCGTCGTCGCCGTCGTCGTCCTCCCTCCTCCCTCGTCGTCGTCGTCGTCGTCTTCGTTGGCGACGTCGTCGTCGTCGTCGGCGTCGGCGTCGGCGTCGTCGTCGTCCTCGTCGTTGTCGCCGTCGTCATCATCGTCGTCGTCGTCGGCGTCATCGACGTCGTCGCCCTCGTCGTCGTCATCATCTTCGGCGTCGTCGTCGTCATCGGCGTCGTCGGTGTCGTCTTCGTCGTCGTCGTCGTCGAAGTCGTCGGAGACGTCGGTGTCGTCGTAGTCGTCGTCGTCGTCGGCGTCGTCGTCGTCGTTGTCGCTGTCGTCGTCGGCGTCGGTGTCGCTGCCAAGTGCAATTTTGCACCTACCGTCACGGTCTTAAGAGGTTTTGCAGACCAAGTTGCGGGTGAGTGGGTGGGATGTTTGCAAGAGCATTGGATTTGTCAAATCATGGGTAAACAACAACTTTCCTCCCTAAAAGAAGAATAGACTCTCTCCCCCCGGAGTTAACGGGACGCCTTTTCGTATTGCAATTTTCATATGATTCCGCCCCATCGTCCATTCTAAACATGAGCTCATATGATCCCAGCCAAACCGGTATCACTCCCCCCCGCCATCCTCTGCAAAAAAAACTATGCGCACGCATCCTCTGCAAAACATTGGCGAAGTGCACACGCGCGCGTCGTCGCGCGCGCATGCCGAAATCCTTAAAAGAATTCTATGTCGGAAGGATTTCAAAATCGAGTTTCCAAAACACACAGACACAGCAACAAAAAACATAGGGTTTCGCAACACTGATATTCTAAACGCTCTTGCGAAATCTTTGGGAAACCATAGGTTTTTCAACATTTTCAAAAAATACTACGAAACGGGCTTCGCGCGCGCGCATGTCGAAATCTTTCGAACGCCCTTGCGCGCGTGCCGTCGCGAGAATCCTACAAAAGCGTGCGCGCGCGCTCTGGCGTCCTCGTCGTCGTCGTCGTCGCCGTCCTCCTTCCTCCCTCGTCGTCGTCGTCCTCGCCGTCGTCATCCTCTGTTGGTCGTCGTCGTCGTCTTGGTGTCGTCGTCGTTTCCGTCGTCGTTGTCGCCGTGGTCGTCCTTCCTCTTCCCTCGACGTCGTCGTCCGTCGTCGGCGTCTCGTCGTCGTCCCTCCTATTTCGTCGCCGTCGTCGTCGTCGTCGTCGTCGTCTTCCCTCCTCCCTCGTCGTTGTCGTCGTCGGCGTCGCCGTCCTCCGTCCTTCTTCGTCGTTCGCGTCGTCGCCGTCCTCCCTCCTCCCTCGTCATTGTCGTCGTTGTCGCCGTCGTCGTCCTCCCTCCTTCGTCGTCGCCGTCGTCGTCTTCCGCGCGTTGGCGGCGTCATCGTCGTCGTCGTCGTCTTCGTCGTCGTCGTCGTCATCGGCGTCGTCGCCGTTGTCGTCGTCGTCAGCGTTGTCATCGTCGTCGTCGACGTCGTCGTCGTCGTCGTCGTCGGTGTCGTCGTCGTCGTCGTCGTCGTCGTTGTCGGCGTCGTCGAAGTCGTTGGAGACGTCGGTGTCGTCGCAGTCGTTGTCGGCGGCGTCGTCGTCGTCGTCGCTGTCGTCGTCGGTGTCGGTGTCGTTGCCAAGTGCCATGTGGTACCCACCGTCACGGTCTTGATACGTTTTGCAAACCAAGTTGCGTGTGGGTGGGTGGGATGTTTGCGCGAGCAGTGGAGTGGACAACTCTTTGCGAACAGAAATTAATTGCACCACATAGATTGCACAGCATATGTTGCACCACGCAGACTGCAGCGCGTCGGTTGTACCACATAGATTGCACCACGTCGGTTGCACCGCACATTTTGCACAACATAAATTCCTTTCTATACAGAGAATAGACTTCCCCCCCCAGATTATCCGGCCCCTTTAATCGCATTGCAATTTACATATGATTATTTCTCATCGTCAATTCTAGATATGAATGGTACCGGAGAAAAGCCCTAATCAGATTTTGTTCAGGGCTATGGGGCTATTGTGCGATTGGGCTATGAGGCTATTAGGGCTATTGGGCTATTAGGCTGTAGGGCTATGGGGCTATAGGGCTATAAGGATATAGGGCTATAGGGCTATTGGGCGATTGGGCTATAGGGCTATAGGGCTATGAAGAACTAGGGCTGTAGGGCTATAGGGCTACAAGGCTGTAGGGCTATAGGGCTATAGGGCTATTCGGGCTATTCGGGCTATCTGGCTATGGGCTATAAGGCTCTAGTGCTATGGGGCTATAGGGTTTTAGGGTTATAAGGATATAGTGCTATAGGGCTATAGGGCTACCGGGCACCTTGGCACCCGGGCACCCGGTCGCCCCCGGGCATCCGGGCACCCGGGCCCGGCCACCGAAATCGGCGACGTAGGTCACCTACACATATGAATATCAGCCCCGCGACTCATGCCTGAACCCCCCACCCCCCCGGCCGGATTTCTTTTCTTTCCGCGTGGGGTCAATTTTCGCGGCGACCTGTTAAACCCGGGACCCCTGGCGGCGCGTGGATTTCTTTCTTCCGCGCGCGAGTTGCCATTGGAACGCTTGAACCCTTCCGACTACCGTACAACTAGCACTTGAGTACGACTGGTACTATCATGTGCTAGCGCGCAGTTGCTCCTAGAGAGCACATCGTCCTGCCGTGTAAGTATTAGTTAGAGTGCAACTGGTACCATATTACAACTGGTAGACCTGCGCGGCCTATTACAACTCCCTAGTACAAATCCCTAATATTACAGGCTCGGAAATATTTCTCTTGACGTCACAACGGGCCCCAACAACAACAACCGAAAGACGAATGAGACCTTCTGCACCCAACCCTGTCCGCATCAGCGGGTGCGCGATCCAAAGGCCCCCCCCATAAAATTCTAAAAGGCTTCCGCCCGCGTGGGGGCGCCCAGGGGGTGATCCACTCCTGTAATGCAAATTTTATGAAGAAGAGTGGATGGAGCCTGGTTTGGGCGATTCTGCCTGGGACGTCCTCAAAATTTGCCTGGTTTGGGGCCTGGTTTGGCCTGGTTGGGCGGCGCGCCCCGCCTGAGACATCCTCAAAATTTGCCTGGTTTGGCCCCTGGTTTGGCCTGGTTTGGGTTTGTTTCGCTTGAGACGTCCTCACAATTTGCCTGGTTTGGCCTGGTTTGGGCCCGGTTTCGCTTGAGACGTTCTCGCAATTTGCTTGGTTTGGCCTTGGTTTGGCCTGGTTTGGGCCCGGTTTCGCTTGAGACGTCCTCGCAATTTGCCAGGTTTGGCCTGGTTTTGGCCCGGTTTCGCTAGAGACGTCCTCACAATTTGCCTGGTTTGGCCCTGGTCTGGCCTGGTTTGGGCTCGTTTCCCTTGAGACGTCCTCACAGTTTGCCTGGTTTGGCCTGCTTTGGGCCCGTTTCGTTTGAGATGTCCTCACAATTTGCCTGGTCTGGCCTGGTTTGGGCCCGGTTTCGCTTGAGACGTCCTTTCAATTTGCCTGGTTTGGCCTGGTTTGGGCCCGGTTTCGCTTGAGACGTCCTCGCACTTTGCTTGGTTAGTGTTCGTATGCGCGCACTTTCGCCGGATACGTCCTCACATCGCGGATGGTCTGGCATATTCGGGGGCGCGCTTCGCTTGGATGTCCTCCTGGTTTGAGGCAGCTTCGGCACGGCTTTGGACAAACGTTCCTGGTTCGACCTGGCATCTTGCGCGCGTATCTGGAGACATATCTGCAATTTGTTCGGCATCGGGCGTGGGCATGCCCAGACTGCACCCTACACATACTCATTGTCCTCCTCCCCCTCCTCTTGGTCGTGGTCGTGGTCGTGGTCGTCGTCGTCGTGGCCGTCGTCGTCGTGGTCGTGGTCGTCGTGGTCGTCGTGGTCGTCGTGGTGGTCATGGTGGTCGTGGTGGTCGTGGCGGTCGTGGTGATGGTGATAGTGATGGTGATGGTAATGGTGATGGTGATGGTGATGGTGGTGGTGGTGGTGGTCGTCGTCGTCGTCGTCGTGGTGGTCCTGGTCGTTGTCGTGGTCGTGGTCGTGATCGTGGTCGTCGTGGCCGTCGTCATCGTGGTCGTGGTCGTCGTGGTCGTCGTGGTCGTCGTGGTGGTCATGGTGGTCGTGGTGGTCGTGGCGGTCGTGGTGATGGTGATAGTGATGGTGATGGTAATGGTGATGGTGATGGTGATGGTGGTCGTGGTGGTGGTGGTGGTGGTGGTAGTCTTCGTCGTCGTAACCGTCGTCTTCGTCTTCGTCGTCGTCGTCGTCGGGTGCTTTGGGCGCTCCGATACACATTGTGTTAGTTATGTAACGTGATGTATGGAACTGAAAGAAAAATTGATTCACACACGTGGTGGACATCATTACACTTGTGACGTTATGCCCCCTGGGGGGTCCCAAGACACATTGGGATGTGCCGAATGGTATACGTCACGTGGCACAGCCACCACTGACAGAATGCCTGCTGGTATCCGGCGTTCGGCCACGTGGCGGCGTCAAGAGAAAACCTTTCCCAGCCTGTAGTGCAAGTCCCTGGTACAATTCCCTAGTACAACTCCCTGGTGCTATTCTCTAGCACAAATAGTACCAGTACAACTTTTTGATGCAACTCCCGAGTGCTAGTACAACTCGCTAGTACAAGTCCCTAGTACAACTCCCAGGTGCAACTCCTAGTGATAATACAATGTGTAGCATAAATCCGTAGTGCAACCTAGTAATAAAATGTAATAGTACAACTCCCTATTGCATCTCCCTAGTATAACTCCCCAGCGCAACTCCCTAGTGCAAGTCCCTAGTACTAGTCCAACTCCCTAGTGCAACTCCCAGTAGGACTCCCTGGTACAACTCCCTATTACTAGCACAACTCCCGAGTGCAACCACTATTAGAGTGTTGCTGCATTGCGCTTACAATCTGGGCTCTCACGCTTTGCCTCCTCTGGTTGCGCTGGCGCTGGGGCAGGTGGGACCCCTCGCGCGGGCTCCCCCGCGGCTGAGAATTCATTCCTCTTCCGGAATTTGAGGCGGGGGTAGCCCCCGTGCTCGAACCCCTCGCCAGGGATTTGTTTTTCCCCGCGTAAACTGGACCACCTGGGTTTCTGGGCGCGCCCCAGAAGTTTTTTCCTTCCGGATGGGCCCCCATGGGTCTTTCGTCGGAGTCGCGGGGCTGATATATGAACCCGCTAGGACCCCTTACAATTTGGGAATTCATACCACGTCAGCCCAACCGGCATCGCCCCCCCCCGCCATCCTCTGCAACAAGAACAAAATGCGCGCACACTCGTTCATCAAGAACCATCAGTTTTCAAGAATCCTTTGCAACAAAAAAGGAGACGAAGTGCGCACGCGCGCGCTGTCGCGCGCGCATGCGGCTTTGCTGATTCTTCAGAAACCCACAAGTTTTTCTACATGTCCATTATATGCTATCAAACGGGCTTCGCGCGCGCATGTCGAAAGCGTTCGAACGCCCTTGCGCGCGTACCGCCGCGATGATATTTTGCACGAAACCGGGCGAAGTGCACGCGCGCGCGCGCCGACGCGCGCGCATGCCGGAATTGTTCCAAAATTTCCGGCTTCGCAAGGATGTCAAAATCTAGTCTCCGAAAAACACATTTAACAAACACTGGGTTTCGCAACGCGGATCTTCAACCAAAGCTTGCGCGCGCGCTCTTGCGCATTCTTGAGAAAACCATAGGTTTTTCAACATTTACACAACATTCTACCAAACGGGCTTCGCGCGCGCGCGCATGTCGAAATCGTTCGAACGCCCTTGCGCCAGTGCCGTCGTGAGAATCCTTGTGCAAAAGATGGGACGAAGTGCGCGCGCGCGCGTCGTCGCGCGCGCGCGTGCCGGAATCCGTCCAAAACCTTCGGTTTCGTAGCAAGTTCAAAACCGAGTATCCAACACACACACATACACATATATATATATATATATATATATATTGTTTCGCAATGCGGATTTTCCAAAAAAAGCTTGCGCTCGCGCTCTTGCGAATCTTAGAGGGAACCATAGGTTTTCCAACATGTTCGTGGAATTCTGCCAAACGGGCCTTTTCGCGCTGCGTGCCGACATCATTCGCACGCCCTTGCGCGCGTGCTGGGGGGCACGGTTCGTGTCAAAGAACAGCACGCGGGCCACTCCCGCGCGTCGGCCGCGCGCGCACGTCGAACTTTTTTCCAAAACCTTCAAGGCGGACGCGAGGACGCCGTCATCGTCGTCGGCGTGACCAGCATCGGCGCCCGCGCTGGACGCGCCGTCGTCGTTATTAACATCGTCACCAGCATCGCTACGGTGGGGGCGTTCGTTAAGGAATGTGCCCAAAAGGCTGCAGACCCTGAAGGTTCCCTTATCTGATGAGGGCGGCGGTGATATCCATGGCCAATCCACGATTGGAGTTCCACCGGCTTCCAGACCCTGGATTCTTTATCCAACCCTTCCTTATCCAATGCCCCCACCGCAATATCATCATCGTGTCTACCGATGTCGACGTTGCCACGATGCCGCGCCAGCCCAAGTCGCCGACTCGTAGTGAAGTGCCCGCTGGGATGTGCCCAGCCGTCAGCGCCACCGCGGCCGCGGAGGTCGCGCCAAACAAGCTGGCCGATGCGCGCTCGTGTTTGGGTCGGCGCGGCCGCAAAAATGACCAGCCAACCGCAAACATTCATCGCAATCGCCACCGCGTGGGTTTTGCAAACCAAGTTGGGATTATTGCGCCAGCAGGGGGGGTGGTCAAGCGCGGTGATTCTCCCTTCCAAAAAGGAGATAGGTTCTACTACCCTCCCCCCCGGGGTTAAAGACCCCCCTTTTCGTATTGCAATTTATATATGAGTTTGCCCCATCGTCCATCCTAGATATGAATTTGCACCATCCCAGCATCGCTACTAACATCATCGTGTCTACCGTCGTCGACGATGCCATGGTACCGCGCCCGCCCAAGTCGCCGACTCTCAGGGAAGTGCCCGTTGGGATGTGCCGAGCGGTCAGCGCCACCGAGTTCGCGCCGGCCGCGCCAAACTAGCTGGCCGTTGCGCGCGCGAGCATCCGCGGGTTAGCACGGCCGCAAAGGTACACCAGTCAACACCCAGCTTTCATCGCAATCGCTCCCGCATGGGTTTTGCAAACCAAGTTGCGGGCGGGTGGGTGGGGTGATTGCGCCAGCAGTGGAGTTGACAAGTTCAAGCTCAGCCATTGGATTACACAGCATAGATTGCACCACACATATTGCGCCACATAAATTACCCCGCAAATATATCAGAACATAGATGGCACCACATAGGTTGCACATGCTCGGTTGCACAACATTGGATGCACCACGCAAATTGCACCACATAGATTGTTCCACTGATAGTGCACAGCATATGTGGCCAAAGCCACGTTTTGGGGGGTGTCCACGCTGTCTAGAAAGCTTTTTAACAGAGTTCTACACAGGTACATGTATACATATGTATGCGTATGGATGTATGTAGGCATGTATGTATGTATGTAAGTACGTGTGTATGTATGTATGTATGTACGTATGTATGTGCATATGTAGATGTAGGTATGTATGTATGTATGTATGCATGCATGCATGCATGCATGCATGCATGCATGCATGTATGTATGTATGTATTTATGTATGTATGTATGTATGTATGTATGTATGTATGTATGTATGTATGTATGTATGTGTGTGTGTATGTATGTATGTATGTATGTATGTATGTGTGTACGTATGTATGTATGTATGTATGTATGTATGTATGTATGTATGTATGTATGTATGTATGCATGCATGCATGTATGTATGTATGTATGTGTGTATGTATGTATGTATGTATGTATGTGTATAGGTGTATATGTCTAGACAACCTTTCTTCATCTGACGGGTCGGTACAGCGGGCCAGGCGCTTCGCGTGAGGGTTCTCCCCGTGTGTGGCCCCGAAATTTGTAATTCCGAATGTTTACATGGGTGGAGGCGGGAGTTGTTCAAATCGTGGTTCTCGCTATGGCGCCACGCACGCTCGCCATAGACGCTCCCAGCCGTTACATGGATGGATGGGGGCGTTTTCAACATGTGGTTTCTCGCCTCCAACAGTTCACCGATGGAGGGGTGGTCGTTTCCAAAATGTGGTTGTTGTGCTATCGCTGCGCACGTACATTGTGAACAGCGTCCAAAAGGTACAAAGATGGGGGCAGGTCCTTCTCAAAGCATGGTTCTCGCCAGAACGCCGCGCGCATGGAGCCTCCCTGGGGTATTCCTGTGGCGTTCTTGGGGTCGTCGGAGCCCTCTTGGAACGCCTTTTGGCTCCACCTGGGGCCACCTTGGGCGATTTGGGAGCCATATTGAGACCGCATCAGCTCATGGGAAGCGAAAGTGCGAGCGCATCAAAACCATTCAACCAACCTTCTACAGTCATCGTGCCACCACAAGAAGTTCTGAGAAGTTTCGAATAAGGAACGCAGGGGCTTCCCTGGCCACAGAGGGCCTCGGCCACGAATAATTAGGTCCCTCGACCTAGATCCGAGGAGCGGCCCGACGGCCAGAGCCCCTCCTGCGCCCAAGGCTAACCATTTTTCAGCGACTTGGCCGTTGTTCTCACAGGACTCGGGCATCGTGGGGGCATGTTGCTGGCCTCTTGAAGAGAGAGCCGAATTCATTGAAACGCTGGTTTTGGTATTTGAACGATGTATGTTCATCTGGGGCTATCTTTGGCCACCTTGGGGCTATCCTGGGCTGTCTCGGAACCCTTCTCGGGCCTCTCAGCAATCGGTCCTTGCTTTCGGACCCTTCTTTGGGCCAGCTCAAGGCGATCGTGGGGCTATCCTCGGGGTCCAGAGGGCCGCGCCCAGTAGAAAAGCCATCTCTGCTCCGACCGTCTCGCCCGTCCTCCATCATGCATGGTTGAATTTTCGAAGATGCTGAAAGTATGAATTGAGTTTTTCGTAGGTGTCCTGTTAACTCGCGGAAAAGCATGATTTGACTATTTGAATATTTCTTGTACTTCTAGCCGGTAGGAGGACGTGCCGGCCGAGGGTTGTTGGAAGATTTTCCCTCCAGGGACTCCCAGGGGCCGCCTCGGGCGCGCCAAGTACCACGCACACACGCGCTGCGAGCCTCTTGCCGGAGGTTCTAGTACGCTTTTGGCGCGTTGGGCCAAGGAATTGGTCCTGTCTCTCCTCGTCCACCCTCCTCGTTTCTCTCCACTCACTCCTCCCTCAATCCCCCCCCTGGTTCCTCGTGCCTCCTCCCTCCTTCTGTCCTCG
>CAUYUJ010012914.1:135000-187500 GCA_963575745.1 Prorocentrum cordatum | reverse complement strand
TCGATCGCGAACTGGCGTTGACACACAAGGCAAGAGACGACCATGCGCGCCATGCACCCAACAATCTGGCCAAGCAACACTGGTTCCAGTCGCTTCCCTTTCAGCAATTTCAGGCTCTTCTCATACTCTTGTCGCAAAGTCCTCTTTCGTCCTTCCCTCATGGTACTTGTTTGCTGTCGGTCTCGAACCAAGCTTTAGATTGAGAACGCATGGATCACCCAACTTACGCTCCAAACCCGAGGAACGTGACTCTTAGAAGGTATGCCGTGCACGGGGGACTGCAGATGACAAGCGGGATTCTCACCCTTGTTGATGCTCCTTTCCAGGGGGCTTACATCCCTCACAATTCACTCACTGGCGAGGCTCCCTCCTGATACTTCGTCCACATTCAAGCCTCAGAGGTCCCACAGCGACGGCAGTTACAAGGTTCGGGTGGCCCAGTCGGATTGCCAACATGAGATGCGAGCCCCATCGGGAGGGGCCCCCGCCTGAGACTTTCTCACAATTCACAGACGAGGCTCCCACTTGAGACTCCCTAAATTTTCGTGATGATGTTGGGGTGTGGGGCGTGATCATGATGGTGGTGGTGACGATGGTGATGGTGGTGGAAATGCGGATGATGATGACGATGATGAGGATGATGATGATGAAGATGATGATGATTATGATGAGTGCGTCTGTGTGTGATGATTGTGGAATGATGGTGACGATATAGATGATGGTCAGTGCTGGTGAGTGACGATGTATTCATGACGGCGATGTCGACTGACGAAGATGATCATGACGATGATTTGAATGGTGGCGATGATGATGGTGATGGGGATGTGTGTATGATGATGGTGATGACGATGGCGATGGTGATTTGGGGTGCTCCTGTTCCTGCGCGGGGGGTGTCCAGAGAAAACAAAAAAACAATGATTATGTGGGGAAAACACCCTGCATCACTAAGCAGCAACAGCAGCAGCGAACGGCAACAGCACGCAACACGAGGCAGGAGTCAGGAGCGGTCAGCAGCACGCACCAAGCAGACCTTAGTATCAGCAGCATTCTACAACCAAAAGCACCAACGACACGCAACAGTGGAAAACGTTCTAAACAACACTCACCAGGGGCAGCAAACAGCAGCACGCAGTACTTCGCGTGGAGTGCGAAGGTCGAATTCTACGTTATCGTGTCAACCTTTCGGCAGCATGTGTGCAATCACGTGCCAGTTCGTGCAGACGTCGTCGACGCAGTTAGGGGCTAGCCCTAGTCAGCTACAGCGCTGGGATTAGCGTTTGTGGAAAAGGCGAGCAGCCGGAACGGGCTTTGGCGCTGCTCAGCGAGATGCGGGAGGTGGAGTTGGAACCCAACGTTTTCAGCTACAGTGCTGCGATCAGCGCGTGCGCGAAGGGCGAGCAGTGGCAGCAGGCTCTGTCGCTGCTTGGCGAGATGTCGGAGGCGGAGGTGGAGGCCAACATCATCAGCTACAGCGCTGGAGTCAGCGCGTGCGAGAAAGGCAAGCAGTGGCAACATGCGCTTGCGATGCTTAGCGAGATGTGGGAGGCGAAAGTCGAGGCCAACGTGATCTATATAACAATTCTGGGCGAAGCGCGTGCGAATACCAGAAGCAGTGGCAGCACCCCGGGCCGCCCAGAGAGCCGGCGGGCCGCCCGGAAAGCCTCCGGGGCGCTCCTCGACGGCCCAAGGAGACCCCTGGAACGCTCGCCGACTGCTCCAGGACCCCCAGATCGCCCCAAGACGGCCTCACAGACGCCCAAGAGGCCGAAGCCGACCGGATCAGAGGCCCATGACGGCACAAAAAGGCTTCAGAGACGGCCCCCGAGGACCGCGTGGACGGCGCCAAAATTCAATACTCGTGCGTTTTTTGAAGGTTTCGAGGGTTTTCCTGTTCCCGCCATTTCATGCCTACAACGGCCAGGATGGCCCCGGGGGCTTCCCAGATCGCCCCTGCACGGTCCAAGCGGGCCCCAGGAGGGTTCCCAGACGGCCCAAGAAGGCCCGTAGACGGCCCAACAGGGCCCCAAGACGGCCCAAAAGAGCTTCAAGTGACCCCCAAGTCAGTCCCAACCGGGCCCCAGATCCCGCCCGAGCGGGCCCAAAGCGACATCCGAAACGGCCCGAGACCCCCAAGATGATCCCTAGACGCCCTCAGAAGGGCCCCAGGTGCCGCCCAAGAGGGCCGAAAGCGACTTCCGAGACGGCCCGAGACCCCCAAGATGGCCGCAAGACCTCCCTGCGCGGCCCCCAGCAGAGGCCCGCAAACGTGGCCCCCTCATTCTGATTGTGCCTGAAAACCCTTGTGTTTTTGCCAATCGCGTCCAGGCCCGGCGCGATTCGCAAGAACCCATTCCTTTTCAAGTTTCCAGGTCAGTGCCCGCGGAGCTCCCCGACTGCTTTCTGGGGTGGTCCCCAGACGTGGCCCCTTAAGCGTCGGCCTCACACGTGGCCCCCAAACGGGACCCCCAAAGGCGGCCCCCACACAAAGCCTCCGAAGGTCGCCCCTACCGCCCCAGTGAACGTGGCCCCCGAACGTCAGCCCCACGCGTAGCCCCCAGGCGCCCCCAAATGTGGCCCCCCCACACTCAGCCCCCAACCATTGCCCTCAAACGTGACCGTCACATGTGCCTCCGAAGGTCGCCCCTACCGTCCCAGGGACGCCCGAGCTATTCAACTTCGGCGAGCTGGTCACCTACGGCTTGCGAGTCCCAGGCTCAGCACGCCGTGGATTTAATCCACGGGTTCACACTAATCAGCTACAGCTCTGGGATCAGCGCGTGCGGAAAATGCGGGCAGTGGAAACATGCTCTGTCGCTGCTCGGCGTGATGTGGGAGGCGAAGGTGGTGCCGAATGTGATCTATACTACAATACCGGGAACAGTGCGTGTGAGAAGGGTTTCTGTATCGAGTGCTCTCCGGCGGCTCTGAGCCGCTGAAGAGAGAGCCCCGACGGCCTCACGATGGCTCCGACACGCTCCAGAAGCCGCCCCGACGGCCCCAAGACGGCCCCGAACCGCTCAAGAGGGCGCCCCGACGACCCCAAGACGGCTCCGAGCCGTTCCAGAGGCCACACCGACGGCCCCAGAGGCGCTTCGAGCTGCTCCAGAAGCCGCTCCGACGACCCCAAGGGCCCCCAGGGCAGGCCACGACGGCCCTCGAGGATTCCCCAGGACACCCCCGAGACGCGAAGATCGTCCCATTGCCGGCCGACGGCCGCCCCCCGCGTGCGTTGCGATGTTAAATCGCGCAAGCTTTCCGAGGGTCTACGAATGACGATCGAATGTCCAGGGCATGCAGGATCGAGGCAAGAAGGCGGAGGAGGAGAAGCAGGAGGAGGAGGAGGCGGAGACGAAGGAGCAGGAGGAAGAGGCGGAGGAGGAGGAGGAAGAGGAGGAGGAAACCCGAGAAGGCCTAGAAGAGAGCCTCATGAGGGTCCAGATGACGTGCGGAGCTCTGAACGTGGCCCCAAGACGGCCCCAGAGGATCCCAGACGGCCCAAGAGGGTCCCACAAGGTCCCGAAGGGGCCCACAAGAGGCCTGAGAGACCCTCAACCCCCCAAGAGGCCCAAAGAGGCTTCAACACTGCCTCCAAGAGAGGGGGCCCAGCGCTCCTGACACGCTCGAGAGCTTCGCCTTCAGCAGAACTCCAACAAAACGGCCTCTCCAGCGTAGCGGAGCACGTCCGACCCAACAGCGATCTCTATTAAGATGTAATTGACTTGCGCACCCTCTTGAAGCTCCCTTGAGCTCTGCCTGGAGATCCTTGCGAGCCTTTCCGGCGCTCCCGGTGGCTTTCCCAAAGGGCCTCCCGAGCCTTTCCCCGTGCGCTCCTGAGACGCCTCAGATGGGCTTCGATTTTGACGCACATCCCTGAGAGACTTCAACACTGCCCTCAATAGGAGGGCGCCGAACGAGCCGCGCTCCGGGGCCAAGCTGCTGGAGCGCTGCAAGAGCTCGGATAGAAGGCGCGGTCTCGCTGCCGCCGCCCCGGCTGCCGCCGTGCTTGCAGGTTTTCGGCAAAATATCCGCCGTTCCTCCGAAAACCATTCCAGAAAGATGTCTTGGACGGAGTCCACGGGTCACCCCTATTCAGCTACAATGCTGGAATCAGCGCGTGCGAGAAAGGTGAGCAATGGCAGCGGGCTCTGTCGCTGCTCAGCGACATGTTGGCAGCGAAGTTGGTGCCCGACGTCATCACCTACAGTGCTGGGATTGGCGCGTGTGAGAAAGGCGAGCAGTGGCAGCGGGCTCTGTCGCTGCTTCGTGACGTGTTGGAGGCGAAATTGGAGCCCAATGTCATCAGCTACGTCGCCGGGACAAGCGCGTGCGAGAAAGGCGGGCAGTGGCAGCGGGCTCTGTCGCTGCTCAGTGAGGCGTGGGAGGCGGACTTGGAGCTCAACATCAACTCTCTCATACTTCTTGGAGAAGCGCGTGCCAGAAGGGAGGCGGACTCAAGTGTCCAAGATCGCCCCCGGCGGGCCCTGGCGGGCTCCTAGATGCCCCGAGACGCCTCCAGACGGCCCAAGAGGTCACCAACATGGTTCTCTCAAGCCGCCCAACAGGGCCCCGAGAGGGCTCCAAGATGTCCCGCAAGAGGGCACCCAAAAGCCAAAGTTAATGATGTTCGCAAGGTTCTCCGCTGCTTTTGACGTTCTCGCCTTCTCGGGCTTCCGACGCTCCGAGACGGCCCAAGAGGCTCCCAAGATCGCCCAAACACGGCGCAGCAGGCGTCCAAGAGGACCCCCAGACGGCACAAGAGGGCCGCAAGACGGTCCAAGCAGCCCCCAAGACGGCCCAAGAAGGCCGCAAGAAGGCTTCCGATGGAAGATCCCTCAGGAAGCTCCGCCGGCCGCCGCACCCTCGAGGTCGAGGGAGGAGGATCGAGGGCAGGACGAGGAGAAGGAAGATCGAGGATGAGGAGGAGGAGGAACATCGAGGAGGATGAGGAGGAATAATAATAATAGTAATGATAAGAATAATAATAGTAATAATAAGAGTAGTAGTAGTAGTAGTAGTAGTAGTAGTAGTAGTAGTAGTAGTAGTAGTAGTAGTAGTAGTAGTAGTAGTAGTAGTAGTAGTAGTAGTAGTAGTAGTAGTAGTAGTAGTAGTAGTAGTAGTAGTAGTAGTAGTAGTAGTAGTAGTAGTAGTAGTAGTAGTAGTAGTAGTAGTAGTAGTAGTAGTAGTAGTAGTACTAGTAGTAGTAGTAGTAGTAGTAGTAGTAGTAGTAGTAGTAGTAGTAGTAGTAGTAGTAGTAGTAGTAGTAGTAGTAGTAGTAGTAGTAGTAGTAGTAGTAGTAGTAGTAGTAGTAGTAGTAGTAGTAGTAGTAGTAAGTAGTAGTAGTAGTAGTAGTAGTAGTAGTAGTAGTAGTAGTAGTAGTAGTGGTAGTAGTGGTAGTAGTAGTAGTAGTGGTAGTAGTACGTAGTAGTAGTAGTAGTAGTAGTAGTAGTAGTAGTAGTAGTAGTAGTAGTAGTAGTAGTAGTAGTAGTAGTCGTAGTCGTAGTCGTAGTCGTAGTCGTAGTCGTAGTCGTAGTCGTAGTCGTAGTCGTAGTCGTAGTCGTAGTCGTAGTCGTAGTCGTAGTCGTAGTCGTAGTCGTAGTAGTAGTAGTAGTAGTAGTAGTAGTAGTAGTAGTAGTAGTAGTAGTAGTAGTAGTAGTAGTAGTAGTAGTAGTAGTAGTAGTAGTAGTAGTAGTAGTAGTAGTAGTAGTAGTAGTAGTAGTAGTAGTAGTAGTAGTAGTAGTAGTAGTAGTAGTAGGAGGAGGAGGAGGAGGAGGAGGAGGAGGAGGAGGGAGGAGGAGGAGGAGGAGAGGGGAGGGGAAAGGAGGAGGAGGAGGAGGAGGAGGAGGAGGAGGAGGAGAGGAGGAGGAGGAGGAGGAAGAAAGGAAAGGAAAGGAAAGGAAAGGAAAGGGAAGGAAAAGAATGGAAAGGAAAGGAAATGAAAGGAGGAGAGGATCGCGCCCGGAGCTTCGGTCTGACCGGGCGATCCGTCGGAGAGTTTTTTTTGAGAGTTCTCGGAACCGCATGCGACCTGGGGCATGCTCCGCAATGTCTTCTGCCGAGCCTGCACGGCCCGCTCGCATCCTCCAGCCTCCTCGGACGGCCGCAGCCACGATGGGACATTGGTTAAAACAGGGCCCACATGTCGCCGCGACGTTTGTTTCGACGCGCGGCTTTCCGTCTAGTCTTGAGGAAGGCGCCTCGGCCACCAGGGCAAACGCCGCCCTGGGCGCAGGGCTTGCCGTGGGCTATGCCGTGGCGCCGGCTTCGTCTACTCGGGCGCAGGAGGCGAGCTTGCCGTGGGTTTGACGTGGTGTCGGCGCGGTCCACTTGGGCGCATCGAGAGCAAACGTCGCGGCGGCACATGCGCTCCTTATTTCAGCGTTGCCCCCAATACCTTCCCAAAGCGGCTGAAGATCGTCCCAGGGCCGCCCAAGACCCCCCCTCCCGCAGCCCCTATTGCCCGTCGAAGGCCCAGCCAGGCTCCAAGGTAGCCCAAGAAGCTTCAAACAAGACACGATGACGCGTTTATCCAGCCCAGGAGACCCCCATTACAGCTTCCGCAAGCAAGCAGCAGCAATCAGCAGCAGCAAGCAGCAAGCCAGCACTCCAACAAGCAAGCAACCAGAAAGCAGCAAGCCAGCAAGCCAGCCGTCCAGAAAGTAAGCAGAAAACAAGCAACAAGCCAATACAAACAGGCAACTCGTTCGCAAGCAGCGATTGCAGCAAGCAGTCGAAACATACAAGCGATAGACATCGACTCTTCAAGCCCCCATCCCAACGCCCCATCAAAATCGGCCCCCGGACCCTGGACCCTGTCAGTCCGGACTGGCCTCTCACCCCAGATCGACTTTCGAGGGCTCCAGAGACCGAGAGCAGTCCCCAGAGGTTCACAAGAACGACGAACCTCCTCGAACCTCGACTCTCCTCGCCCATCTTCCCTCGGTCGTCGCTCCTCCCTTCTCGCTCCTCGCTCTTCGCTGATCACTTGTCGCTTTTCTCACTCGATCTCATCGGTGTTCTCGATCCTGACTCCTCGCTCTTCGATCCGATCCCAGTAGCAGCCTGCGTCAGAGCGCTGAAGCAGCGAGAAGTGTATCACCCTGCATCATCAAAAGCAGAAGCAGCCAACGGCAGCAGCGCGAAGCGGGCAGCAGCACGCACAAGGCCAGCTGGCCGTCAGCATCACCCTGCAGCTACGAGCAGCACCAGCACGCGGCAGCGGTCAGCATTTCCAGCAGCACGCAGCAGCGGCAGCAATCAGCAGCACGCGAGGACAGGCGCGGAAACTTCGAGCCCCACGTAATCATGTCAGCCTTTCGGCAGCATGTCCACCACCACATTCCAGCTCGTGCAGATTTCGTGGACGTTATCCACAGTCATTTACAGTGCCGGAATCAGCGCATGTGAGAGTGGTGGGCAGTGGCACCACGCTTTGTCTCTGCTCGGCGACATGTGGGATGCGAAGCTGGAGCCCGACGTCATCAGCTACAGCGCTGCGGTCAGCGCGTGTGAAAAAGGTGGCCAGTGGCAACTTGCCCTGTCTCTATTCGGCAGGATGTGGGATGCAGAGATAGAGCCGAACGTCATTAGCTTCAACGCTGGAATCAGCGCGTGCGAGAAAGGCGGGCAGTGGCAGAGGGCTCTGTTTCTGCTCGGCGACATGTGGGAGGAGAGGTTGGTGCCCGACGTCATCTCGTCTACAATGCCAGAGCCAGTGCGTGCGAGAAAGTCGCACTGTGGCGGCTCGGCAAACGGGCCAGCGGGGCCAGACCCTCCCAAATTGGCCCCGAGCGCCTCAAGAAGGCCTAAGAAGTGGCTTCAGAGATCCCCAGACGGCCCGAACACGGTCGCAGAGGCCCTCAGAGGCGTTTCAGGGTGCACAGCAGGCCAAGAGAGGAGGACAAATGCGCCAAGAGAGGCCCCAGATAAATTGCTTCAGGTGGGCTTCGCGCGGCTCCGAAGTTGTCCAAAAGAGCTAGAGGCCTCCAGACTGCCCAAGAAAGCTTCCAAGACGGCCCAAGCATGCCCCAGAGTGACGCAGGATGGCCCAAGTCGGCCCTGGGAATGCCCAAGAGGCCCCAGAGGCCCCGACGATGACCCAGGGGAGGCCTGAGTTGGACCAAGACGGCCCTGAGGGGACGCCAAGACGGCCCTGAGGGGACGCCAAGACGGCCCCAGATGGCCCTCAGCGAGGTGTGGGAGGCGACACTGAAGCCCGACCACATCCATGTTCTGACGCTGTGCGTGCTAGAGCAGGGTGCTATGGGGCTGGGACGTCTGGGCCAGAGCCAGCTGAGAGGCTCCCAACGATGGGGCCAAGAGGGCTGGCGAGTCGGCATCAGGAGGGATTCAGAGAGCCTGAGCAGCATCCAGGGTAGCCCCAGACTGCCTTGAGACGGCCCCGAGACGACCCAACAGGGTCCCCGGCGGAGACCCCCCAAGCCAGTGCCGGACAGCCCCAAGTGGCCCAGGAGCTTCTTAGCGCTTCAGGGCTGCCCCAGGTGGCTCCACGGTGCCCCCACGACGGCCTCCCCATTTATTCAGCCCCAAGACGGCCACACGCATCGAAAACCTTCTATTTGAAATGTCTCGGCCCTCCTCGCCTTGACAGCCCAAGACGGCCTCAATAATAATCGTGCCATTTGCTACCCGTGAGTTTCATCTGCAAGAAACCCTTGTCAGCTACGAAGCTGGACTCGGCGCATGCGACAAGAGCGAGCGTGGCATGCACGTGTTACCGTTGCTTAGCGACTTGGTAGCTGAGCGGTATCTTGGTAGCTGAGTGGCATCTCTTCATCTACTTTGCCGGGCACATTTGTATGCGAAATCCTCGTTTTAACGATTTGTCGTTGCCACCATGATTGGCCGTGGTTGGGTCCGACCGCACTTTGCAACTTGTTTGCATGTCGAAGGTCCGATCGACTGCCCGTCCGGGCCGGCCCTCTCGGACTCCGCTTCCAGTCGGAGCGAGTCGAGAGCGTCCTAGCGCGCTCCCTCCACAGTGCTTTGTCGCGAAGTGGTTTGTCGTCTTGGATGCCTTGTTGTGCCATGATTCGCTATGTTTGCCGTGCCATGTAGCGATCAACGTTGTTCGCTTAGATAATGAGCTGTACCACGCGCATGCGCTGCAATCCTCATTTTGCATGCGAATGCGATCTCGTGGACAGTAGTCCACGGGTCAGCCCTAGTCAGCTACAGTGCTGGGATCAGCGCCTGCGAGAAAGGCCGTCAGTGGCAGCGGGCTCTGGGGTTACTCAGGGAGATGCGGCAGAAGAGGTTGGACCCCACCGTCATCAGCTACGGAGCTGGGATCAGCGCGTGCGAGAAAGACGGGCGGTGGCAGCAGGCTCTGGCGTTGCTTGGCGAGATGTGGGAAGCGAGGTTGGAGCCCAACGTCATTAGCTACAACGCTGGAATCAGCGCGTGCGAGAAAGGCGGGCAGTGGCAGAGGGCTCTGTTTCTGCTCGGCGACATTTTGGAGGAGAGGTTGGTGCCCGACGTCATCTCGTCTACAATGCCAGAACCAGTGCGTGCGAGAAAGTCGCACTGTGGCGGCTCGGCAAACGGGCCAGCGGGGCCAGACCCTCCCACATTGGCCCCGAGCGCCTCAAGAAGGCCTAAGAAGTGGCTTCAGAGATCCCCAGACGGCCCGAACACGGTCGCAGAGGTCCTCAGAGGCGTTTCAGGGTGCACAGCAGGCCAAGAGAGGAGGACAAATGCGCCAAGAGAGGCCCCAGATAAATTGCTTCAGGTGGGCTTCGCGCGGCTCCGAAGTTGTCCAAAAGAGCTAGAGGCCTCCAGACTGCCCAAGAAAGCTTCCAAGACGGCCCAAGCATGCCCCAGAGTGACGCAGGATGGCCCAAGTCGGCCCTGGGAATGCCCAAGAGGCCCCCAGAGGCCCCGACGATGACCCAGGGGAGGCCTGAGTTGGACCAAGACGGCCCTGAGGGGACGCCAAGACGGCCCTGAGGGGACGCCAAGACGGCCCCAGATGGCCCTCAGCGAGGTGTGGGAGGCGACACTGAAGCCCGACCACATCCATGTTCTGACGCTGTGCGTGCTAGAGCAGGGTGCTATGGGGCTGGGACGTCTGGGCCAGAGCCAGCCAAGGGAGGCCCCCAACGATGGGGCCAAGAGGGCCGGCGAGTCGGCACCAGGAGGGATTCAGAGAGCCTGAGCAGCATCCAGGGTAGCCCCAGACTGCCTTGAGACGGCCCCGAGACGACCCAACAGGGTCCCCGGCGGAGACCCCCCAAGCCAGTGCCGGACAGCCCCAAGTGGCCCAGGAGCTTCTAAGCGCTTCAGGGCTGCCCCAGGTGGCTCCACGGTGCCCCCACGACGGCCTCCCCATTTATTCAGCCCCAAGACGGCCACACGCATCGAAAACCTTCTATTTGAAATGTATCGGCCCTCCTCGCCTTGACAGTCCAAGACGGCCTCAATAATAATCGTGCCATTTGCTACCCGTGAGTTTCATCTGCAAGAAACCCTTGTCAGCTACGAAGCTGGACTCGGCGCATGCGACAAGAACGAGCCTGGCATGCACGTGTTACCGTTGCTTAGCGACTTGGTAGCTGAGAGGTATCTTGGTAGCTGAGTGGCATCTCTTCATCTACGGCGGGGGCGTTCGTTAAGGAATGTGCCCAGGAGGCCCTAGACCCTAGAGGGCTTCTTATCTGATGACGGCGGCGATGATATCCATGGCCGATCCACGATTCGAGTTCCACCAGCTTCCAGACCCTGGATTCTTTATCCAAGGGTTCCTTATCCAACGCCCCACCGTACTTCGCCGACCACGTTTGTATGCGAAGTCTTCGCTTGAACGGTGTATCGTTGCCGTCATGGTTGGCCTTGGTTGGGCCCGACTGGACTCTGCAATTTGCCATCATGGCGAAGGTCCGATCGACTGCCCGTCTGGGACGGCCCACTCGAACTCCGCCGCCAGTCGGAGCGTGTCGAGAGCGTCTTGGCGCGCTCCCTCCACAGTGCTTTGTCGCGAAGAGGTTTGTCGTATCGGATCTTTTGTTATGCCATGATTCGCTATGTTTGCCGTGCCATGTAGCGATCAACGTTGTTCGCTTAGATGATGAGCTGTACGACGAGCATGTGCTTCAATCCTTACTTTTTCATGCGAGTGCGATCTCGTGGACGGCAATTCACGGATCAGCCCTAGTCAGCTACAGCGCTGGGATCAGCGCCTGCGAGAAAGGCCGTCAGTGGCAGCGGGCTTTGGGGTTACTCAGCAAGATGTGGGAGGCGAATTTGGAGCCCACGGTCATCTCGTTTAGAGCGTTGGGATGGGAAGGCGGGCAGTGGCAGGGGCAGGGGGCCCTCTCGACCCTCGGGGCCTCCAAGAGAGCACGCGGAGGCCTCCAAGATGGCCTGGGCATGCCGCAGGCTGACCCACGAGACTTGGAGGACCGCAAGAAGCGCCCACGAGTGTCCCAAGATGCCCCCGGACGTCCGCACGATGGCTCCAAAAGGCCCCCAGGGTCGCCCGCCGCGAGCCCGGGACAGGCGAAAATCGACGAACATTTTTGAATATGTAAGACTTGTTGCACGTTCTCCTGTCAGCACCAGATGGCTCCGAAATTGTTCACCAGCTTCCCGCAGGATCCAGGACAGTTTAGCAGAGACTCCAAGAGCGCCCAAGGCGCCCCCTCGGGATGGCCGAAGATGGTCCCAGCTGGCCTCCAAGAGTGCCCCAAGGCGGCTCCCAGGCGGCCCGAGTCACGTTCCCGAGACCTCGTCGCACCGCCCCCAGAAACCTCCAGAACGGCACCCAGAGGCCCGCCCAGAGACGCCACAATGGTCCAAACAGGCCCCAGCACGGCCTCAAGACCGCGCTGCACGGCCCCGAGATGGGCCTCAAGAAGGCTTCAAGAGAGACCCAAGAGCGCAAAGCAGCGCCCCAAGATAGCCCAACTGGGCCCCAAGAAGACCCCCTAAAGGCTTCAAGAAGGCCCCCTTCAAAACCTATGGCAAATCAACTGCGTGTTAATTATCGAACTTCTTGACGCGAGGCAGCTCCAAGACGGCTTCGGATGGGCCTCTTAGGCTCCTTGCGGGCCGCTTCGGACCCTCTTAGGGCCTCCTCCGGTTTTTGAAGTTGTTTTTGAGGCCTCCTGATCCGTCTTCGGGCCCTCAGGAACGTCTTAGACGGCCCCAAGAGAGCCCCAGGGCGAAGCCAGAGGGCTCCCAGAATGCCGAAGACGGCCTCGGAGAGCTCCCAGACGACCCGACACTCCTTCAGAGAGCGTCACGACAGCCCAGCAATCCCAGAGAGCTCCTAGACGGACATAGACGGCCCAGGACGGCCTTGTGGCGGCGCTTTTGGCCTTCCCGGCCTGGGCCCTGGCCTGACTTCCCCGCATTCGGCTGGCTCTGGGCCTTGGCCTGTCTCCCCGCCCGTGCCCTGCCCCCTGGCCCCGGCCCCCTGGCCCCGGCCCCCTGGCCCCGGCCCCCTGGCCCTTGGGCCGGCTCCGCCTGGCCACATTGGTCTGTGCCTCTCCGCTCCGGGCCGCGTGCCCGCCGCGCAGCAACCCGTCCCCACTTTGGTCAAGGGGGCGGGAGTGGCGGCGCTGTCTTGCGTGAGCACCAATTGCGTCAGGTTCGAGAGCTGTCTTCCTGGGGCAGACCCCTCACTCTCCCGACCAGAGTCGAGGATTTTGGTGCTTCTCCTCTCCCAGGTAGAGTCAAGCAGGCGGTTGGCGAGTGGGACCGCAATGTCCGCGGCAGAAGTGAAGCATCTCAGATTCGTGCGGAACCGATGGACATGGGAGGTATTGACACCGAAATTGATGGTCGCGACCGTGCCTCTTTGCTGTCCGATTTCCCCGAGGCCGAGCTGCAGTCGTATTTTGACAGTCTGGGCTCCAATCTCGATCGCTGCGGCTGGAGCGGCTCTTGGTGGAACTACGAACTACGCCAGCGGAGTCCGCTGACGACGGCAGCCAGGGTCTCTCTTTGCGCGCATCGCGAGGACGTTAGGTCACCGAGGATCAGCCTTCACCCCCTCGCCGTCGTCGCCCTCTTCCTCTCTTCGCTGCTCCCCCGGGCAGAACAGCGTAAGTTTGACACTTCAGATGCGGAGGAGTGGAACGCGATGCTTGGTACCAGGGCGATTTTAGTTCACCCTCCCCAGGAGGGCGAACGCTGGCGTTTGGAGTGCCCCACCCGGGTTGTTTCCTCTCGCATGGTGCGGAAGCTTCAGGAAAGCACGTTTCGTTGGGCCAATATCAAGAGTAGGTGGTGCGTTCGGGGGTGCGAAGATGAGGACACTCGTGCGCGTGCAGTCCATGCGCCAACCCTCCAGTCAGAATCTCTGATGCTCTTCCTCGTGATAGCCCGGAGCTGCGGGCTCAGCACGTGCATCGGAGAACTTAGAAACGCGTTTTGCCAGAGCGAGGAGTTTGCGCGACCCCGGGGCCGGGTGTTTGTCGAGATTTGCGAGGGCCTCGATGTCCCGAAAGGGGCTCTAACTGAGGTCATCGCCCCGTTTACGGTTTGGGCGACGCCCCCCTCGCCCTCCACCGCACCACCACCAATTATTTGAGCAACGTGGGGCATAACAAAGCGAAGATGGAGCCCTGCTGGTACGTCCAGAGGTCTCAGGAGAAGCCCCAGGCCATGGTCCGAGTGAAGGTAGATGACTGGGCAATTGCCCTCGACCCCAGCATCTCCGATGCCGAGATCGCGAAGTACACTTCGAGGTTCAAGTTCGGCAACATCAAGGTGTTCGACTCGAGCGGTACCGATTGCATCGGACGTCGA
Organism: Prorocentrum cordatum; assembly: GCA_963575745.1. Classification (NCBI taxonomy): domain Eukaryota; class Dinophyceae; order Prorocentrales; family Prorocentraceae; genus Prorocentrum; species Prorocentrum cordatum. The sequence goes on along the minus strand of CAUYUJ010012914.1, from coordinate 173,730 downwards.
CTTAAGAGGCTTCCAGATCAGATCTTGGTGGACGAGGACAAGTACATCCTAGAGTCGCTGCACAAGATACATATTCCTAGAAGCCAGCGAGAGAATCGCGATGCGAGTCTGAGTCCGAGCGGTACGGCGAGTTCAGGTCAGCGATCTACGAAGGAAATCGTGTCGGCCGAGAGACGCGAGCTGAGGTGAGCGGAGTGGCTTCGATCTTAATTCGTAGGTTGTTTTCCCCGGTTCTCGGAGGCGTCGGGCTGGCCAATATGGCTATTGGACATATTCGAGCGACGGCTTCGGTCCCTATCACGATGTGGCGGTTCTTTCCCAAGCTGCGTTTGCGACTGCTTCAGACTGTTAGGGCGTGGCCTCTTCGACCGGGAAGAAGGCCAAGTGCATGCGACCGACCGTTCCAGTTTTTAGTGGAAAGATGTCGCGAGCTACCCATGACTCTTTTGGGAACCGTGCCGTGTTAGAGGAGAGGTGGCTAGCACCATTTCCAGTTAGGTCGTGGCTCTCAGCTCAGCTCTTGCCGAGGCCGAATGGCTTCAGATGCTCTATTGGGGCATCGTCAACGGGTCTCTTCTCAATGAGGCGTGGCGCGAGCACATTGGTCCCTTCGTTGCTCTCTTGCGGCAAGACTGCAGTCTGATCGCAGCCCCGAGGGCAATGTTTCGACTGTCGATGCCCATCGGATCTTCCATACATTGGACCGTATCATTGCTGGTTCAAAGACGGACTGGAGAACCTCTATCGAGCCCGCCATATGTCGGGAATCTTTCTTGTGTCCGCAATGAGATTAGGTGGGCCCCCCATCCGGTCATGCCGGTCGGCCCCGTGACCAATGCAGACCTCGCGAAGAGTAACGGTGTTCTCTTCTCCCTGCTCAGCATTGGAATGTTGAAGATCAGCTCGGAGCAGACATCGCTGGACGTGAGGCGCAATACCCCCCAGAACACGGCGCGTTCTCGTGCCGCGTCGCTCCGTCAGCTCTCCTCTCAATTCGAGGGCCCTTGTGCTGTCGTTTCCGGTTCGGTCTCTGCTTCTCCCCCCCGTTCAAATCCTTGAATGTGCTGCCCTGTTCGCGTGGACGAGGTGCCAGGGTTCTTTGTCCTTCAATACTGGTTCAAACTGAAATGCGTTAAGATGTTTTGGACTTGTTCAAGGTCTGCCCACTTCGAATGTTAGCTCAGGGGGTCAAGTCCAGACATATGCCTGTGTGCGAGTTGTGTCATTCGGGAGCCCCGATTTGGATTCTCCGTAACCGTTCAGCTTAGGGGCGCTCTCAGATTGTTACACATGCTAGCCTCGCACCCGAGGAAAAGGTCTGCCCTCTTCCTTTTTGGTGTCTTGCTTGTGGGATCTGATCTCACGAAGACATGCGGAGGGCAGGGGCAAGGGTTGGAGAAGGGAGGAGAAGGAGGAGGAGGAGGAGGAGGGGGGGGAGGAGGAGAGAAAAACAAAAGGAAAGAGACGCGGGGCGCTGTCTCTTCAAAACGTGGACCCAATTCCACAGGATGGTTGGGAGCAAAAGCGCTCTCCTGCTCAACATGAGCGTCTTGCGGTGCCATCACATCACAGACCAGTTCGGGCAGACTTCGTGGACGGTCGTCCACGGGTCAGCTCCAGTCAGCTACAGCGCTGGGATCAGCGCGTGCGAGAAAGGCGGGCAGTTCCAGCAGGCTCTGTCGTTGCTCGGCGAAATGTGCGAGGCGAAGTTGGAGCCCAATACAAGACAACTTCTGTAATGACATATTGGGAGGAGGCCAACGTTGCCTGGCCCACAATACCAAAAGCAGCGCTTCAGAAAAAGGCGCATAGTGGCAATGTGACGTCGGTGCCAGGCCGTCCACGGAGACTCCTCGGACTGCCAGATTTGGTTCGACACCTGCACATGCAGGGGCCAGCCGGAGCAGAGCGCGGCGATCCGATTTCGATTCCATTCGGGACGATTCGCTGGCGATCCGATCCGTTCCCGATCCGATCCGAGTCCGCGATTCGATCCAGCACAGTACTGCAAGGCGGCTCCAGAAATGACCCCAGAGGCACCCAGAGGTAGCATGGGGGGCCAGGAGAGGCCTGGCAGGATGCACCGGAGGGCCCAAGAAAGGCCCGAAGCGGCACCAAGAGAGGACCCACACAACAAAAGCTATCGAACATCCATGTTCTTGCATCTTGCTGGAGGGATATCTCAAGCTCTCCGCTGCCTCAAGCGGTGTGCGTTCAGAGCAGGAGCACAGCAAAGCCACAGGAAAGCGCGGCATTGACAGTGTAGCTCCGCACACGTGTCAGATTCTCTAGCGACGACTCCAGTCAGCAAGAACACAGCTAAGCTCCAGGACAGCGAGGCATTGACAGCGTAGCTCAGCATCAACACAGTGGCCCGGGACTCTCCGCGGCATGTCCAGAACCGAGAACGCGTGGCGCGATATCCAGGGATCGCCGGGCCCCTTGGGGCCTGACGGCCGCGGCATGCAATGAACATTCGTCGAATATTCGAGGCGAGATACTCAGGAAGCACCAGTACCTTTGGGGCCTGGCGACCGCGGTATGCAGGGTGCGCGAGGCGGGTCGGGATTTGTTCCTTCTAACAACATCTGACAACCCCAATCTGTCGGTTGGGGAACAATCGAACAACTCCAGTTCTTTCGATGATGTGAGCTGTCCAAGCCTTTCGATCCAGAATTGCTTCAGGAGGGCCTCGCGTAGCCGCGGGGTTCCCCAAGGCAGCCCTAACAGGACCACATAATGCTCCAAGAAGCTTACAGGACGGCTCAAGACAGCCCCAAGAGGATCTAAGGGTGCCCCAAGACACTTCCAGGATTTCAGGACGGTCCAAGTTGGCCAGAGGAGAGCTCTAATGATGCCCGAGAGGGCCCCAGGAGAGCCCCAAGATCACTCAGGGGATAGCTTAGTCTGGCCCACAACGGCCTCCGGAGGACGCCAAGACGGCTCAACAGGACGCCCACGAGGGTACCGATGCGCCATGATGCGCCCCAAGACGGCCCCATATGACCCCGAGACGCCCCAAATATGATCTGAGAGAGCTTGGGTGCAGCATCCACAGCAGCGTTAACAATAGCGGGCAGCACCAACTTGCAAAGGTAGCAAACAGCAGCACGCAGCAGCATCAGCTGGCAGCAGCTCGCGGCAGCAGCACGCAGCAATCACAATCAGCAGCAGCACGCAGCAGGCAGCAGGCAGCAGCAATCACCAGCAGTAGGCTGCACCAGCAAGCGAAAGTAGAAAAAACATAACACCATGCAACATCAAACAGCCACACCAAGCAGCAGCACGCGGCAGACGACATTAGCACGAAGCAAAACAAGAGGCACATATAACTAGCAATCGACAGCACCTTGCAGCCGCAAGCAGCAACGGCAATTGGCAGCGGCGAGCATTAGCAGCAGCACGAAGCCTCAGCACGCATCAGCAGGCACGTACGCAGCATCAACCATCATCAAACAGCATGCAGCAGCGCCAAATCGAATCATGAAGCAGCAGCCTGCACCAGTAGATGCCAGCCCGTAGCGGCGTCGGCAAACAAGAAACGTGGTGGCTGTCATCAGCTGCTAAGCCTTCATTACCATCGCTGTCTTTTTTTTAGGGCCAGGGTCGGTTAGCAACATAAGTAGTAGCCAGCAACACCAATCATCATCAAGTGGCAGCAAGCAGCAACACGCGGACAAGCAAGCAATGATTCAAGCAACGAATGAAATAGGCACGCCACCAGGCTGACAACCGCACGAGCAGGCAAACAATCTAGCAGGCAACCAATCCGCACCCGTCCGTGTAAACTTCTGTGGACGGTATTCCAAGCGTCAGCTTTGGTCAGCTACAACGCCGGAATCAGCGCATGTGATAAGTGTGGCCAGTGGTGCCAGGCGTTGTCGGTGCTCAGCGAGCTGTGGGATAGTAATTTGGAGCTCGACGAAACCAGCTACAACTTGGGTATGACAGTGTACGAGAGGTCATCTAGTGACTCGGCTGGGTTCCCAGGCTTCCTTCGGATCGGTCTTTCGCGATTCCGCAGATTTTGAGACACACCCTGCGTGCGAGGGATCATGTCGAACAGGCATTGCAGGTACTTGAATGAGCATCGTATTTTTGCGAATTTGCTATCACACGAATCACGATTGAATGCCAGTCGATGGATTAGGCCTAGTTAGATACAGCGCCGGAGCCAGCGCGCGCGAAAGGCAGGCAGTGGTTGCAGGCTTTGTCATTGCCCAGCGCATTTTTTTCAGGAGAAGTTTGACCCCGACGTCATCAGCCGCAGCCGCAGCACTGGGGTCAAAGCCTCAAAGGGATGCGGGCAATGCGCGGCAAGGTCAACAGGCGCTTTGGTTGCTCACCGAGGCGTGGGATGCGAAGCTAGAGCCCAACTTTGCCGGCTCCAGTGGTGCTAAGCTATACAGCGGGTTCAAAGGCAAGCAAAGGTTGCAGGTGCAGTTGTTATTGTTCAGAGGGCGGTGGAGTCGAAGATGGAGCCAGCGTCATCGGCCATAATGCTGCGATCAGCCCGTGCGCAAAAGGCGAGCAGTGTGAATGGGTTCTGTCGCTGCTCAGCGAGATGCGGATGGCGAAGGAGGAGCCTGACGTCACTAGTTGCAGTGCTACAGGCTCGGAAGTACTCCTCTGAACGCCACACCAGGGCCCCAACAACACCCCAAGGACAAATGAAGGCCTCTGCGCCCAATCCCGTCCGCATCAGCGGACGCGCAGTCCAAACGCCCCACCCCATAAAATGCTGAACGGGCTTCGCCTGCGGGGGGCCCCCTGGGGTTATCCACTCCCTTAGTTAGAGTTCGATTGCGGAGAGTGGGTGGAGCCTGGTTTGGGCGATTCTGCTTAGGACGTCCTCAGAATCTGCCTGGTTTGGCCCCTGGTATGGCCTGCTTTGGCTTAGTTTGGCCGCGCGCCAAGCCTGAGACATCCTTAACATCTGCCTGGTTTGGCGCCCTGGTTTGGCCAGGTTTGGGCCTGGTTCCGCTTGAGACGTCCTCGCAGTTTGCCTGGTGTGGCCCTGATGTGGCAGGGGTTCGGCCCCGTTCTGCGTGAGACGTCCTGGCAATTTGCGGTGGCGATGTGAATTTGCAAACTGCAAGAAAAGAAATCATCGCAATTCGCCCGCACCACCACGTTTTCTTCGACATTGAATGGATGATTCGCACAGGTCGTGGCGGGTGCGAAAAAGCCTAAGTATTGGCATTTTGCGCATGAAAGCCATTTTGCGCTCCACATGTAGCACGCGTGCTCCACATAACGACGGGCGGAACGGGCGTGGACCTTCCCGACACGCTGTGATTGGGCATGGGAGCGTGTGGCCGCGTTCGGAGAAAATCTATCCGAGCCTGTAGGATCAGCGCGTGCGGAAGCAAGCTAGGAGAGGCAGCAGGCTCTGCCGCCACTCAGCCAAAGTTGGGAGGCGTGGTCGGGTCACGCTGTTTTCGGCAAGAGCGGTGGGATCATCAGCGCGCCTGCGAAGAGGCAACAGGTCGCAGCGTGCTCCGCCACTGCAGGGCCAGGTGAGAGAGGCGTACAGTTGGAGTACAGTGAGCGGCTTGAATAAGGAACACTTACTTTTCAAAAGGGGCTCGGTCGTTCTTTAGGCTTGCATGCGTTAGTTATCGTTCCTTACGCGGTATGTATTAGTTATCGTTCCTTGTTCGTTATTCCTTGGGGTAAAAAAGAGGGGCTTCGTTCCTCATTTATCGTTCCTTAGGTCAGGCCGATGACTGTACACAGAGAGGGGGATGTGGAGGTGAGGGCGGGGGGGGAGAGCCGAGAACGCGTTTTGCCGGCTTCCCCTCGCAGTTTCAGCAGCAGCCGCGCTCAGACCAGCGGGCAGGCGGGAGCGGTCTTCGGCGCCGCTCGGCGGGATCTGTGGGTGGTCGGGCGCGGAGCCCAAACGGTCGGGAGCCGCTGCGGTGGGACAAGCGCGCGCGCGACGGGCGGGGAGCGGTACGGCAGGTCCGTGCCGTGCCGACGCGTCGGCGGCCCCAGGCGCGGGCGTTCAAGGGTGAGCGCTCCCGCGTGTCGGCCACGCGCAGGGGGGGGGGGGCGGGTGTGGTGGGGGAGGGGGGAGGGGCTGCTTAGCAGCTCCCCTGCTTCTTAGAAGGCCACGCGCAGGGGGGGCCACTCGCATTTGGGGGGGGGGGTCGGGGGAGGGGGAAGGGGCTTCTCAGCAGCTCCCCTGCTTCTCAGAAGGCGCGGGCCTCGTTTGTAGATGTGAGGCCAGAGCCTTCTGAGATGCAGCCTCCTCCGAAGGAGCCTTCCACCCTTCCCCCACCCCCCCCGTGCGCGCCGCTAAAAGTGGCTCGGAATCGGCCGACGTCGAACGATCGCCGCTATCGGAAAGCCGCGATCGCTCAAGGTTGACCGATCCCCGCGGTGTCAGAAAGCAGCGCACCAGGCGACGTGGCACACACCTGCCGTAGCGGGCCCTGCGGGTTCTCCGAGAGGTGTGAGGGGCGAGATCAGGGAGCTCGACCTCACCAGCTGTGGGTATTTGAGATTATTGTTCTGCTTGCGTAGGACCATCACTCCTCCTGCGCACCCCTGCAAGCCACGCATACCACCCACCGATGCCAGGTGCCAACACTTGTCCCTGCGCAGGCTCTGGGACCGAAGGTGTGCCATCCCAACCTTCGCGAGCACCGCTGCAAGGATGGGAGAGCCCATGTGCTTGTGCTCCACCCGACTCGACAGAGTTATGCCTACGCTCAAGGGCCGTTACATTACACTGTTACCCCCCTCCTCCTCACCCCCCTCTGAGCTCGGAGCTGTGGACTGATCTGGCTCGTCAGAGCCTCGAGTCCTCGCCCCCTCTTCCCCAGCAGCGTCTTGTTGAGGGAGGGGTGTAGTAAACGTGGCCCGCTTGCGCCCGCCAGATAATCAGGGGGGGAGGCCAAAGGGAGGCCGACCATCAGGGAAGACGGCACGAGGGAGGTCAATATGAGGACAAGAAGGGAAGAGGAGGAGGAGGAGGAGGAGGAGGAGCAGGAGGAGGATGAGGATCGAGGATATGCAAACATGGATGAAGGCGCGTGGATTAGCGACGGGGCCGCTTCCATACGCAATCGACGTTTTCCGTCGCCAAATCAGGCAGGCGGCACTGGTTGAATGTTTCGTGGGGGGCTTTCCCCCGATTCGTGGATCCCGCTCACGCGCCAGATCCACGGATCCCTGATCCATGTTATGAGGAGGAGAAGGAGGAGGAGAAGGAGGAGGATAAGGAGGAGGAGGAGGAGGAGGAGAAGGGGGAGGAGGAGCAGGAGGAGGGGGAGGAAGAGTAGATGGAGAAGGATGAGGAGGAGGGGGGAGAGGAGACGGAGAGGATCAGGGAAGAACGGTAAGCACGATGAAGGAGAAGCAGGAATAGAGGGGGGGAGGAAGCCTCCAAGCCCAGAAAGGTCAACACAGCCCCCCTCTCCCCCCGCGAGGAGGGAGAGGGGGGAGGGGGAAACGAGGAGGAGCGGGCGGACGGCGGTGGGGGGGGGGGGAGGAGATGGGAGGAGGGGGAAAAGAGAGGAGGGCAATGTACGCCTTTCCCGGTACGAGGATGTCCGTTAGCAGTGGGCTTCTGGTTGATTGCCCTCTTCCCACCCCCACCTCGACGAAGAAAAGTCGCATACATATACACTGTCGGAGGGCCGCGCGGATTTCCCGGGTCGGCGCTGGGCCCCCCTTTCCCTGGCGCGCGGGAGATGCAGCGCCGATGTACGAAATCCGCGCGGACTTTCGAATGCTCATGTCTATGCCAATCCCACACCCCAGGGGAACCGGCTGGCGCGACGGCCGTCCCATCTCGGCCACGCGCAAAGGGGAGGACGGGGAGGGGGGGGGACATGATTTTTCCTAAGAAGCACTCCCTCATCCCCATACCCTCTTCGATGCGCGCTTAGGATGCGCAGGCCTCGCATCTTTAGATAAGGCCGCAGCCTTCTGAGAGGCAGCCTCCTTCGAGGAAGCATTCCCCCCTCCCCCTCCTCCCCTTTTATGCGCGCCGCCAGCCATCCTGATCCCTCTCACTCTCTCAGGGAGGGTGGTTCGCAGGCGCGGTCTGGCGCCGCGGCCGCCCTGAAGAAGAAAGCCACAGGCGCGGCCCCCCCCCCCCCCCCTCCCGCCTTCTTGGCCCGAGTCTCCACGGGTGGTGAGGCGAGGACGGGGAGAACGGGGAGGGGGGGAGGAAGATGGGGGGAGGAGGAGGAGGAAGAGGAGGAGGAGGAAGATGAGGAGGAGGAAGAGGAGGAGGAGCAGGAGGAGGAGGAGGAGGAGGAGGAGGAGGAGCGGGAGGAGGAGGAGGGGGGAAGGACCTGGAGATCCAGGCGTTGCATTTGTTTCACAACGGGCGCTTTCGCTTGGCTTCGGGCCCCAGGACCATCACAGATCGATCATATCCTACAAATGCCGCAAACAGATTTTTCGCGTGTTGCATTGTTTCGCCGCGTTGGGTTTCAGGGAGGGGCGGGGGGAGGACGAGAAGGAGGAAGAGGAGGAGCAGGAGGAGGAGGAGGAGGAGGAGGAATAGGAGGAGGAGGATGGGTCCATAGCCATTTGGGCTCAAGTTCGTAGTGTATCGCTCAGGGCTCGGCTTCACTAGTGGGGGGGATTTCACGGCCCCCACCATGTCTGGCGCGCGCCAGCATATTCCATACTGTACACACCGCGTCTGTCACGCAACATAGCATCATAACGTTCTCTCTGGTTGTTTCTCCGTGGTCCAGGCGGCGATGGGCCTCACGTCGGAGAGCAAAGTTCGCAAAACCTGGTGCTGCAAGGACTGAACATACAGTTGGGGCCGTAGCAAGGGCAAGCGCTTCTGTAAGTGTGGCATCCAGCTGAATTATACTCCGTGTAAGCTGCACGAGCGGACGGTGTTTGGCGGCGACAAAGGTGGCGACGCCAGTTCTCCGTCAAAGAGCATCACTGGCACACCATGGGCAGCTACGAGAGTCATCAAGCAATTGGAAGCTGAGCTGTCTGAACTGCGAACCACAGTGTGCGACCTACAGCATATCAGAGCTACGGGTGGGTCATCGCCCGAGCAGGCCATGGAGGTGGATGGTGGACAACAACCGGATGGCGATCTTCTCGATGTGCATGTGTCAGCTGTTGCGGCCAAGTTGTAGCGACTTTCTGAGTCTTTGGTTCGCGAAGTAGTCGAAATGGGACCGACCAGAGCTGAACTCGTACAGCAGCGGGACAAACTTCAGGCTGAACGGCGAGAGAAGCCCATTGGCGTCCAGATCTTGGAGGTCAATAAGAAGCTACTTTGCTTGAATCTACTAAGTAAGAGACCATTGGAGATGGCCAACAAGCGCCAGGCGGAGCTCAGACGGCTCGAGGAGTTGGTCAAGGCTGACACTAGGAGCATCGTGGCACATTGAGAGCAGCAGGTTACGTTGGAGGCAACGCGGGCGAAGTTGGCAGCATCTACGTTACGTCCCCCTGAACCAGGATCGGATCAATTCGGTGGTGGTGAGTGGGAACGTTTCACAGTGGGAACCTTGGAGCATGCATTCCAAAAAGATGGGGTTGGTGTTGATATGTTGGACAAGATCGTCAAATGAGAAGATTTGCAGCCCTTGGGGGTGCCAGAGAGTCCAACACCACGGGCACCTGCACCAGCGTGGCAACCGGTTGCGGAACCGGCGCGTCAAGCAGCAGCATGTCTTGCGGCGTCCCTTTCACTTCAAGCGGCAGATGAGTCCACATTGCGGGCCATTTTCGTGGGCGCAGGCTTGGCCGGGAGTGAGGAGGTGCATTCATGGGATATTTCGAAGCTCCGCGCTGGGGGTCACGAATTACAGCCCGCATGATTGAGCGCGTCGTGCATTGGCGGACTGGCAGCTTGTGCTGTTTGGCAACTATGAAGTTTATTATACATGACGGCCAGTTCGCAGCGGTTACATAGGAGGACTGCTGGCAACGCTACATGGTTACGCAGTGGGGGCTTCTCAGGCGGCAGTTCGATGCACGGCAAGGTCGGCGACTCCTACATCGGTCTTGAAGTCCTGGGAATTTGTCGAGATATTACCTGGGGCTTCGCCTCTTGCTGCGTTTGCCGCCCCCCTGCACATGCCCCGCGGAACCGGGCGACGCGGGGGTCGCAGCCAGGCCGGGGCCCAGCGGCCACCTGCCACTGGCCGAGCCAGGGCGGCAAGCCACAAGTTCTGGTCAGCAGGACACAGGTTTATCGTGTGAATGTTGGTGAGTCTCGAGGTAGCTCAGAGGCGTTAGATCTGCTGGGTCAGCGGAGTCAATTTCAGAAGGTCGAGGGCCGCTCGCGCCCGCGCAGCTTGGTGGCGCGGGCCCACCGCCCCCCGTCTCTGAGGAGCACAGAGCTGCGGCTGCAAAAGAAGATGCAGGTCTGCAACAGGACTTACGCACTTGGGCAGCGACGTGGGTAGACGGCGCTCATCGTGGGCCGCGTTCCAACCGACGGTGGATTTTATGGCGCGAGCTTTCTTTGAAAGAAAAGAGTTTCACAGGGCAACTACAATCGAGATTTGGGAATCTTACTTCGGCGGAGGTTTCCTGAGCGGTCGCGAGCAGATATTGTTCGCGAGCATTGTTCCGGTGCTTGGGGCAGAGCGAGTCCCGGCGACGAGCGTTTGTTCGGATTTTGGCAACTTCGCCTCCTGGGGGGGGCACGCTCAAGGAACGCATCACTGGCGTCAACTGGCGGAGCTGCGGGCCATGTTTCGCAGACTCGTGGGGCAAAGAGCTCAAGGTTACGCGTCGCCCCCCAGTCGACCTGAATCATGGGGTAAGCCAGCAGGACTTCGCGACGCGAGGGGCTGCGCGGAAACGGGCAGCGACGAGGCGATTGTCAACGCTGTGCTTACTACGGTGAATGTTACTGGCGCAGGTGAATCGGTGCGTGTCCTGGGCCAAGAGCCTGAAGGGGGACTTTCGCTGCGCGAAAACTTCGACGTGAACGGCGGGCGCCCGATCTTGGTCATCGCGGCCCATGGGCTTCGTCTTCGGGGGCTGGCGCAGGAGGTGATCGAGGAAGCGTCGCAGTGCTCGCCGTTGCGGACATTGCGATCGCTGGGTTTTCGTTTATTGCGCAGGCCGCTATTCCTGGTGAAGCGGCTCGTGCTCGCTGGGGCGTTTCGAAGGGCATGGCGGTCGCGAGCGCATGCGGGCGCGGATGGTCGAGGTTTGGCCGCGGGTGCCGCGCCGATACTTTCGGGCAATATTCGATGCGCGGGGCTGCGTAACATCCAAGGCATGGACCGGGCATTCCTGGGCGAGTAGAATCTGCGACCCGAGGCATGGGCTAATCCCGGCTGGGGCGGGCGCGAGGCTACTTCTGGTTTCTTGGCGTGCCCGCTCGCAACAAAAGCGCGGAAGGCACGGTTTATGATTGCGCTTAGGTCTCTGCTCATTTGCAAGTGCGACTCAGGCGACCCGATGTCGATCGCGGCTCGGCCGTTGCCGCGCATTCACCTGCTCAATGCCTTTTGCTGATTATTGATGCACCGACGTGGAAGAGAGTCTCGGTGGAACCGCTGGGCTTTTCGGCGACGCCGCCGATCGGCTGCCCATCTTATCCCCGGTGCAAAGAACCGTGGAAGTCTCCAGAGTTAGCGCAGCTGGTGCATACTGAGCCCTCTCTACAGATAGCTCGGGATGCCGCGCTACAACATGTCCAGGGGGGGCCAGGTGAGCGCTGGCAACATCGAGGAGCTCACTTTCATCAGCACTTGGGCAGGTCTGGAGCTGCAGCGTGGAGATGGGGCGCTGCGGAGCGGCGTCCTCCTCGCAAGCGAAAACGCGGGTCGTTCGGGGTCAACTGCTGGCAGGTTGCGGCTAGATGGCGGGTCTTTCTGCATCGCGCGCAACTACATATCGTGGAATGCGGTCAACGGTTGCAGGCGGCCAGTGCGCCGTGCAAAGCGTCGAAACTGCAGCGCGTCCACATCGTCAATGCCATCAGAGGAGCCGATCTTCCACCGAGTAGATTTTCGGCGCGCGATCGCGCGCTGAAAGATGTTGCCGCGTGACATGCGGTGTTTTTTTTTCCCGAGTGGACCAGTGATTTTTCCTGCGGGGCGACTTCGCAGACATCTCGGGCAGCATCGAGATGCAGGAGTGGGGGCAGACGAAACGCATGTTAGCAGAAAAGCACAAGGCATGGAGGGAGTGGGTTGATGTGTCTTTCACGCGGGGGCGAGGACAGCACGCCGGTTTACCGAGGTGGCGCAGGGGCCCGAGAGGGCGCGGGCCATGGTCTCCGGCAGCCCACGTGGATCGGCATATCGCGAACTCCAGACGCGGCGAAAAATATGGGAGTGTCATGGGTTTCCGGTTCCTGCGCGACCTGGCGGTTCCTCTCAATGGGAGCGTTAATGTCTGATTACGGTTTTAGGTCTAAGAGATGCGACGCTTACCTTTCATGCGCGCACGGCTATTGGATTGACTGGCGCCGCGCCGCGGGCGCTGTGGCTTGTCTCGAACGGCGGCTCGGAGGTTCCGTCTCTTTCATCTCACCGCTGCGAGTGCGCATGCTGGTGGCCGACTGGACGTGCTGTGAGCGCGTCGGTGCGTTTGGCTAAGCTTGATAGCGGCAGTATATTGATATCTCGGTCAATTCAGCGTTGAGACATTGGCCGAGAGTGCGGTCGGTCATTTCTAAGAGCTGGTTGAAGCGGGCTGGAATTCCCAATGTTCGGGGTGCTGGTGGCGCTGGAAGATCTTCATCGGCATCGGCAGTGGCTCGCCACATCCATGCAGTGATGGCGACATTGCTTAAAGCGCATTATGTTAAAGCGTTGTTGGACGCATGGGCGGCGTTTAAGTCGGTCAATTCCTTGGCGCTTTGGGATCAGAGTCGGTTGGGGTGCTCCCCTGTTTCGCTTGCGTGGGCGACGTTGCAATGGCACCTTCGAACGCGCGTAGTCAAAGGTTATTGTTATTTGTCTGAGTTTGAGCAATCGTGGCAAGCGGTCCTTGCAGGACCCAGTCAGTCCACCGCGATGCCGGCGATCTTGACAGCGAGGGCGGTGCGCAGATTGGGCGCGTGATGATCGTATACCTCGCGCGCTGGTTGATGATGTGTCTGCGCAATGGGTGGGCCCCCGCCTGCAGAGGCCGCGGTTCTTCTGGTCTGCCCTGAAAGGCTTTTCTTTTCGATCCAGGCCAGGAAGCTTAGATTTGCACTTGCGTCGAAGCAGAAATCTCAGCGCTGGGGCGCTAGGCATATTTTTGTCAGATGCCAACAACAGAACGCATGCGCAACCTGGGGCGCGAGTTGCATGGATCTGCTATTCCAAGCTCAGGTTGGAGCGGGCGCAGGGTTTCAAGCGCGCGGTGGGATTGACAGCGGCGAATCTGTGGATAACAGGATTTCTATTATTGGCAGGCCGTGGGGCCGCGGTCAGTGCCGTCCACGCGCTGGCATTCAAAGGTGGCAGATGGCTGGCGCTGCTGCCCACCATCCGCAAGCTAACGAGTCCGCGGCGGCGTGGGACAGGGGGCTCAGGGCACGTGCGGGGGGCCTTTTCGGCTACGTTGGTCAACGCCAGAGTTGCGGGATCTGTTCGGGTTTTATGGCATGGGCCGTTGCGGGCGAAGGTGAAGCTCTGCGGTCATAGGAAGGCGTCAATGCATTATGCCGCGGGTGCCGAGGAGAGACAAACTATTGGCCGCGTTTGTTCCAAGTGCGACGCGGCGAACGAGTGGTTGATCGACGACGGGTAGGAGCACTCGATACCAGAGGAACTGTGGGTTTCGGGGTTCGGTGCAAAAGCACGGCGCGATTCAAGGGCCTTGCGCGACCGACGAACGCTTCGAGATCAGCGCTGGCATCTCGCAGCTACCAGGAGGCATTGAGCGTGCGACCTCGGGCCCGAAGTTGTTGCAACTTCGGGCCCGAAGTTGTTACTGCTAGTTCTGGGGTGATTGGCGCAGTTCGCCAGCGGGGTGGCCTGGCGTCGTTTTCATTGATGGGCCTGCCATTCCATCGAGCATCCCTGAATTGAGGCGTTGCGGATGGGAAGGTGCGCGTATTGTTGTGGAGAGGTACCAAGCGAGGGTTAATCACCGAGGACTACCTGGGGCGCGACAGACGGCTGGTTTTGCTGAGAGCCATTGCGCATATTGGGCATTGCGGCATCTGCCTCGTTTGGGGCTGGCTATCATTGATTTGGCTGCGCTTGCCTCGGAAGGCTCTCGATGTAATGTCGCTGGCGCTGCGGCGGGAGCGAGGCGCGCGGCGCGCCAGGGCGCCATGCGTCCAGGAGCCGCGGCAAATGATCTGAAGCCACCTAGCTTTGCCTTGCGCCCGTCACATATTGATCTGGGCCCCGCCAACTACCATTGGGCGCTGGGAAATGCATGGACAGACTGCTTCGCGAAGTTCGGGTCCCGAGGTTGTGGATGCGCTGAAGGTTACTGCGGCTGATTCAAGTGCGCGCTATCGCAAGCAAAGCTTATGGCCAGGTACCCTGGGTTTACGTTGCGCATGGTAGTCTAGGCGCAGTTGTGGGACAAAGGGGTGCGACCTCCTCGACCACAGAAAGAGTATAAGTCTCAGGTCACGGTGTGCGTCTACCACTTTTGCTTGTTTGATTTGCTACAGGAATGGAGGTCTAGGCGATGCAGCGCGAGGGCTCGCATTGCGACTCATCTCGGTAATATGCGAATGCAATGCGAGCCTACGGAATTGCGGCGGTCACAGTCAAACGTCTGTTGCGGCGTTTGCGGGGGTATGGCGCCCCAGCCCATGCGCAGTGAGGCTTGTCAGATTGCAGTCACTGGCGTCGATGGGGACGCGGGTGCGTTGCCTGAGAAGATGGTTGTTGACTCATTGTCGGCGCCACAGCAAGCTGCGCGCAAAGTCTTCGCAAGTCAAGAACACGCGTTGCAGTGGCATGGACTGGCTTGTGTTTGCACGATGTGTGCGCGGCCGAGTGGTGATGTCGCAACCCAGATTCCCAGGCTCAGAAAAGCTTGTCCTGGTGCAGCACGAGATCCGGCGACGCGAAAGAACGCAGCCAAGTATATTTTGCGGTTTGCCAAACCAGGGTCTCTGGAGTGCCCCGCAGACATCAAAGCGTAGATGAGGCAGTACTGTGCGTTTTTGTATGTTTTTTCTTTCGGTGGGTATGTTACGCACTGGCTATTCATATTGCGATGCAGATGCAAGGTGGGTGCTTTGTTGCGTTCGATGTTTATCCGTGGCTTCGGCGCTGGATTAACTATGTTGTGGCGTCAGTTCAAGTGCGGCAGATTCATCCAGATGTGTTGTGTCGTTTACTGCTGGCAGTGACAGACTACACTGTTTATGTTAGGGATGAAACAGAGCCTTCGGGCGATCCTGCCCGGGGTGTCACAATGCCTTTAAGGTGATCCTGATCCATGCATGCGTCTGGTATGGCTTTGGTGTGCTCAACGAGTGCTTCTGTCTTGGGGAGTGGTCTCTGGTGCATGTTGCCGAGACGGTGCCGCGATTGGGCAGTTACTTATGATGTCTTGTCTTTTGGCTGGTGGTAATTTTCTATACTGGCTGACATGACGGGGGTGTCCCAGCCTGCGGGTGACCCTGCCCCGCTTGCAGTGGTCGGGGTATCACAAAGCCTTCTGTTGACCCTGCCCCTTGCATACCTCGAGGACATCGACTTCGGGGAGGTCGACTCAGCCCACTGGGGGTCGCGTGCCGTCGCGGCGTCCGCTCGGGATCGGGCGGCCGCCCAACGGAGCATTCGGAGCAGTCGCATTAGGAAGGGGGAGGAGGAGGAGGAGGAGGAGGAGGAGGAGGAGGAAGAGGAGGAAGAGGAGGAGGAGGAAGAAGGGGAGGGTGAGGAGGAGGAGGAGGAGGACCAGAGAAAATCCACGATGCATCAACGATGCTGCAATCCACTCCCCCTGGGAAGACCAGCGCATGATCTTCACGTTCGCGGAAGGCTCAAACGAAATACCCATTTTGAAAATATCATCCCTCCTCTTTACCCCCCGTTCCTCCCACCCCTTTCCTCATCATTCCTGCCCCCCTTTTTCCTCCAACCTCTCCTCGCTCCACCTCCCTTTCCTCCCCATCCCCACCTTTCCCCTTCTCCTTTTCTTCCTCCTCCTCGTCGTCGTCCTCTTCCTTCTCCTCCTCCTCCCACCATGGAGCAATAGTGACAGGAACCGGGCACCGAGAATCGGGAACAGGGAACCAGGAACCCGGAACCGGGAACTGGGAACCGGGAACTGGGAAACGGGAACCGGGATCCAGGAACCGGGAATTGAGAACGGGAACGGGGAACTGGGAATTGGGAACTTCCCAGCAGCGTCCAAATCGGTCCAGTCGGTCCCAGCCGCCCCAAATCAGTCCAGCCCCCCCAGCAGCGTCGAACCCATCTCCATCCCCCCCCGGGCTATGAACAAATCATGACGAGATTTGTTTCGCTAGTTTCGGTTCCTGAGAGCCCTTACTGGCCCTCGGGCCTGTCAAGAAACGACTCGGGATGAAAAGTTGGTCCCAGGGAATGGGTCCAGACCGCTCGGGGTCCACGTCTTGAGACACCACCACGTCGAGGGTCTCGGTCCCCAGTGAGCTATGGTATCTCAGCCCCGCCAGCCCACCCCAGGTGGGGACAGGCTCCGCGAAACCCGAGGAACCAGGCCGGTATCCCCAGTTGGGTGGGTAAGTCGGCCAACGGGGCCAGGGCCACGCCAGTGGAGATGGGGAGCGGCTACTCCTGCCCGAAGGCCTGCGGAGGGTGCTGACGATGCCGAACCTCGAGCGCAACCGACGGAGTAGCCAGGGCGCCGTCGACGCCATGGCCGAGGCGCTGCTGATATCCAGGGCGGCGCTCTTCGTGCGGCTGGTGGTCGGCACGTCCGGGCCCCGGCTCGCGCCTGCTGGGGCTCCCGCTCGCTCGATCAGGGGGAGCGGCCGTTCAGCGTGAGACCCTCTCCTCCTCGTCCTCCTCCTTCGTCTTCCTTCTCATCCTCCTCCTCCTCCTCCTCCTTCTCATCCTCATCCTCGTTGTCCTCCTCCTCCTCCTCGTTGTCCTCTCTCTGCCCCTGTGCCATTCTCACCGTCTCGTCCTCTCTCGTCCTCGTTTCCTTCCCCCATCCTCCTATTCCCCGTCGCCCCCAGTCGTTTCTTTCCTCCTTCTTTTCTTGTTCCTCCTCCTCCTTTCCTTCTCCTCCCTCTATACTGTTGTTGTTGCTACTGCTGTTGTTGCTGTTGCTGTTGCTCTTCATGGTGATGATGATAATGTTGTTGTTTTGTTGGTACTAGTGGTGTTGATGTTGTTGATGTTCTGGTTGTTTGTTGCTGTTGTTGTCGTAGTTGGTGTTGTTTTGTTGTGTGTGGTGGTGTTGTTGGGGTTGTGGTTGCTGTTAATGTTGGTGCTGTCGTCGTTGTTGTTGTTGTCGTTGAACATTATTAATTCTAAAGAATAATTATTGTTGGGACCCCTGGTGCACGGCCCCCCTGCGCCGCCTAGGCCGCAGCTACATTTTCATCATTTTCGTGAGGAAGCCTCAGGTAATTCGATGTGATCAAGATCCGGTTGTTTTGTTCCCCCCCGCTTTCCCTTGCAAAAAACACTATAAAATGACATTTCTTGTTCTAATATAATCAAATTTCAAGAATCCCTTGCAAAAAATAAGGTAAAGTGGACATTCGCGCGCGCAAGACGAAATCCTTCCAAAAGCTTAGTGTTCGGAGCGATTTTAACATAAAAACATCAAAAAACCAATGGTTTTTCAACAAAAAAATGTCAAAATCTCATCCCGCGCGCTCTTGCGGATTCGTAGGAAACCCAACACTTTTTAAACATTTCTGTCAAACGGGCTTTTGCGAGCAACTTTTTCGAACTTCTGCGACAACGGTTGCGCACCTGCCAGGGCCATCATCCCTGTCAAATAATACCATGCGGGACACATTCGTTTTTTCTTCGCGCGCGCACGCCGTCGTCGTCGGCCGCGGGGCCCTGAATAGTAGCCACGGTCGTCCGCATGCCACGAAGTGAAGTGTCCCAACGTCATAGGGCGGGAAGCTGGGTTGGGTGGTCGCGAAGAGTCGTTTGGATATTTGGTAGAGCTTGTAATGCCCCCCCACGAAGTGGGGGTATTGCCTGGTGTCGTATGAAAACCCTGGCACTGGGGAGAACACCACGCGTTCGGGTAAAATGATTGTTGTTGTTGTTGTTGTTGTTGGTGTTGTTGTGGTTGTGGTTGTTGTTGTTGTTGTTGCTGTTGTTGTTGTTGTTGTTGTTGTGGTTGTTGTTGTTGTTGTTGTTGTTGTTGATGTTGTTGTTGTTGTTGTTGCTGTTGTTGAATTCTTATTCTTGAAGAATAATTACTGTTGATCCCCCCACCGGTGCACATTGATTTTTTCAATTGAAGTGCCCCCCCCGGGGCTCGCACCCTGTTTTTTGTCAAGGAAAGTCTTCCTGCTCAAACTGGCCCCCTGGCCCCTTGGTTACAACAACAACGGCTCCCGCTTGAGACTTCCTCAAAATTTAGCCAGGGCCCCCGCTCCCGCCCGAGACTTCCTCGCACTTTATTCAAGAATCGCGCTCTCGCTTGGGACTTCCTTACGATTTATTCAGGATTCGCTCCTCCTGCGCTGTGGAGTCGCGCTCTCGCTGGAGACTTGCTTGCAATTTACTGAAGAATAGCGCCCTTGCGTTGGCATTTCTTGCAATTTACTTCAGCGCCGCGCTCCCGACACCCAGGCACCCAGGAGTCGCGCTCACGCTTAGGACTCCTTCACAGATTACCTAGGAATCGGGATCTCGCTGCCCTTCGTGGTCCCGTTGCAGCCCTTCGTGGCCCCCTCGCTTGGCTTCGTGGCCCCGTTGCAGTCCTTCGTGGCCCCCTCGCTTTGTTTCGTGGCCCTGTTGCAGCCCCTCGTGGCCTCCTCGCTGCCCTTCGTGACCCCGTTGCAGCCCTTCGTGGCCCCCTCGCTTTGTTTCGTGGCCCCGTTGCAGCCCTTCGTGGCCCCCTCGCTGCCCTTTGTGGCCCCGTTCCAGCCCTTCGTGGCCCCGCTGTCGCCCTTCGTGGCCCCCTCGCTGCCCTTCGTGGCCCCGTTGCAGCCCTTCGTGGCCCCCTCGCTTTGTTTCGTGGCCCCATATATGTATGCCCTTCGTGGCCCCCGCTCGTTCGCGCCCGTGGTGGCCCCATATGCATGCCCTTCGTGGCCCCGCTGTCGCCCTTCGTGGCTCCCTCGCTGCCCTGCGTGTCCCCGTTGCTGCGCTCAGTGGCCCCATCCTTACCCTCCGCGGCCCAACCTACGTATGCCCTTCGTGGCCCCCGCTCGTTCGCGCCCGTTGTGGCCCCATGTGCATGCCCTTCGTGGCCCCGCTGTCGCCGCTTGTGGCCCCCTCATTGTCCTACGTGGCCCAGGTGCTACCCTCATTGGCCCCATCGTTGCCTTCTGGGGCCCCGCATTAGCTGCCCTTCGTGGCCCACGCTCGTTCGCGCTCTTCGTGGCCCCATACGCATTCCCTTCGTGCCCCCGCTGTCGCCCTTCGTGGCCTACTTCGTGTCCTTCGTAGCCCTGCTGTCGTTCTCTCTCGCTCTCGCTTTCGCTCGTCGTCGTCGTCGTCGCCGTCGCCTTCGTTGCCGTCGTCGTCGTCGTCGACGTCGTCGTCGTCGTCGTCGTCGTGGTCGGTCCCCTGTCCGTCCCTCTTGGAGTCGGGTCGACGGTCCGCGACCGCCCCGCCGATCAGCGCTGCCGCTGGCCAGGCCGACGGTCCGCGGCCGCCCCGCCGCTTGCCGGGGCCCGGCCTGCAGGGAAGAAAGGTATACCCCCCAAAAGGGGTTCGATCGAAGACGAAAAGGGCGGGTATCGAGGGTTTAGGAAATTCGTGCGAGCAGTCTTAAAATGGTTGTTGTTGTTGTTTGTTGTTGTTATTGTTGTTGTTGTTATGTTGTTATGTTGTTATGTTGTTGGTGGTGATGGTGGTGTTGTTGCTGCTGCTGTTGTTGCTATCTCATTTCTAAAGAATAAGTATCGTTGATCCCCCCATCCTGGTAACCATTCCATTTTCAATTAAAGCGCTTTTCCCGGGGCTCGCACCCGTTTTTTTACAAGGGAAAGTTGGGTGTCACCAAACTGGGCCCCTGGCCCCCGAGTTACAACAAAAACAACAACAGGTACCGCCTCATACTTCCTCACAATGCATTCCCAAATCGCGCTCTCGCGCGGGGTGGGACTTCCTCACAATTTATGCAGGAATCGCGCTCTCACGTGGGACTTCCTCGCAACTTATTCAGACGCCGCGTCATCACGCTCTCGCTGTGGATTTCTTCACGACTTATTTGGGAATCGCGCTATCGCTCGAGACGTCCTTGCGATTCATGCAGGGCGCACTCTTCAGCAGCCCGCCTGCCTTAGGGGCTGCACGAAATACACGTTGCAGGTGATATATATATATATATATACACACACCCCTAAGGGGGTACAAACGACGAAGAGGGCGGGCATCGACGTTGAATGGCACGCGAGCAGGTAAGAACGAACAGTCTTAACATGATTGTTGTTGTAGAGCTCTGATGTCTAACAATTGTTATTGTTGACCCCCCTGGGGCCCATGGCCTTTTTCAATTAAAGTGTTCCTCCCGCGGCTTGCACCTTCTTCTTTACAAGGGAAGGCCTTGGGGCTCAGAATGCGCCTTTAGCCCCCGAGTTACAACAACAACAACAACAACAACAACACCAATCATTGTAATATTGTTCGCTCTTACTTGCACGCGTGTCGTGCATTCTGTATACCCCAACCCTCGATACCCGCCCACTTCGTCTTCGATCAAACCCCCTTTCGGGGGGAATCTCTTTCTTGTCGGCCACTGAGTGAAATGCGAGGATATCTCGAGCGAGAGCGCCGTTCTTGAGTTCGGAGGACTCTCTGGCCAGGGGCTCTCGGAAATAGAGAGAATTCGAAAGGGAGCCCTTGTCGCCGTGTCTGGGCCCCCATCAACTTGCCTGAATTACGAGGACGTCTGGAGCGAGAGCGCCACTCTTGAGTTCGGGGACCTCTCTGGCAAGGGCCTCTGCGAATACATCTTGAGGAAGTATTGCGCGAGAGCCCTTTTCATCGTAGTTGGGCCTACAATCTGATTGAATCGCGAGAGAGTCTTGAGCGAGAGCGCCGTTGCTGAGATCGGGGGCCGTCCTGGCCAAGGGCTCTCGGAGTAAATCGCTAGGAAATATCGAGCAGGAGCCCTTCTTGTCGTGGCTGGGCCTCGCCAACTTGATTTAATTGCGAGGAAGTCTCGAGCGAGAGCGCCGTTCCTGAGTTCGGTGGCCTCTCTGGCCAGGGTGTCTCGGGGTAACTTGTGAGGAAGTATCGAGCGGGAGCCGTTGTCGTTGTGGCCGGGCCTCCAAGGACACACATTCACAATCAAGCCCGCGCTCGAGCGGGAGCCTGGTGTTCAGAAGAATTGCAGCCAGCATCGAAGCCAGAGCGTGCAGAACCGTTTCCAGACACCAGCCGGAATTATTCTTTGGAAATGAGTATTCAACAACGGTACAACGGGTACAATTATTCTTTAGCAAGGAATATAATTCTCCAGAAAGGAGAAGGAATCAGCATTCGCCCGCCTGATGCTTCTTCATACCTTGTTTCAAATTCGCACTCTCGACCAGGACTTGCCAAACCATGCAGGGTTAGCGCTCTCGTTATTACTTCCTCGCTCGCAATTCATTTCGGCGCCGTGCCTTCAACATTCAAGAATTTCGCTGTCGCTTGGCTTTCCCAGCGATTTACTTTGAAATCGCGCTATCGCTCGAAACTTCCTTGCGATTCACGTTGAATTGAAGCTTCAGCGACCCGCCCGCTCGTCCCGGCCGTCTGGGCCCGCCCACTGTTGATCTTCCCGGGTGTCCGTTATATTTTTCAACGCAAGTGCTCCTCCCGGGGCTGTTGTTTTACCAGCGAAACCCTTGAGGCTCAGAATGCGCGGTTGGTCCCCGACTACAACAACAACGGCTCCCGCTTGATATTTCGTCACAATGTATTTGACATTCGCGCTCTCGCGCGGGACGTGCTACAATTCATGCCCGAATCGCTCTCTCGCGTGGCGTTTGCTTGCAATTTATTGAAACGCCATGCCCTCGACACTCAGGAGTCAGGCTCTCGGTCTGGCTTTTTTATTTTTTTCCGGAATTCCCCCGCGAATGGCACAGGACGCGCGCTTTAGCAACCTGCCTGCTCGATGACCGCCCGGGCCCCCATTCCTGAACCGCCCGTTAGAGCCCCCCCGCCCGATCTGCCTCTCTGGTTCTGCCACGTGCTTTCTGCTCCTGGCCCCCTCTCGTGCTAGTCTCTCTCGTGCTCCATCCTCATCGCTCCTCCTGGTTCCCTCCTCCATTCCATCCGTCCTCTCACCCCTTGTTTTAGGGGGTGCACCAGTTGCGCGTGGCTGGTAAAGAAGATATACCCCCAAGGGGGGCACGACCGAATACGAAGAGGGCGGGTATCGAGGGTTGGGGACATACGTGTCGAATGGCATGTGTCTTGGCGATCCCGAATCATGCCAGAACACCGCTACTGGGACTTCAACACCGCGAGTTACCGTAACTGTTACGCCCTGACCATCCTGCGTCTTTTCAAAACACCATTGTTGGTAAGCCAACCATGAGAGCCCGTGAAACCTTTGCACATGCTCAACACGAGCGTGCTGGACGCGAAGGCGAGAGCCACGTTTTGAAAAGGAGCCGCCCTCAATCCGTGAAGCTCTCGCAAATGTTTAAGTCGAATGCACGCGGCGCTAAACCGAGAGCCACATTTTGAAAACGACATGTCCTCAATACGTGCAGGCAAACGTTTAACCGAATGTGCGTGGCGCTAATGCGAGATCCACATTTTGAAAACGACCCGCCCACAGTCTGATTAGCTTTTTGCGAGTGTTGAAAAACGAAGGTGTGCGGCGCCAGCGCGAGAGCCACATGTTAGAAGCGGCCCGCCTTCGATGTGTGAAGCCGTGGCCAATTTTGAAACTTCAGGGTCACAAGTGGTAGGGAAGTCTCTGACGAAACGCCAGGTCCGCCTTTCCGACCAGCCTCGGGGTGCGACAGGGAGGAGTTATTTATAAGGAGAAGGCAAGGAGGAGGAGAAGAAGGAGGAGGAGGAGCTGTGGAGGGCCTTCCTCCCGCCTCATGCTTATCCCTCTTCTTTTCCCTCCCTCCTTTGTTCTCGCTCCTCCCTTCCTCCTCGTCCTCCCTCCCTCCCTCATTCTCTGCTCCTCCCTCTACCTGCTTCCTGCTCTTCCCTCCCTCCTTCCTTATACCATTGTGTTGCAGCCGGTCCTGTGTGATGGCTTTGGGGTGTCCCAGCTTATCCGTTCTTTTGGCGTCACACGTTGCCGACGAATGCGTGTACCCTGGGAACCACCTAAGGTGGAGTGGAGTAGCGACGAAACGAGCTAGCATCGGTGATCTGCTATTTGCTTTGCTGTTCTGCCGCGGCGTTTGCTGATGATCGCTTGGGTGTACCAGCCTGTTCGCGGGTGATGGTCTCCAGGACGGCTATCGCACGTCGGCCTAACGGTCTTCGTACGGTTCGATTCCTACCCACTGTTCCCGGACCAGATAATGATCCCCAATTGGTGGTAACTCTCCGGATGGTGAGACGGGCCAGCTGCACTACATTTTGAGGGTTACATTTCTCTATCAGATCCTATCCTTGCCGACTTCCTATGTGCCTGATTTTCCGCATTGTGATTTCTAGCGCTTCGCGCCGCCCGCCGCCCTCTCGTTTCTGCGCGTTGGGCTGCCTGGGACTTCAGGCTGGGCCTCTCTTCGCTGGGGAGGGTGGCGGTCTAAACAAGAGTCCCCATTTTGCTCTCGGGGTGAGAGCCTTTCAGCAGAAAGACGAGCAGACTGTTGCAATGCCGGGTCCGCCCAACCAACCCTCATTCTCTTCCTCCACGCTCCTTCCTTCTCCCTCCTCCTCCCCCTCACTCTTCCCTCCGAAGATGAACGGCGCCCCTCCTCAGCCTCCGTCCCTCCCCATCCTCCTGGATGGCAGGGCCCACTGGAGCCTCCCCCCCCCTCCTGCTCCGTCTGCCCCTCCTGCTCGCCCCCGCCTCCCGCTGCTAGGTCCGGCTTCAGCACGTTCGCGTTCCTCGCCAACGCGCTGCGGCATCAGACAGGGTGGGCCACGTCGTTGCCTCCTCTCGTGGGCGAGGGGTACATGCCGAACTACGTGGTGACGGACGGCTGCGGCAGCCAGGCACACCTCCTCCCCCCTCCTCATCACCGTTCTCAACCACCACCTCCTGATCAATCTCCATCCTCTCCTACCTTCTGCTCCTCATCCTCTACCCTTTCCTTCTCCTCCTTCTCCTCCTCCTTCTCCTCCTCCTCCTCCTCGTTCCTCCTCCTCCTCCTCCTCCTCCTCCTCCTCCTCCTCCTCTTCCTCTTCCTCCTCCTCATCCTCCTCCTCCTCCCTCCTCCTTCTCCTCTACTCTCTCGGCTCCTTCCCGCTCCTTTAAGGCAACCTGCTTTCGGGCACCCCCGAAAGTGAGGATGGCCGACGTGACATGGCACGGGAAGACAGTCGTGGAGCGGTCGTGCGGGGGGCTCAGGCCGGAAGGCTGCAGAGCAGCGTCCAGCGGATGCTTTGATCTTCGGATCTGTTTGTCTCCCGCTGCTGCTCCTCATCATGCAGACATGCTCTGTCTCTGTCTCTCTCTCTCTCTGCTACCCCCCTCTTACACCCCTCTCTCCCTCTTTCCCTGTCCCTCTCTCCTTGCCTTCTTGCCCCTCTCCCTCCTTTCCCCTCGCCCTCCCTGTCGTTGCCACTCTGCCTCTCCATCCCGGGCGGGGATTTGGAGGAGAAGGAGGAGGAGCAGGAGGAGGAGGAGGATAGCCGTTCTGGCTCCCAAGACTGCGGTCGAGGAGCTTTTGCAGGCGTGATTCAGAACGGCTTTTGCAGGAGCCACATTAGAGAGATCGTGTATGACAGCTCGCGATGGCCAGCCGCCTTCCCGTGGAGGCAAAGGCGGCGGCGCAGGTGGCGGCGGCAAACGACAGCGCCGTGCGTGGGGGGCCCGCCCCGTGGCACGCGCAGTTCGCTGGTCGGGCTGCCCCCGACAGCGCGGCGGTGGTGCTCCCTGGCCCGCGAAGGCCACCCTGGGGGGGCTCGTGTGGAGAGGCGCATCACTGGGCTAGCCGCCTGGCGTGCCGTTCGTGCGGGAAAGGGGCACCGCTGGCGTCTCTCCAGCGGGCGCTCACGGCAACAGCTGGCGCGGAAAAGCTCGACGGCATGGGGCAGAGGTGTTGGCAAAAAGAAGAAGAATGGACAGGAGGCCTCGGGGGCCGAGGCTGCTGATGGGGGTGCGAGGGGTGCCGCTGCGAGGCTGCCCGAAAAGCCCGCGCCTCCGCTGCTACGGAAAACCACTTCGTTTTTTGCGCTCGAGGCCCACGGTATCGCCATGTCTGCTGAGGACAGGTTCAAGCTCAAGCCTGCCGCATATGCTCCCCCTGAGCCGAAACCGAAGACGCACTCCTCGGTGATGCAGACCACGACGTGGCGCGACGACAAGGCTCAGGGCAAGTTCAACAGGGCCAGGAAGATGGCCGACGCAGCCGTGGACGCGCTCATATAGGCCCAGCTGGCATGGACGCAGGCTCAGGCCGAGCGCACGGCGGCGCAGGAGGTCCACGACGCGGCGCAGGTGGACTTCGAGCGGGTACGCCAGCAATGGGGGCGCAGCGCCCGAGCCCGAGGCGCCCAACGAGATCTCGGGGGGCAAGCAGCTTCTGGCGCAAGCGTTCCTAGGCGCGCAGTACGTGGAGGCGCTGCAAAAGCTCGGCGGGATGATCGCTAGCTGCCGCCGGAACCCCTGCAGGATCGGAGGCGGATCGGAGATCGACTTCCTCGTGGTCAGTACGGGCCTCGCCAGTCGGGTCAGGAGCTGCAGGAGGCGCAGCTGCACGCTTTCGGCCCACTACGAGGTTGGGCTGGAGCTCGGCGGCAAGGAGCAGGACGAACAGCAGCTGGTCATGCGCGCGCCGAATGCGTTCCCATTGAGGCGGCCTGTCGGCCCCAGGCGCGAGCCGCCCGATTGGGAACCGCTGCCCAGGGTGCTGCGCCGCTCGGCTGACGAGTTCAAGGGACTGGATGCTCGGCGCTCGGTGGGAGAAGGTCAGGAAGCTACGGGCGCGGGTCGCTTTAGCGGTGCTGACGCCCTCCCCGGCGCACCCAGCGATGCCGGCGGCGGCCGGTCCGGCGGTTCCAGCGCCCTCCCCGGCGGCCCAGAAATCGAGCCAGCAGGGAGTTGAAGTTGAGTGCCTCGGGTCTCTGGCCGAGCCAGCGGCCTCTGGGCCCGCAACCCGGGCCGCGCCGGCGGCCTCCGCGGCGGCGCATTATTGGGTCTCGGCGGCCCCCCGGGCGGCCCCCGACCAGCGCTGCGGCAGCGCGCGGAGGCAGCGAAACCCACGCTCAGACTGGCCACCCCTCGGCGGATCCGCCGCTCCCGCCATCAGGGTGGTCGCAGCTGGGCGGGGTGGCCAGCGACGAGGGCTTCGGCGAGGAGGCGCAGACAGCGTCGGCGGCGCAGCTCGGCCTGGACACGGCGCGCGGCGAGTTCGCCAGGCCACTCGAGGCGCTGCTGGACCTGGGCGAGGCGCCGACGCCCGACCCGCTGGAGGACTGTCCAGGTTCGACGACGATCGGCAACGTCGCGGTGGCCGCGGCGAAGTTCAAGGCGGCCGCAGCGACGGGGATCGTCTGCCTCAAGCCGTCCACGTTCGGGCACCTCATTGACGGCGGCTTGGAGTCGCTCTGCTTGCCGCTGCGCTGGATCGAGTATCTGCCGTAGGCGCCGTCGCAGGCCGAGGAGGTGTTCATTTTCTTCCTCGCCGGGCCCGACGGCGGTCGGCGCCCGACGGGCCCGCCGCGTGGCCTGGTCCGACTCTTAGGCCACGCGAGGCTCGAGAAGGCCCATGAGTGGGAGAGGCGCTGAGAAGTTTCCACGGCGGCGCCGGGCGCCCCTGCGAGGACGCCATCTGGGACCAGGCCTTCGACGCGGAGCACGCCGAGGCGCTGCAGCTCCACAGCCTGGCACCCGTGCTGGACCCGCGCAAGGCTTGCGAGCGGGCCGCGCGCAGGGGGCTGGCGGCAGTGCACAGGCGGCGCCGCTTCCCGACGAGGGGCCCAAATTGTTGTTGAAGATATACGGCGGAGGCTGTGCGCCAGTCGGTGGGTGTCTGTCCGTTCCCAGATGGGGCTCTCCACCGTCGTGGGCTGCAGGTTCGCCGCGACGCTGTCCCGCGCGGTCTTGCCGAGCCCGCTCGACGCCCTGATGGCGGCGCGGCCGTCACTCAGGCCGCGCGAGGTTGTGGGCGACCTCGCGCTGGCGGCGCACGGCGGGCTCCGCGACGCAGAGATGGCATTCTACAGAGGCGCGGACGCCCGCTGCGCGAAGCTCGAGCGGATCGAGTTCAAAACCTCGCCTACGAAGGGCAATGTCCTGAGCGGCGATTTGGGCGCTGGCCAGAGGGTTAGTGGAAGTTCCAGCTCCGCAGCTCGGCCCGCGTGCTCGGCGTCGATTTCGGCGTGGGCAACCGCGCTCGCTGCGGCGCGCTGCGGGCCAGGCATCGGGAGCTCGGCAGGCGCGCCTCGCGGTTCATGGCGATGCGGAAGGTCTGGCGCAAAGCTGGGGGGGATCCTCCGCGCGGACGGCCTCGCTCTGGCGCCGCGCGGCGCGCGGGCGCGGGGAGCGCCCGCCATGGCGCCGCGGTAGTGCGCGCCGCCGACGCCCGCGCCATTGGCGGCGAGGCAGGGCGGAGATCGCGGGCGCCGCGGTTCGCGACGCGCGGGGGCGACTGCTGGAGGCGCGACCCTTTCTGCGCCGCCTCGGCCCCCCCCCCCCTTGCGGCCTGGTCCAAGGTGGTCTTCACCAGAACCAGGAAGCCTACCGCGCTGACGGTCGCCCGCCTCGGGCGCGACCACGTGGGTCGAGGCGCGGGGGGCAACCGCGGCTGCGAAGCTGACGCTCGAGCGGATCGGATGGCAGTTCACGGCGCGGGGCGCGCGGGCCACGGGCAACGGCCTGCAGGTGGACCCGGCGAGGTATAGCCCGAAGTTCGCGGCCGCCTAGTCGAGGCTGGCACGACTCGGGGCCCGGCGAGGCAGGCGACCGAGCACGGGGGCTTCGGGGCGCTTCGGCCGCGGCCGCCTGGATTGGAGGCGCTGCGCGCAGGGCCCCACGCGCTGCGCGGGGCCGGGGACCTCGAGATAGCGGCGTCGCAATGTAAGGCCACTTGTGGCTCGACCCGCGGTGCCAGTGGCGCGCGCTGCCTTGGGCGCCACGCGCCGCGGGCTTCCCTGCTGCGACGCGACCTGCGGGCTGGCGAGAGACATGGGCCAAGCCCGCGTCAGGGCCGCGGGTGGGGCCGCTCCTCCCATCGACCTGGGGGCGCTGCGCAGGCTGGTCGACCTGGAGCTGGACGAGGCGGCCCGGCCGTCTCGGACCGAGATCTGCCTCCACGCTGGGGTCAGTCTCAGGCAGATGTGGATAGGCAACAGCGCGTGCGTCGACAGCTCCGCCACGTGCCCGCGATGCGCGCTGATGGCTCGCAGAGGCTGGTCGGTTGTGGCCATCGCGGCTGATGGGCGCATCCTCGGTGGCACGTGCGGTTGCGTGCCTGGTGACTACCAGGAGATCGGGCACGCTGAGCTACGCGCGGTGGTCACGGCCCTTCGTAAGAAGGGGCTCGGCCACGTGGCGATCGTGGGCGATTGTGAAGGCGTCGTCGACGACTTCCAGCTTCTTAGCGAAGAATATTGCTCTGCGCAAGTATGCCGGCCTTTGGCGCGAGTTCTGGTTCCTTGTGAACGGTGCCAGGCGAGATCAGGTCTCCCTCGTGCGGGTGGAAGCGCGCGCGCCCTGGCGAGTGGCCGAGCTGCTGGGGGCGAGCTGACGCCGCCACACCGACAACGAGGATCTGGATCGGCAGGCCAGGTTGGGGTTGCGGTTTCGCCCGCAGACTGGGCTCCCTGAGTGCGAGGCGCGATTCGCTGCAGCTCACGAAGCGGCTGAACAACTTCTGATTCATCACGGGCGCGTGCTGCAGCATCTCGCGGGCCTGGATTGGCCTGACAAGGGCCCTCTCCCAGGCCTTGCGGGCCCCCAGACGGCATTCGTCTTAAGCCCGAGAGGTCTCACAACGGGCACACGTTAGAGCGTCGTAGGCGAGCCTGGGGATGTTTCAAATTCGGGATCCGTATAGCCATTGGTGCAAAGGTCGTATTTCTCCCGTGCATCGGGGTCCTGAGTCCCGCTGCCTTGGCCTACTGTTCCCATGGGTTCCTGGGTCGTTCGATGTCGTCGGGGCTTGTGTGGGGGGGTCCGTCGTCGTCGGGGGGGCCAGGACCGATGGGAGCCAAGAGGCAGGAAGCCACTGCCTTGTGCAATCGCTGCCCCGGCGAACGCCCGACGGCTGACACATCTGTTGCGCACCGAGTGCCATCCAGCTCATCGGCTGGCCAAGGAGGCTTTGGATAAACTTCGAGCGGGGAGGGAGCCTCAGTCTAACCTGCAGTGGTGGTTCCCCGGCCCCCTAATTGGGCGCCGCGTTTTCAACATGGTTTAAGACAGCCGTGCCTCGCCCTGGCTTACGTGTCTTTGCCTGTTTGACCCGCGGAGCCCCCGGCTGGTCTTGGGCCGAGGGTAGCCGTTCGCCGCCGACGTTTTTTTGAAGAGTTCCTGCGTAGACGTCGGCTGCGGTACGGTCTCAGGAGACCCACCGGATTTAAGCCACTGAGGACATTGAACATGATGATGGTGACGAGGACGAGGAGGAGGAGGAGGAGGAGGAGGAGGAGGAGGACGAGGAGGCGGATGCGCTTTGTGAGCAGGGGCAGGAGAAAGGAATCTTTCAATATGGAGTAGGTGGAGAACGGGGAAGGAGAAATCAACAAAAGGGGCAGGAGGAGGAGCAGGAGGAGCAGGAGGAGGAGAAGGAGGAGGAGGATAAGGAGAAGCTTGAGGCCGAGGATCACAAAGAGGGAGGGGAGAGGAGGAGGATGATGAGGGCGGGGGCGAGGAGTAGGAGGAGGAGGAGGAGGATGAACGTCAGTAGCAGGACGACGAGGGAGGATGAGGGAGGAGGACATGGACGAAGCACACCCAGGATGAGAAAGAGGGCGAGGCGGAGGGCGGGGGGGTGCTGCTGCTGCTGCTGCTAATGATGATGATGATGATGATGATGATGATGATGATGATGATGATGATGATGATGATGATGATGTCAATGAGGAGGATTGTGTTGATGATGCTGGTGGTGGTGCTGCTGATAACGGTGATGGTGTGAGAATGATGGTGGTCCTATTGTTGCTGATGGTGGTGGTGATGCTAACACTGATGGTGCTGTCGATGGTGATGATGGTGATGGTGATGCTGATGATGGTGTAAGAGGTGATGGGCGAGGAATTCGACGAGGATGATTGTGACGCTACTGCTTAGTAAGGGCAGGTTGAGGACGACAACGAGGATAAGGAGGAGGACGAGTAGGAGGACGGAGGAGGAAACAGGAAGAGGAGGAGGAGGAAGAGGAACATAAGGAGAATACAGAGGACGATGATGATGATGCTGATGATGGTGATGCTGATGATGCTGATGATGATGACATTGCGATGATGATGCTGCTGATAATGATGATGACGCACGTGATGATTATGCTGGTGATGATGCTAATGATGACGATGATGATAAGGATGTTGCTGACGATAGTGATGATGCTGATGACGATGATGTTGATGGTGATGATGATGGTGGTGGTGGTGGTGGAGATGATGATGATGATGGTGGTGATGATGATGGTGGTGGTGGTGGAGATGATGATGATGATGATGATGATGATGCTGGTGGTGGTGATGGTGGTGGTAATGGCTGGTGATGATGGTGATGATGACGATGATGATGATGCTGATCCGGGTGATGAGAATGATGATGTTGCTGCTGCTGCTGATGATGATGATGATGATGTTGATGCCGTTGATATTGACAGCAATGTTGGGGTTGACGATGATGCTGATGATGTTGATGACGATGCTGTGGTCGATGATGGTGATGATGCAGATGATGCTGCTGCTGATGATGATGACGCTGGTGGTGCTGATGATGCTGATGATGATGATGACCATCATCATGATGCTGATGTTGATGATGATGGTAATTAGGATGAGGCTGAGGATGATGATGATGATGCTGATGCTGGAGACGCTGTTGATGATGATGATGATGGTGATGATGACGATGCTGCTGATGATGATGCTGATGCTGCTGCTGATGATGATTGTGATGAAGGTGGTGATGATGACGATGATACTAAGATTGATTATATTCATGTTAATGCAGATGATGATGGTGATGATGATACTGATGATGAGGATGATGATGATGATGATGATGATGATGATGATGATGATGGTGATGGTGATGATGATGGTGATGGTGGCGATGATGATGATGCTGCTGTTGGTGATGATGACGATGATGATGATGATGATGATGATGATGATGATGATGATGATGATGATGATGATGATGATGGTGGTGGTGGTGGTGGTGGTAATGATGATTAGGAGGAGGAGGAGGAAGAGGCCGCATAGGGAGAGAACAATGACGGAAGAGGAGGTCCAGGGAAACACGGTGGCATGAGGACAAGGCAGCAAGAAGATGACGAGGAACATGAGGAGGAGGAGAAGGAGGAGGAGCCGGAGAGGGAAGAAGATGAGGAGGATGAGGAGGTTGAGGAGGTCTGAGGAGGGTGTGTCGGAAGAGGGGGAGAAGGAGGTGGAAGGGGAGGATGAATTGGAGGAGAATTTGGAGGAGAAGGAAGGGGGAGTGGAGTATGGGAGGAGGAGGAGGAGGAGGAAGAGGAAAAGAGGTTTAAAGGCCTCGGGGAGAGCGGGAGCAGGAGGCAGAGGAGGCGCAGCAGCAGAAGCAGGACGAGCAGAGAGATGAGCGAGGATGATATGAACGCAGAGGACGTGGACTCAGGATGAGGAAGAGGGCAAGGTAGAATGGGGGGGTAGGGATGATGATTGGGAGGAGGTGGATGATGATGATGATGAGGAGGAGGAGGAGGAGGAGGAGGAGGAGGAGGAGAAGGAGAAGAAGAAGGAGGAGGAGGAGGAGGAGATGGAGGGAGGGAGGGAGGGAGGGAGGGAGGGAGGGAGGGAGGGAGGAGAAGCCTGCAGCTGGAGCAAGCGAAGGAGGAGGAGGACGGAGGAAGAGGAGGAGTAGGAGGAAGAGGAGGAGGAGAAGGAGGAGGAGGAGGAGGAGGAAGAGGAGGAGGGAGAGGAAACGGAAGAACAAGAGGGGTATTATTAACCGTACGGATACTAATAATGTTAAAAGTAATACTACTAATAAGAGTAATAGTAATACTAGTACGAATAATAGTAGTAGTAATCATAATAATACTACTAATAATAATGATAATAATAATAATAATGATAATAATAATAATAATAATGCTAACAATAAGTTTTAAGTGGTAAAGATAATAATGCTAGTAATAAAAAAGAAGACGAATAAGAGGACGACACGCAAGAGGACCACTATCTTGGTTTCAGGCCGAGGTTTTGGCACTTGAGAAGTGCACGCTTTTCTCGCAGAGGCTTTTGGCGGCCTTGACGCGGTGGCGCACAAGGTCTTCGAAATGCGCCGCCCGCCTCCGAGCGGTGACGAGCGGTATGCGCAGGCAAAGGGTGAGAGATTGACCCTCCTCCTCCTCCTCCTCCTCCCTCCTTCTCCTCCTCCTTCTCTTCCTCCTCCTCTCCTCATCTTCTCCTGCTCCTCCTCCTCCTCCTCCTCCTTCTCCTCCTCCTCCTCCTCCTCCTCCTCCTCCTCCTCCTCCTCCTCCTCCTCCTCCTCCTCCTCCTCCTATGTTCGAATTCTAAAGGATGGCAGGCTGTCTGAGCGCGTGCTATCAGTTTTGTTTGCAAAGGCCCAGGAGGTCGCCCAGAGGCCGAAACCTTGGACACTGGTCAAGGACCCTGTGTCCGCCCTGGTCTTAACCTGCCTGAGGATCGGGTTTGTCTTCCAGGGACCTTTCTCGGTGCAGGAGGCCCCGGGACAGGTTTGGGACCTGACTCAGGTCTCGGCCGCTTTCATGGCCAGGCGCGCGCGTTTTTCGGCGCGGAGATCTTCGGACCTAGCGGCCTTTGGCAAAATCGGACCAGGCAAGGCCTGGCGCGCAGAACTTTTTTGGCGACCGCTGAACGAGCTGCTGCATAGAAGGATCGGCGGGGAGGGCGAGGCGGTTGGGTCGGGTGGTCCGTGGGGGGTCAGGGAGCAGCGTGCGCTCCGAGGACTCCTCATGGGTTCTCATTGGTGTCAGCACAGGCTCAGCGAACATAATCCTGAGCTGGCGCCAGAATGCCTGGTGTGCGGTGAGCGAGGCACTTTGTTCCATCGCCACTTTCAATGCCAGGCTAGGTCGGCCTGGCGCCGCGACAATCTCCCCGTGTGTGTGCAGCGCGCAGCCAGCAGAGTTTCGACTTGCAGTATCGAGCTGCAAGAGCGGTTTTCCCGAGGAATCTTTCCTGACCCGTGCCAGCTTCTGGCCAGGAAACCCTGGGATCCTTCCACGGAGTTTCGCGTTGACGGAGGCCTTGCTGGGCCGCTTGTGCTTTCCGAGGGGTATGTTTTCTGTGATGGTTCAGGCCTAGATGGACTGTTCCCGTCCATGCGTGTTGCTGGATGGGGAGTCACCGTCTTCGATGAGTCACGCAGGTGTATAGCGGAGTGGTATGGTTCTGTGCCCCCAGCCACCTTGCCTGACCAGGTGGCGCGTGACGGCGAGGATTATAGTGTTTTTATCGTCTCGAAGCTGTGCGCAGGCGATTTCACGCTGTACTCTGACTGCAAGGGAACGCTAGACTGCTGTAAAAATAGAGCGCGCTCGGTTTCCTCGGCCAACCCCAGGGCCCACCTCTGGTTGCAGTCTTGGGCTTCGGGAGGCCTTGGGGGGGCCAGGTTTAAGAAGGTCCCTGCGCACGCCTCGGCCAAGGATGTCAGAGACGGCCTCTTGTCTGATTTCGAGCGCACTGGTAACCATGGTGCTGATAGGCTGGCCAAGTTTGGGGCTTCGCTTGTCCAACACGATGAATGTGACACCCTCCTGGCCAAGGGTTGCCTGTGCCTGGCCCGTGAGGTGTTGCGGTTTATAACTCGTGCTGAAGTTTACTACAGTGAGCTGGGGGTCCACGACAATGTTGGCGCCCAGGGCCTGTCTTTGGTTTCCCTGGACCTCCCCTCGGACCACGACGCTCGGCTCGAGTGGGCTCGGGCCGAGGATGAGGCAGCTGCGCCCCCCCCTTGTGAGGGGGCCCCGTCGGTCCCTGACCCTGCGGCTGCCGCCTCGCTGGAGAGATTCCTGGATAGGGCGTCCGAAGGCACGCAGCCGTGGAAGGCGGGGGGCCACTGCCTGTTAGAGTTTCCTGTGGAGTCTTCGGAGGAGGGAGAGGATCACCCGCCCCTCCTCTTTTGCTCCACCTGTGGCAGCTACGCAACGACGGTCACAGGTTCCAGGGGCTTGCATTCTGGATGCCAGGGCTCGGCTCATTCGTTGATCGGCCCTGGTAAGAAGAACACGTCGAGTTTTTTAAAGCTCAAGCACCCGAATCGGGCGCGACGGCTGGGGCCCCCGAGATCTCCTGGGGCTCTGGCTCGCGAGCTTTTCGGTTCTCGGTTCCTGGTCGGAGGTTTGGGGTCCCAGCCGACACTTTGGACTTCGAGAGCCCAGCAGTTTTCGGGAACCGCCACTCTCTGCTTGGCAGACTGTCTCCAGGCTTTTGGGCTGAATGAGGTGGAGGCCCGTGAGCTCGGGCGAGAGTTCCGTGTCCAACAGGCTGCTGCTGTCGAGCTCGACGAAGAGTTGTCCTAAGGGGGCCCTGTCGTTGGCCCACGGTGCGCTGCCTATGCCGAGCCGCACCGTGGTGACAAAAAGGTCCTCTCCGATGGGCCCCCTTGGGGTTTTTGAACGTCGGACTCTCTCTCTCTCTTCTCCCCCTTAGTGGCATGCAATCCTCCTCCTCCTCCTCCTCCTCCTCCTCCTCCTCCTCCTCCTCCTCCTCTCCTCCTCCTCCTCTCTCCTCCTCCTCCTCCTCCTCCCTCCTCCTCTCGTCGTCCTTCTCCTCCTCCTCCTCCTTCTCCTCCTCCTCCTCCTCCTCCTCTGCCTCCTCCTCCTCTCGTCCTCCACCTCCTCCTCCTCTTCCTCTTCTTCTTCCTCCTTTTTCTTCTTCTTCTTCTCCTCCTCCTCCTCCTCCTTTTCCTCCTCCTCCTCCTCCTCGTCCTCCTCTTCCTCCTTGTCTTCCTTGTCCTCCTGCTCCTCCTTGTTCCCCACCTGCTCCTCCTCCTCTTCCTCTTTCTTCTCATCCTCCTCCTTCTTTTTCTTCTTCTTATTATTATCATCCTTCTCCTCCTCCTCATCCTCCTCCTCCTCTCCTCCTGGTCCTTCTCTCCTTGGCAGGGGTGGACAGAACAGAGCGAGCGGGAGTACGGAGCAAGGGGGGGCCCGGCGAGGGGAGGAGGGGGAATCGGGGGCTGATATTGCATGATATTGCTTCTGGGTCGCGTCCCGATGGACTGGGCCACTTCCCGCCGAAGGGGCTAGTCCCTGGCGACGCCGGGACGTGGCCCGGTGCGCCGCCGCGTCTTTCGCGAGTGTTTCGATCGCGATCGCCCTTGGAGTCGCTGGAGAACAACGTGCGAACCTCATGAGTGGCCAGGGGATGATATTGGCAGTGGGGGCGGGCCATCAACAACTTCACGGGGCGCCCGTGCGTCGTGGTCGGCCGCCAGAACAGCATCGGCAGGCATCCAGACGCGATCTCTGTGCGGCACAGCCTGCCCGTGCGGGCAGTGCAGCACTGTGTCACGCAGGAAGTTAACGGCAACGACAGCACCCTGCGTGGACCCATCACAAGAAGCAGCATGCGGGAACAATGTTCCGCATCCTTCTACTCCTCCCCCTTTACCTTCTTCCTTTTCCTCCTCCCCCTCCTCAACTCCTCCACCTCCTCCTCCTTATTCTGAGTTACCTTCGAATGTAGCTCATGATCTTGTGACTCTTGCCTACTCGAACTTCCACTGATTATGCAGTCGCCCCATATGCTCGGCGGTGTACAGTATCATACGGTTTAGCGATGCATCCGACATGCGACTCTAGTCAGACGGTAACTCACGGCCTGCCAATAAACGTGTGCTCCACCTTCTCCTCCTCCTCCTCCTCCTCCTCCTGCTGTTCCTCCCCCTCCTCCTCCTCCTCCTCATTATCTTCGTCTTGCTCTGCTTCCTCCCCTCCCCGCCCTCCTTTCTGTACAGCATCCTCCTTTCTCCCTACCTCTGCTCTCCCACTCGCATCTGCTCCCTCTCCCCCCCCTCGTCGTTCTCTTCCCCCTCTCTCCTGTCCACCGCTCCTCCTCCGCACCCTAGGCCACCCGCAGAGACGCGAAATCTGACCAGTTTGCGCGACATTCGGCACGCTGCCAGCAACTGGAGGATGAGGAGGAAGATGTGCCAGAGCTGCAGGAGGAGGAGGTAGAAGTGGAGGAGGAGGAGGTACCAGAGCTGGAGGATTAGGAGGAGGAGATGGAGGAGGTGGAGGAGGTGGAGGAGGAGAAGTTGGGGAAGAGGTGGAGGAGGAGGAGGAGGAGGAGGAGGATGCTGAGATCCGGCGTTGCGAAAAAACGAACATAGAGAAACATCACGGCTGGATCCCTAGACCCCATCCTTCCCTGGTATTCTTCGAGCCGGATCGATCTGCGATGGTCCCGGCGTCCGAAGCCGGGTGAAAACGCCAGGTGTGAAAAAATGCAACGCTAGGATCTCAGGGGAGGAGGAGGAGAAGGAGAAGGAGGAGGAGGTGCAATAAACCCTCCCTCCGAGCTCCCTCTTCATAGGGTCCATCGGGTCCAACAAGAATTAATCTTAGTTGCGGGAACTGCCCCATTGGAAAACACACGACAGAGAATCTTCAATCGTGCCAGAAAACCATTCCTGGGACTGCAGCGTCGCGAGTCAACCGTGACTGTTGCGTCCTGGCATTCCCAAGCCTTGCCAGACCACAGTTCTTGATACGTCAACACAGCGAATCAACATCACTGTTGCGTTCAGACGATCCTAAATCTTGCTTGAAAAACGTTCTGGGGACTTCGACCATGTTAATCTTTGAAACTGATGCAAGCTGTCAAAACGAATGAGCGCGGCACTAAGGCGATAGCCACCTCTTGAAAAAGAACCGCCCTTCATCGTGAAACCGCTGCAAACTTTTGAAACGAATGTGCGCGGCGCTAAGGCGAGAGCCACATTTGAAAACGACCCGCCCTCCATCAGTGAAACTGCTGCAAGTTGTCAAAATGAATGCGCGCGGCGCGAAGGCGAGAGCCGCATTTTGCAAACGGCCCGCGGCCCGCCCTCCATCCGTGAAGCTGTTACAAATTTTAGAATGACTGCGCGCGGCGCCAAGGCGAGAGCCACATTTTGCGTATTGCACGCCCTCCATCAGTGAAATTGTTCCATACTTCGATCTTCAGGACCCTAAATGGTGAGGAAGTCTCGGGCGAAACTCTCAGCTCGCCCTACCGACACGCCAGGGGTAGTCACAGCGCGGAATGACTTTGTAGGAAAATGCATAGAGGAGGAGGAGGAGGAGGAGGAGGAGGAGGAGGAGGAGGAGGAGGAGGAGGAGGAGGAGGAGGAGGAGGAGGAGGAGGAGGAGAGGGGAGGAGGAGGAGGAGGAGGAGGAGGAGGAGGAGGAGGAGGAGGAGGAGGAGGAGGAGGAGGAGGAGGGAGGAGGAGGAACAGGAGGAGGAGGAGGAGGAGGAAGGGAAAGGGCGAGGGAGGCAGTGGGAGGGAGGTGGCGGAGGAGCAGGAGGAGGTAGGGGAGGGCCTCGCGCTTCGCGGTTCCGGCAGGAGGGTCGTCCTCCTTCAGCGGGGAGGCGCGAGTGTGCGAAGAGAGTGGTCATGTAGCTTGGCGACGCGCGACGCGCGGAGTCAGGGCGGAGGAGGAAGGACGAGGACAAGGACGGGGAGACGAGAGAGGAGGAGGAGGAAGAGGAGGAGGAGGAAGAGGAGGAGGAGGGGGAAGAGGAGGAGGGGAGGAGGAGGAGGAGGAGGAGGAGGAGGAGGAGTGGAGGAGGAGGAGGAGAGAGGAGGAGGAGGAGGCGAGGAGGAGGAGGAGGAAGAGGAAGTGGAGGAGGAAGAGGAGAAGGAGGAGGGAGCAGGAAGAGGAGAAGGAGGGGGAGGGAGGAGGGCGGGCGGGTGGCGCGGGTGGGAAGGAGGAAGGAGGAAGCAGGAGGAGGAGGAGGAAGGAGGAAGGAGAAGGGAGGAGGAGGAGGAGGGGAGGAGGAGGAGGAGGAGGCGGAGGAGGAGGAAGTGGAGGAGGAGGAGAAGAGAGGAAGTGGAGAGAGAGGAGGAGGAGGAGGAGCAGGGGAGAGAAGGAGGAGGAGGAGGGAGAGGGAGGAGGGAGGGAGGGAGGGCGCGGGGTGGGCGGGAGGGAATGAGAGAGGGAGGGAGGAGGAGCCTGCAGCTGGAGCAAGAGAAGGAGGAAGAGGAGGAGGAGGAGGAGAAGGAGGATGAGGAGGAGGAGGAGGAGGATAAGGAGAAGGAGGGAAGAAGGGAGAGAGGGAGGGACGAGGGACGAGGGAGGGAGGAGGGAGGAGAGTGGAGGGGAAAGGGAGGAGGGAGGAGGGAGGAAGGAGGGAGGAGAGAGGAGGGAGGAGGGACGAGGGACGAGGGAGGAGGGAGGAGGAAGAGGAG
>CAUYUJ010012914.1:57500-127500 GCA_963575745.1 Prorocentrum cordatum | reverse complement strand
TTATGATGCTGATGCTGATGACGAGGATGGTGATGGTGATGATGGTGATGATGATGATCGTGATCGTGCGATGTTGGTGTTGATGATGATACGGGCACTGATGATGGCGATGCTGCTGATGCTGATGATGATGGTGATGTCGATCGTTATGATGCTGACGACGTAGTGGAGAAGAAGGAATATGGTGATGATGATGGTGATGCTATATGATTCTGCTGCGCATGCTGATGATATTTATGA
Organism: Prorocentrum cordatum; assembly: GCA_963575745.1. Classification (NCBI taxonomy): domain Eukaryota; class Dinophyceae; order Prorocentrales; family Prorocentraceae; genus Prorocentrum; species Prorocentrum cordatum. The sequence goes on along the minus strand of CAUYUJ010012914.1, from coordinate 127,260 downwards.
TGGTGGTGATAATGCTGATGATATTTGATGGTGACGATGGTTCGAATGGTGGTTGTGATGACGATGATGGTGTTGATGACGGTAATGCTGATGGTGGTGATGTTGGTGATGATGATGATGATGATAATGGCGGTGATGATGATGACGATGGTGATGATGATGGTGATGGTGATTGCGAATGTGTTTGTGGTTGTGATGATGATCAGAATGTTGACCATGATGGTGATGACGATGATGGTGTTGATGACGGTTATGGTGATGATGATCGTGATGATGATGGTGGCGGTGACGATGCTTACGATGATGATGATGATGATGCTGATGATGATGATGATGATGCTGATGATGATGATGATGATGATGGGTGGTGATGGTGATGGTGATTGTGATGGTGATGATAATGTTGATAATGATGCCGATGTTGAGTCTGATGTTGATAACGATGATGGCGATGATGGTGATGCTGATGGTGATTGTGATCATGATGGTGAGGAGGAGGAGGAGGATAATGATGGCGATGATGATGTTGATGATGATTGTGATGATGCTGATGATGATCATAATGGTGGTTTTGGTGATGGTGATGGTGTCTGTGATGACGATTATGATGTTGATGATGATGGTGATGAGGATGATTGTGTTGATGGCGATTATGGTGATGGTGGTGGTGATGATGGTGGGGATGATAATGACGATGCTGACGATGATGCTGATGATGATGGTGATGGTGATGATGATGATTGTGATGATGATGCTGTTGATGATGTTGATGCTTATGATGATGACGATGGTGGTGGTGGTGATGATGATTGTGATTGTGATCGTGTGATGATTGTTTTGATGATGATGATATGGAGGGGGATAATGATGATGGTGATTATGCTGATGCTGATGATGATAAGGATAACGATCATTCTGATGGTGGCGGGTAGGAGAAGAAGGAGGGGGACGCCGATGATAACGATGATGACGATGAGGGTGATGCTGCTGCTGATGATGATGATGATGATGATGATGATGATGATGAAGGTGATGATCATGATCATTCTCATGATGGCTTGACTTGCGCTGGCCGTGGGCGCTGCCTGGAGCTCTTCAGTGACTTTGGCTGTGGCGACCAAAAACCCAGCAGCACGAGGCTTGGCGCCTCTGCTCACAGGGGAGAACACCTCTCACCATGACAAAGGGCTCCCCTGTCTTCACAGATGGTGACGCGGAAAAGCGTCTCGATAGGAAGCGTGTCCTAATTGTGACGTCGGACCTGCGCTGGGCGTTGGTGTCTGGCAGGGTGCCGTGGCTCAATTTCATTCTCGCGTGCACCAGAGCGCGAGCCCGGGTGTCACCTCGAAGGTTAGCGGCCTTCTGCGCGACGCGGTCGTGCAAGTTTGGGGAGCTCTCCTGCGAGCATCGCGGCGCGGTATGTTTTTGTGGGAGCATGGCAAGTGGTGCAACGCCCCATGACGTGTGCGCAGTGCTACGCCACCGTCAGAAGCAGAGGTTACGCAGAAGCAATGCTACGCCACCTATGACGGTGCCCTGTGACTGAGGTTACGCAGGAGCTGCGCACCGCCATTCTCCCGCCGTGCTTGCGCCCCTGATGCGCGGCCAGTCCTTGCTGACCCTTGCGCTGCCTGCGACAGGCAGGGCAGCTCAAGGTCGTGGCGAAGCGTCTGCGCCAACGGGGGCTTCGAGAGAGCCTCGACTATCATCTGGGCTACCTCTGGTGCTGTCCTTACACGCCGATCGTTGAAAGTAGGTATTTCTGGAAAACCAGATCTCAATCTACTTCAAGCGCCTTCCTATTTCAAGAATCGACATGCTTTTGCTGGGTTTTGTTCCCTACCTAGGCTCTGCCTAGAAGGGTTCTTACTCTCTTGGCTTAAAGGGCCGGGCAGTGGGAACCGGCCCGGGCGGTTCCCCCAGTATCCGCCCCGCGGTTCCCCCAGTTGCGCCTCCTAGCTTTAGCTTCAGCATTCGTTTTAGCTTTAGCTTTAGCTTAGCTTTAGCTTCAACTTTAGCTTAGCTTTAGCTTAGCTTTAGCTCAGCTTTAGCTTAACTGTAGCTTAGCTTTAGCTTAGCTTTAGCTTAGCTGTAGCTTAGCTGTAGCTTAGCTTTAGCTTAGCTTTAGCTTAGCTTTAGCTTAGCTTTAGCTTAGCTTTAGCTTAGCTGTAGCTTAGCTTTAGCTTAGCTTTAGTTTAGCTTTAGCTTAGCTGTAGCTTAGCTTTAGCTTAGCTTCGGCTTCGCTGTAGCTTAGCTTTAGCTTTAGCTTGGCTTTAGCTTAGCTTTAGTTTAAAGTTAGCTTAGCGTTAGCTTAGCTGTAGCTTAGCTTTAGCTTAGTGTTAGCTTAGCTTTAGCTTAGCTGTAGCTTAGTTTTAGCTTAGCTTTAGTTCAGCTTTAGTTTAGCTTTACCGTTACTACTAATGCTGCTTTCCTAGGGCCTCCAACTCCTAGGTAGGGTCGCACTGGGATAGTTATTCTCTGGCAGGACCTGGGCCCAATCCACTACATCCGCCTTCCTACTTCATGTTTCTACCTACTTCTTCCGACCGACGTGTACATCTTACATGGAACGCGAGCTGGGAGAGCCTCGGGGCCCAGACCCGCGACTCGAGGAACGGGGCGTGCACCTTCTGCCTGACCTCCTCGTCGGTGGCCGTGTCGGGGGCCCCGTGGCGCATGTCGCCCGAGATCCTCGGGAGAACGCGATGGTACTGCTGAGAAAATGTGCGCAAGGTGGTCTGGCCCGTTTCTCCTGGGATATCCTCGCAGCTCGGGGCTCCAGGATGCTGCGGGCGAGGTGGTCTGGCCCGTTTCGCCTGAGACCTCCTCGAAGGTCTGGGCTCCGAGAGGGAGGAGAACGGAGGGAGGAGGGGTCAGACCCAAACGAATCATTTGATTCCACGTCTGTTGTCGAATTTTGCTCTGGGAGGGGTCTGGGCGCCGCCTGAGACGTCCTCGCAACTCTGAGCTCCCAGATGTCGCACGCGAGGTGGTCCAGCCGGGTTCGCGTCATACATCCTCGCAATTCGGGGCTCCGAGATGCTGCGCGCGAGGTGTTCCAGCCCTTTTCGCCTGAGACATCCTCGCAACTCTGGGCTCCTTGGAGATGTGTGCGAGGTTGTCCAGCTCGTTTCGCCTGAAACACCTTCGCAACTCTGGGCTCTTAGAAAATGTGCGCGATGTGGTCTGGCGCGTCTCGCTTGAGACATCCTCACGACTCTGGGCTCCGAGATGCCGCGGGCGAGGTGGCATGGCCCGGCTTGCTGGAGACATCCTGGATGCTCTGGGCTCCGATGGGGTTAGGAGGGAGGAGCGAGGGGAGGGGTCAGGCCCAAACGCACCCTTGGATGACACGCCTGTTGTCGAATCTGCGCTCTGGGAGAGGTCTGGGCGCCCCTGGCCCGACGGAGGAGGGAGCAGGCGCCGAGGCGCGAGCACGATCCGTGGGTAGTTCGCAAGGGCTTGCCCGGGGGAGCCATGCCGGAGCGGGTCGGGGGGATGCCTCGAGCGAGAGCGCGGCGAGCAGGGAGGAGGCAGGGAGGAGGCAGCACAGGGGAGGGACAGTGGGATGATGAGAGGGTTCCGAGGTGCTGCGCGAGAGGTGGTCTGGCCCGTTTTGCCTGAGAAATCCTGGCGATTCTGAGCTCTGAAAACTTGGGCCGCTTCGCTTGAGGCATCCTCGCAACGCCGGGCTACGTGAAGATGTGCGCGAGGTAGTCCAGCTTGTTTGGCCTGAGGCATCCTCGAAACTCTGGGCTCCAAGACGGAGTAGGAGGCAGACCCAAGCGAATCATTTGATTACACGTCTGTTGTCGAATTAACGGGGCATCCCTGGCATAGCGGAGGAAGCGGAGAAGAGGAGGGACGAGGAGGAGGAGGAAGAGGAGGAGGAGAAGAGGGCGGTCATTTCTGGAGGGGCGGTTTCCGGGCGGTTCGGGGGCGGTTTTCTTTACCTTACGCTCTCTCCCGTCGGCTTCTCTGCATCAGGTCAGGACCAAAAGTCGTGGCCGCTCGGCTTCTTCGCCATTCTGCGCGCCACGGCAACTGGCGGAGGGAGGTAGTCCGCATTTGTTTTTCGCAATGACGTCATTATGTCGGCGACAAAAATACAGAACAAAGAAACGATGGCGCAAGGGGCGCAGATCATTCAAGAGACGTGCATACATGCGAAACCAGGAATACGTCTGCTCGGCAACGACAGGAGGATTTCAACAGGATTCCTTTGGCAAAGGATGTCAGTCGGATTCTTCCTGTAGAGCATTTCAGTAGGATTCCTTATGTATAGCATTTCAATGGGATTCCTTTTGTCTCGGATTGCAAAAGAAGTCCTTATGTAAAGGATTTCGGTGGGACTTCTTCTGTAAAGGGTTTCCATCGGGTTCCTCAATACGACTCCTTTTGCCGAGGACTTCCGTAGGATTTCTTTCGCCAGCGATTTCCATTGTATTCCTTTTGTACGGATTGCAATATGACTTCTTTTGTAGAGGACTTCAATCGGATTCCTTTTGTAGAGGATTTCAACCGAAGTCCTTTCGTAAGCATCACCAGTTGTACTCCCTCCTCTTGCTCAGCCTCCTCCTCATCCTTCTCCCCGTCCCTTCTTCCAGTGCGTTTCCTCGTCCTCCCCCCCGCCCTTCCTCGGCGTCATCGTCGTCCTCCCCACCCTTATGATATCTCGATTTTTCTATATCTCCCCCCCATTCATTGATTTCTCCTCGTTGCCTTGTCATGCCTTTTCGGCGGCCCGACGTTCCAAGACGGCCCGCGAGGTCCCCGACACCCCCTTTGTGGACAAGTGCTACAGTTGTATCTACCGGTGTGGTTTGCTGTGCGGGCTTGGCTTAGGATTTTGCTTCGTGGCTTTGGCTCTGGTTTAAATAATGACGGTTTGATGCAAATCATATGACGCGTTGGATGCGGCGGTGGCGGTGGTAGAAGCGGAGGCCCCACAGTCACCACCACGCCCAACGCCCAGTGGCGATGGAATGGCATTGGCGGTGGTGGTGATGGTGGAAGCGTTGGTGGTGAGATCCGCAAAAAGCGGATTCTCCGCAATGTGCTTATGGGGTCGCACTCGCACTCGTCGCAGCCAGTTGCGCCGCCCCCGGTGACCTTGAACGGGTGCGGGAGGGTCGGTGGAGTAGTATATAAGTTGGTGGTAGAAGCAGCCGTGGAAGTATGAACAGAGGTTGGCGGATGCGGTGGTAGTGGCAGTTGGGGATCGCCTCCAGCGCCACCGCGACCATTGCTTGCCAAAGGCAGCGTCGGCCGCGGAATAGGGAGGGGGGGAGGGGGGGCACTGGCGGTGGTGGGGGTGGTGGTGGCGGCACAAACAGCAGCAATGGACGCACTCGCAGACGTTGGCTGCGTCATGGTAGCGATTGGAAAGGAGGCGCCTCGACCACCACCGCAGCCACCACTGCCATCCCCCATATGCACAAAGTTCGGTGATGGGATGCAGGTGACGGCGGTGGCGGTGGTGGTGGAACCAGCCGCACCCGTAGTACAATAACTTGGCGGTCGTGGCTGCACTGGGGGCACCGCCACCACCGCAACCATTGCCCTCGCCGCCGCCGCCGCGCCCTTGCCCAGAATGGGTGGCGGCGGTGGTGGCAGCGGGTAGTTGCACCGTCAGTAAAGACTTTCGTGGACTTGAGCATTGGCGTCGGTAGGATGGCGTCGCATCCAATGTCGCATTCACCGCTGCGGCGCGGCCGCCATCCTTGGCCAAGACAGTGTAGTGGCGGTGGCGTCTGGGCAGGATGGTGGCGGTGGTTGATGTAGTTGTGGCGGTAGCAGCACCAGCAACAGAAGCTTTCGCAACTGCACAGCTTTCCCATGATTCCCCACAGTTCTCTTTCTGCTGGCCATCCACTTCGCTCGATGGAGGTGCTGGCGGTACTGGGAGGGGATCGCGTCCACCGCTGCAACCACCACTACCACCGCCCCCTTTTAGTCTGAAGGTGTATTGGTGATGGTGGCGGGGTCGGATGCGCGGCGGCGTAAACAATTATATAAGTGGTAGTGTTGGAAGGATTCGCAAAGCCACCGTCATCTCCATTCCTGATCCAGAACGTGTAGCGGTGGTGGCTGTGGAGTACCGTTGGTGGTGGTGTAACTGTTCTAGCGACAGTGGTGGTGTAGCATGATTGCTGGCAACCATTGTAGGAGTGAGTGGTGGTGTTCGGCAGTCGTACAGGTGCTCGTTCGTAGAATGTGGAGGCGTCGGTGGTGGTGGCGCTGGGGGCGCCTCCACCAACGCCGCCAACGTCACCGCCGCCCCCATCATCCTGGCCCAGAACGGATGGCGGTTGTGGCGGTGTAGTCTTGGTTGTGGAGTAGCGCTGGTGGTGGTGGAGGCGTGGTGGCATCTGCGGCAGCATGGGTAGAAGCACTCGTAGAAGTGAGTGGTGGTGGTGGTGGTAGGAAAGGCCAAATCCACTACCACATCCACCACCGCCAGCCCCTTGATCAGAGAAGGGTAGCGGCGGCGGCAGAGGAGAAGTGCTGTTGCGGGGGATCGGACACACATTCCTTCAGTGGAAGAGTAGAGGGTTTTGTTAAAACTTTCTTCGTTGTGAATACAATGGTATTCCTTCTGTAGGGGGTGTCAATAAAACTCCTTCTGGACAGGGTTTCAATATAATTCTTTTCTGCGAAGGACGTCAATATTATTCCCTTGATGAGGATTTCAATGGTCGTCCTTTGTAGATGATTCCGTTAGGATTCCTTTTTTAAAAAAGGATTTCAGTTGGATTCTTGTTGTAAAGGATTTAAAGACGTTTACTTTTGTACAATGTTTCAACCGGATATATTGTGTAGAGGATTTCAATGGGATTCTTTTTGCCGGCTTCAATACAAAAAACCTCGTGTACCCGATTTCCATGGATTCTTTCTGTCACAGTTTCATCATGATTCTTTTTGTAGCGGCTTCCACTCGGATTCCTTATGTCACGGCTTTCAAGAGGATTCCTTTTGTCACGGCTTTCAATCGCATTCTTTTGGTAGAGGCTTTCAATCGGAATCCTGCTAGACGGGCTTTCAATCGGATTCCTGTTGTAGAGGCTCTACATCGGATTCCTGTTGTAGCGGTTTTCTATAGGATTCATTGTGTAACGGATGTCATTCGGATTCCTCTTGGAACGGGCTGCAATAGGATCCCTTTTGTAACGGATTTCAATCGGATTCCTCTTGTAACGGGTTTAGTTCGGATCCTTTTTGTAACGGCTTGCAGCACGATTCCTTATGCAACGGTTTTCGCTTCAATTCTTTATGTAACAGTTTTCCGGGGTTCCTTTTGCAGGGGATTTCAGTAGGATTTTGTTTGGAAGGGTTTTCAACAGGATTTCTCGTTCAATTGCTTTCCATCGAATTCCTTTTGTGGTGGATTTCAATAGGATTCCTGATGTAGAGGATTTCAATACGTTTCCGTTTGTGGTGGGCCTCATCAGAATTCTACCCAAATCGCTTTTCCCGCATGTCTTATGATTTGTTTCGACAAATTGTCTGAATAATAAACAGGTTTCGCTTGTGATTCCATCAGTTGTTTTTAACTCCACTGGTTTGTTCAGGGAGTCTCAAGCGGAACTGTTGTTCCTGCATGATTTGTCATGTGCTTAAGAACCAGGGTTCGCTTGAGACTCTGTGAAAATGCACGCCGGCTGAAATCATTGGATCAAGAAAATTCTGAGGGAGTCACAGGCGAAACTTGTTTTTCGATTACCAAAACATAAATAAAAAATAGGAGGAGAGATTCTGGTAGTATTCTGATATGCTAAATTCCGTTTGTAGCGGATTTCGGTAGGATTCTTTGTGTACAGATTTTCCTTATGATTCTCGTTTGGGAGATATTTCGACATAGTTCTTGCTGCAAAGATTTCCAAATTGATAAAATGAGAGAGGTAAAACAACAGAGAGAGAGAAGCACAAAAAAAGAAAGACGAGACAGAAGAAGAGGCAGTTAAGAAAGACAGCCTACACATGGAAAGACGAGACAGCAGAAAAAGACGGAGACAGACAGCAGACAGACGCTTCCGAATCGCCCCGAAACCACCCCTCCAGAAGTGACTGCTCTCGAGGAGAAGGAGGAGGAAGAGGAGGAGGAGGAGGAGGAGGAGGAGGAGGGTTCCTCGGGTTCCTCGTTGCTCGGAGGTTCCTCGGGTCCCTCGGGTTCCTCAGGTTCCTCGTTGCTCGGGTTCCTCGGGTTCTGCGCCCATGCAAAAGAAAGTTTTCCCCTAATTGGGGTTACACCAGGCTCATGTTCATTAATTTGCATTGCTTTGCACCGCCTAGAATTTACCCAATACGCTGCAAGAAAGCATTGTCGGGGGTCCACGCTGGCCAACATGTGCTTCTAATCACTGGAGCTCCCCTCACCCTCAGGGCACTGGATAAAACCAGGACGTTGCAGATTTCAGCTAGAGCGATCGGAAAATGGAGGATGGTTCGACCCACGGCTGCGGTCCTCGGGCTCGTGTGCGCCAAGGCCTTGGCTTACAGCAGGCTCGCCAAACAAGAAAGTGCCCTGTCAACGGTTCCCCGCCAGAATGTCTCATCGCCCGATGGGCCCGCAGAGCCTTGGGGCACCCCACCACGCTCAGAGTCGACGAAGAATGTGTTCCTCGATTTCGTATAGCAAGCCTTCTTATCGTACGTGCCTGCTTTGCCAGAGTCCCCGTTCCCCGTTTATGGCGCCCTGGTCACCCTGCTGCTCTTGCTCCTCCTCCTCCTCCTCCTCCTCGCCCCTCCTCGCCCCCCCTCCTCCTGTTCCTCGCTCCCCCGATAGTGCCCTCGTGCCCGATGGCCTTCACTTCCGGGCCTGGCGAGTGGGTCAGAGACCCCAGATGCTTTACGATTGTCTGCTCTGGATTATGAATGGCTGCCCGATGCTTTCGTGTTTTTCAGAATCGCTAAAACTGTTTCTCCCGAAACCTCTTGCTGTCGAAGCTGATGAGCTCGAGGCCCTCGCCAGATCTGCCGGCCACACTCGCCCTCTAGGCCTGAAGCAAATATGGCCAACAAAATATCCGGGGGCATTTTGAATCGAGCGATCCGCCCGGCTCTGCGTGGGCTGGCAGCGCGCTGCCAGAGGGACTTTTACCCCTTGGCGAAATTTTGCTAACAATATTGTCGACCTCGACACGGTAGCACGCATGGCTAGAATCCGCTCGAGCGCGTTTCGCTCACAAGCGGGAGACGTGCACTGATCCAAAAGCTGTGTTGCGCCGATTGATGGGACGGCGACAGATCCTGGGGCTCTTGTGTCGCCGTCGTCGCTTCTGTCATTCGACTTCGCACAGGCCTTCCGTGCGGCAAGAGTGGATGCTCATGAGTCTTAAGTGTTATAGGCTGCTGTTTGGTTTCCTCCTCTTAATTTCTGTGCTCCACCGCCTTGCTTATTGCTACTTTATCATCGCTGGTGTGCTGGAACTCATCGGTTGGATGCACTCAGGTGTCTTGCAAGGCTGTCCTCTCAGCGGCACAGTCTTCATCTTTGCGGTTAACCCGCTTCTCGAAGATATCACCATGCATGCAGATGCCAATGAACGAGGTTGCACTCGAGCTTGTGCTGATGATGTGGGGATTGTGGTGTGGAGGCGGCGGGACAGGGATACTTCGCTTTAGCCCGTATATTCGCGCTTGCCAGGAAGCTGGCCAATTTAATATTAATATCGTCGAAGTGCTGTCCCCCTCGATGGCCCTCTTGAGTCGGCGTCGTCCTCCCTCCGCGCCATTCTCTCTGAAGCCGGTGCTGATTGGGCGGCCTTTAACATATTCGGCAAGCTAGTTTATATAGGAGTTTGGCTCGGATCTGCGGCGACCTCCCTGGATCAGCGGAGTGGGCCTGCCCAGAAGCTCCTGTCCAGAACCATTGAGATTGCCTCCTCAGAAGCCCACGACCAATCCGTAGAGGTTTATGTGCAGCGTGCCCTCCCCTTGCTTTCGTACGAAGCCCCGCTGTTCTTTATGCCCCGGGCCAGGGCAGTGCGTGAGAGGATTCTACTTGCTCGCCCTATGCGCGCCCCGTGCACGATAGTCTCGCACCCTCAAGTGGTTCGAACTCCAGTCCTGGGGGCTACCTGGGTCTGCCCAGTATCCTCTCCATGAATGCGGCCGCGCTGATGCGGTGCTCGTCGGCGACACCCTCGACTTGGCAGACTCAGATCGCCCGCCTGCGGACGCCCGTGGTCTCTCAGGGGCCCGCAGCATGGTGGCAGTCTCCGCGGCACGCCCCCGAGTTTTGGCAGTCCGAGGCAATCGCTAGCACCCTCGGGTGGGCCTCCCTGGGCCTTCTCGCTCGTCCTGCCTCCTTCGATTTCCCCGCCCGTCCTCGTTCTCGCCTCGTCCAGCGCGCTCTTACAGAGGGTGGCTGCCCTGCACGTGTTTCGAGACCCCCGCGATTCGAGAAGTGAAGGGGAGTCCGCGGTGGGAGGGGAAGTTCAAGAGCTTTGCTTCCTCGCTCGCATCCTCGTCCGTACCCGTCGTCACTCTGTTCCCTCCGTCGACTAGGATGGGACAGAGGATGCCACGATGCAGCTGCTGCGTTTGGCCCCCCCCCCCCCCCCGCATGGGCCCAGATTGCTCGCGCCGATCGTGGATGCCCTTGATAACGTCAGCACATGTAGTAGCCGTAGGTGGCCTCCACGGCTCTGCACTCGTTTCTCCCGGGGTAGCATCTCTTTCTCCTTGGGCTTCGTGGTGGTTCTCTGGCCTTTGCGCGTGCGTGTCATCACACACATCGCTTAGAGTCCCGGGACGCAAGTCTCCCAAGCCGACCATTTGATCGACGCCGTGAGGTTGGCCACACGTCTCCCAATGCGGAGGCGTTAACGGCATCTGTTGTGCCGAGCCTCCCTCGAATCCATCGTGGAGCAGGCGGCGCGGCTGGGAAGGGAGGTAGTGGTAGTGCTGTTGACTTCCCCGCTCCGCCTCCTCCTCGACGCCCCCCGCTCACGGGGCCCCGCTCGCCCGACGGCCCCTCCCGCGCGGCAGGTGCCTCCGCCAGTGGCTCCGCACGTCCGTGCACACCGCCGGGGTGCCGCGCTGCCCAGGCGGCTGCACCGCAAAGGTGCTTCGGCGTTATCCGTCGTCGTCGTCGTCGTCATCGTCGTCGTCGTCGTCATCATGGTCGTCGTCGTCGTGGTCGTCGTAGTCGCCGTCGTCGTCGTCGTCGTCGTCGTCGTCGTCGTCGTCGTCGTGGTCGTTGTGGTCGTTGTGGTCGTTGGTCGTCGTCGTCGTCGTCGTCGTGGTCGTGAACGTCGTCGTCGTCGTCGTCGTCATCGTCGTCGTCGTGGTCGTTGTGGTCGTTGTGGGCGTTGCGGTCGTCGTCGTCGCGGGCGTGGCCGTCGTGGTTGTCCTCCTTCGTCTCTCCGTGGGCGGTCTCCCTATTGGAGCGTGCACGACTCCGACATTCGCTTCGCTTCGCCTTCCTCCTCCTCCTCCTCATCTTCTTGTTCCTCCTCCTCTTCCTCCTGCCCCTTGCTCCTTCATCTGAAATGCAAGATCTCAGTGGTGCTTCTCTGCAGAAGGTGCCATTCCGCCTTCCGGCGGTCTCCGTGTCCCTGCGGAGCGCGATGGAGCAGCTCGTACCAGAGAGGCGAGAGGGGGAAGGGAAGTCGAGAGGAAGACGATGTGGGGGCCCGCGGGAGAGGGGAGGGGAAAGAGAGGACGGATGGAGAGAGGGGGGGGGTGAGGGCGATCGAGAGAGATGGGGAGGGCACGCGGGGGGGAAAGAGAAGCACAGGGGAGAGGGAACAGGGTGATGAAGAGAGCGAAGAGGAGAAGTGGGACGTGGAAGCGTTGGTGTAGAAAGCAAGGGTTGGTGGGGCAGGAAGAGCATGGGGAGTCGGAGGAGGAAATGGAGGAACTGGGCGAGGAGGAGAGGGAGAGGAAGAGCATGAGCATGATAAGAGTACATAGGAGGAGGAGGAGGAGGAGGAGGAGGAGGAGGAGGGAAGGGAAGGCAGGGGGCGGAGGACCAGAGGGAAACCAGGATGCAGCAATGAGAATTCAACACGCCCTCAACTCTCAAGTCAACTCTTCAGAAAACCATTCAGAATTCATGTTTTACCGTGCGGGGCACCCCTTTGAAAGACGAGCGCCCCACGCGCCTGCAATTCAGGCGAGAGTCGAGTTTGGGAAAGAGAGCCGCCATCAATCCTGAAACTACTAGAGATTTTCAGATGCAAACGCAACGTTCAAGGAGGCGTCAATATAGCGCACCAGTTTGATAATTGTCTGCACTCCAGTCATGGAGTGGTTTGGCATGCTTCCAGTTTCATGGCAGACAGTGTGACGTCGTCTCAAATGAGAGCCCGATCTTGCAAAGGATCTACCCTGCATCCGCGCAACAGTTGCACACGGCGATCACATGGTCGGGAACTGCACTTGCGATATGAGGATGCCATGTGCGAGAGTCTTGTAATGAAAAGGACGTGTCCTACAGCCACGGCGTGCCAGAGCGCCTTTCCTGGGACTTCAACACAGCGAATCAACATAACGGCTGTACCCGCATAATCCTGAATCTTTTCAAAACACCATTTCTGGCACGTTGATGATGAGAATCCGTCAAACCCTTGCACATGTTGTAAACGAATGTGCGCGGCGCTAAGGCGAGAACCACATCTCGAAAAGGTACCGGCTTCAATCCATGAAAGTCCTTGCAAATGTTTAAAACGAATGTGCTCCGCGCTCAGGCGAGAGCCACCTTTTGAAAACCACCCGCTCTCAATCCTTGAAACTCTTGCAGTGGTTATAAGCGAATGCGTGCCGCGCTAAGGCGAGAGCCACATTGTGAAAACGACCCGCCCTCAACCCGCGAAGCTCTTGCAAAGGTTTAACGAACGTGTGCCGCGCTAAGGCGAGCCATATTTTGAAAACGACACGCCTTCAATCCGTGGAATTCCTTGCGAATGTTCAAAGCGAGTGTGCTCCGCGCTAAGGCGAGAGCCACATTTTGAAAGCCACCCGCCCTCAATTCGTGAAACTCTTGCAAAAGTTTAAAGCGAGTGCGCGCCGCGCTACGGCGAAGGCCACATTTTGAAAACGACCAGCCGTACATCGGTGAAACTGTTGCCAATTGTTAAGCTTCAGAGTCACAAAAGGTGGGGAAGTCTCAGGCGAAACGCCCGGCCCGCCCTAAAAACTTGCTCCGGGGTGGGTCAGAGAGAAATGATCTATAAGGAAGAGGAATGTAGGAGGAGAAGGAGGATGAAGAGGAGGACGAGGAGGAGGAACAGCAGGATCATGAACAGGAGGAGGCGGATACGACAGGGAGGAAGAGGATGATGAGGAGGATACGGACGAAGCGAAGACGGAGGTGGGGGCAGAGGATGAGGAAGGGGAGGAGGAGGAGGAGGAGGAAGAGGAGGAGGAGCAGGAGGAGGAGGAGGTGGATGAGGAGGAGGAGGAGGAAGAAGAGGAGAAGTAGAAGGAAAGGGAGAAGGAGGAGGAGGAGGAGGAGGAGGAGTAGGAGGAGAAGGAAGAGGAGGAGCGGGAGGAGGAGGAGCAGGAGGATGAGGATGAGGAGGAGGAAGAGGAACAGCAGGACCATGAACAGGAGCAGGGAGGAAGAGGATGATGAAGAGGATACGAACGAAGCGAAGGCGGAAGCGGGGGCAGAGGAGGAGGAAGGGGAGGAGACGGAGGAGGAGGAGAAGGAGGAGGAGGAGGAGGAGAAGGAATTGGAGGAGGAGAAGGCGGAGGATGAGGAGGAGGAATCGGCGGAGGAGGAGGAGGAGAAAGGGAAAATGGAGGGGGAGAACGGGGAGACGGAGGAGGAGGAAGCGGACGAGGAGGAGGAGGAGGAAGAAGATTAGCAGGACCATGAGCAAGAGGAGGCGGATTCGGCAGGGAGGGGAAGGAGGACGAGGAGAAGGAGGAGGAGGAGGAGAAGGAGGAGACAGAGGAGACGGAGGAGGCGAAGGAGGAAAGGGAGGCGGAGGTTGAGGATGAGGAGGAGGGGAAGGAGGAGGAGGATGAGGAGGATGATGATGATGATGATGAGGAGGAGGAGGACAGAGAGTATGCTGCTGCTGATGATGCTGCTGACAATGATGATGATGATGATGATGATGATGATGATGATGATGACGATGATGATGATGATGATGATGATGATGATGATGATGATGATGATGATGATGATGATGATGATGATGATGTTGATGCTGATGCTGATGATGATGATGATGGTGGTGATGATACTGATGACGCGGACGATGAGGATGCTGATGTTTATGATCGTGGTGATGGTGGTGATGACGATGATGGTGATGGTGATGGTGGTACATGATGATGCTGCTGATGATGCTGCTGACGCTGATGCTGATAATGATGTGAATGTTGATGACGACGACGATGACGGTGATGATGATAATACGGATGATGATCTTGATGATGATGACGATGATGCTGCTGATGATGATGCTGATGATGCTGATGATGCTGGTGATGCCGATGATCATGATGAGTATGATCATGATCACGATGATGATGCTGCTGAGGATGATGATGATGATGATGATGATGATGATGATGATGATGATGATGATGATGATGGTGATGATGATGCTGATGATGATGCCGCTGCTGATGATGATGCCGATGATGTTGATGAGGAGGAGGAGGAGGACGCGGAGGAGAAGGAGGAGCGGGAGGCGGTGGAGGAGGAGGAAGAGGAGGAGGAAAGGAAGGAACTGCAGGATCATGACAAGGAGAGACAGGGACGGCATGGAGGATGAGGAGGAGGAGGAGGAGGAGGAGGAGGAGGAGAAGGAGAAGGAGGACGATAAGGATGCGGAGGCGGCGGCAGCGCATAAAGAACGGGAGTGTGAGGAGGCGTGAGGAGGAGGAGGAGGAGGCGGAGGAGGATGAGGAAGTGGAGGAGGTGAAGGAGGAGGATGGGGGAAGATAAGGAGGATGCGGATCATGAGGAGGAAGACGATCAGGAAGGCGAGGAGGAGAAGGAGGAGGCGGAGGGGGAGGAGGAGGCAGCACATGAAGAGGAGGAGGATGAGGAGGAGGCCAGGGCGTGGGATGAGGACACGGAAGAGGAAGAACTGGAGGATGTTGTTGATGATGTTGTTGTTAATGATTACGATGATTCTGAAAATGATGTTAATGATACTGATGGCGATCATGATGATGTGTCTGATGGTGATGACGTCTGCGATAATGATGACGAAGACGATAAGGGTGATGGTGATGATGACGATTTTGATGGTATTGTTGATGGCGGTGATGGTGATGATGATGGTGATGATGATGCTCATGATGATGATGGCGACATGATGATTATGCTGACGATGCTGATGATGATGCTGATGATGATTATGATGATGATGATGCTGCTGATGATGATGATGATGATGAGTAGGGTGGCGGCGAGGATGATGATCATGACGCCGCTGATGCTGCTGATGATGATGCTGGCGATGATGTTGGTGATGCTCATGATGATGTTGATGAGGATGCTGATGATGGTGATGCTGACTATGATATCGACTATGCTGATGATCCTGATGATGATACTGGTGATGCTGTTGATGACGATGTTGATGCTGATAATGATTATAGTGGTCATGGTGATGCTGATCATGATGCTGATGCTGTTGTTGATGATAATGATGGTGATGATGCAAATGAAGATGATGCGGGTGATGATGATGATGCTGGTGATGATGATGCTGCTGATGCTGATGCTGGTGTTCATGATGCTGATGATGATGCTGATGATGATGACGATGATGATGATGATGCTGATGTTGATGATGATGGTGACGATGATGACAATGCTGATGATGCCGATGATGATGATGACGATGCTGCTGATGATGATGATGATGATGCTGATGACGATGATGATGATGATGTTAATACTGATGGTGATGATGTTGATGAGTATGCTGATTATGATGATGTTGCTGCTGCTGCTGATGATGCTGCTGATGATGATGATGATGATGTTGACGATTTGATGATTATGATGACGACATGATGGCGATGATGATGTTGATGATGATGCTGATGAGGAGCAAGAGGAGGAGGAGGAGGAGGAGGAGGAGGAGGAGGAGGAGGAGGGAGGGAGGAGGAGGAGGAGGAGGGGGAGGAGGAAGAGCATGAGGAGGAGGAGGAGGAGGACTTGGGGGCGGAGGAGGAGGAGAGGGAGGAGGAGAAGGCGGAGGAGGAGGAGGAGGAGGAGGAGGAACAGCAGGACCATAAACCGAAGGAGGCGGAGACGGCAAGGAGGAAGGGAAGGATGAGAAGGATGAAGACGCGGTGGAGGCGGAGGCGGGGGCGGAGAATGAAAGGAAGGAGAAGGAGGAGGAGGATGAGGAGGAGGAGGAGGAGGAGCAAGGGGCGAAGGAGAAGGAGGAGGATGGGGAGGCGAAGGATGAGAAGGCTAATGATATCTAATGATGAGGAAGAGGATGAGGATGCTGATTGTGATGAGGATGAGGATGAGGATTATGATGCTGATGCTGACGATGTTGATGATGATGATGATGCGGGTGAGGATGAGGATGAGGATGAGGATGATGACGATGACGATGCTGCTGATGATGATGATGATGGTGATGATGACGATGCTGATGATGTTGGTGATGGTGCTGATGATGCTGTTGATGATGGTGATGACGATGCTGCTGCTGCTGATGATGATAAAGCTGTTGATGGTGATGATGGTTGTGATGATGACGATGTTGATGATGGAGGCGATTGTGATGATGCTGATGATGAAGAGGATGATCATGATGCTGAGGATGATGACGAGGATGATGACGACGATGATGATGATGATGATGATGCAGATAGAGATGATGCTGATGGTGATGATGATGGTGGTGGTGGCGTTGGTGGTGATGATGATGCTGATGCTGCTGATGATGACGATGGTGAATATGATGATGATGTTGATGATGATGCTGCTGATGATGATGACAGCCAGGATGATGATGAGGAGGAGGATGCTGCTGCTGCTGCGAATGGTGATGATGATGATGACGATGATGATGGTGGTGGTGCTGATGCTGATGCGGATGCTGCTGCTGATGGTGATGGTGATGATGATGCTGATGCTGCTGATGATGACGATGGTGAATATGATGATGATGTTGATGATGATGCTGCTGCTGATGATGATGATGATGATGACAGCCAGGATGATGATGATGAGGAGGAGGATGCTGCTGCGAA
Source organism: Prorocentrum cordatum (assembly GCA_963575745.1). Classification (NCBI taxonomy): domain Eukaryota; class Dinophyceae; order Prorocentrales; family Prorocentraceae; genus Prorocentrum; species Prorocentrum cordatum. The sequence continues at coordinate 110,064 of CAUYUJ010012914.1, read as the reverse complement.
TGATGATGATGCTGATGCGGATGCGGATGCTGCTGCTGATGATGATGATGCTGCTGCTGCTGATGATGATGACGATGATGATGACGCTGTTGCTGCTGCTGATGCTGATCATGATGATGACGATGATGATGATACGTAAGGAGGAGGAGGAGGAGGAGGAGGAGGAGGAGGAGGAGGAGGAGGAGGAGTGGGAGTGGGAGGCAGAAGAGGAAGAGGAAGAGGAAGAAGAGGAGGAGGAGGAGGAGGAAGAAGAAAAAGAGGAGGAGGCAGGAGGAGGATGAGGAGGAGGAGGGGGAGGAGGAGGAGGAAGAGGAGGAGGAGGAGGAGGAGGAGAAGAACCCCCCCTCCCTCTCCCTCCTGGAGGGGGGGAAGACGGGTAGCCAGTCCCCCCCCCTGGCGAAAGGCTGGCGCAGCGCCGGAGAGAGGCCGAAGCGGACGGCGAGGCGCAGGACGGGGGGACAATGAAGCGCTCTCGCGCGTCTAGTGGCGAGGCAGGCGAGAGGGGAGAACGGGAATGGATGATGGAGGCACGCACGCACACACGCACGCATACACATTATATATGTGTACACCTGTACAGGCATACAGCATGTGTGGGTATAAGTGCGCACAAGTAGGGAAAAACAAACATACACGTACACGCATACACACATCTATGTATATGCATATATCTTAGATATTGACACAAGTAGGGACACACAGTTTCACATGATGCATTCCTGTATATGTTGTATCACCATATACATATATATGTGTGTAGAAGCATATCTATATGTATATATATATATGTACATCTATTCACATAGGGAGAGAACAAAAAACATAAAGAGAGATAGAGAGAGAGGCGGACGTAACATGAGGACGTGCATGAGGAGGAGGATGAAGAGGAGGAGGAGGGGGAGGGGAGGAGGAGTAGGAGGAGGAGGAGGAGGGGGAGGAGGATTATCAGGAATACTAGAATGGAAAGAGGAGGAGAAGGAGGAGGATGAGCAGGAATGGGAGGATGACGAGGAGAAGGAGGAAGCAGGAGGAGGGTACAAGATTACAAAGAGGATCGAAGTGGGGGACGGGGGATTTGAGATGAATGATCGGATGAGGGGGGTGGGGGGGCTGGGCAGGAGGAGCGGGAGGGGTTGGTTCAGTTAGCCAGGTCGAAGCCAGGTCGTTCCAAACCTCCTCCCCATCACATACGAATCAATGGTAACACCGCTTGCGATTCGGACCAGGGCGCGTTCCCACCCAGCGAACGGTAGGCGCTCGCGCACAGTCTCGCTTCCATCGGCTGGGCGGGGTGGGGAGAACACCAAAAATGCAGGCCACGCACGGGCTGGAGTGGAACTTTAGAAGAACCTTGCGCAGCACAATCGATTTTTCTCTCGGCCGGCCATATTTCCGCTGAGCGCGGAGAAGCATGCGCCGCGCCGGCACAGCACTGCCACTCTCACGCGCATGCTGCGCGGCGCCTGGGCGATGACAGCATGTTGCCGGCTCTCGCGCGGCCTTGCTGCCACTGCCACGTCCACGCAGCTCGGCGAGCAAAACATACGCCGCGCCCATGCGGGAACGCCACTTCCAGGCGAAGTCTACACGGAGTTCGGGCGAGGGTGACAAGTCGCCCTCTCGCGTGCGACCCCGCCCCCAACGACTTGGCGAGTGGAATATGCGCGCCGTGCCCACGCGGGAATTCAATGCTCGGAGAAATTGAGCGCGGCGCCAAGGCGAGAGCGATGCTTCGCCCCTTCGCACGGGATGTGCGCCTCGTCCCACTCCAGTCGCGCATTTTGCAACGTCGAGGACAAGACGCCCTTGCTGAAATGAAACATGTAGACGTTTTTTTTTGTTGGCTGGCAGGATGGAACCTCCCGGATCTGGCTGCTATCTGCCAGCTAGGTGGCCCAATGTGGTTCTAGATGCGCATATGAATGCGAGGGATACGTTTGCGGACGGCTTGTGTGCACCGTGCCGCGTTGGCGATTTCCGAGGCGTCGTCGGTTCTCGACCCTGCAATGGTGCGGTGCATAGTTTTCTGGCTCGCAGAGCCGAACCATCATGCACCTTTCTGCGCTGGAGCGGGGCCTGATCGGAGTCCAGGCATGGTGCGGTGGATGGGCGCCGTTCCCGTGATAAAGAGGGGGCGTTTCTTTAGGAGGGGTGCGTGCGTCGAGGAAGGGGGTCGGCCTTAGCAAGCGTGAAACCACCCCACCAGGCAGCAGAGGAGCATTCTAACGCGCCCACTCAATGCAGGCACGGTGGCGGAGATCAGCAAAGAAGAAACAGGTGGAGCAGGACGGGGAGCTCGGTGTAGGAGTCAAGCAGGAGACTTTCGCTGCCAGCCCTCCCTCTGCAGGAGGAGGTCTGCTTCGGGGGCTTCAAGGCTTGGCAGGAAGTCGCCGCCAACCGCGACATCATCTTCGGCAGGAAGGTAGGCGTGCGACAGGGCACGCCCGGGATCCTCGTGGGGAACTTCACCGACGACCACCACGTCACCGTCAGGTTCGACGAGCGGGAGGACATCACATCAGCAGCAGGGGAAAACAAAAGAGGAGGAGGAGGACGAGGAGGAGGAGGAGGAGGAGGAGGAAGAGGAATGGGTGGCAGGGAAGAGGAGATCAGGTGCAGAAGGGTGAGCACGAAAAGGCTGCGCCCCGAATCTGGCCTTCGGCCTGAGCCCAAGGCTGGATCCGGCGAGCGAACTTCCGTCTGAAACAACGGGTTTGGCCTGGGTCCCGTTCTGGATAAGAGCTTGACCTCAATCCTCCTCCTGTGCTCGAGCCCGAGCCTTGGGTCCGAGCTCGTCGTCGTCCTCCTACTGCTCCTCGCCCTCCAGCTCCTCATCCTCCTCTTTTTCCTCCTCCTCATCCTCAGGCTGCTGTTTGAGGGCGACGAGCCATGGACCAGCCGTTCGGAGCCTATGATCGCACCCCGGTAGTCGCATCCAGGCCCTTACCGGTTCGTTACTGTGGGCAGGGGGAGTCGGGAGGGCCCCTGCGCACACAGCTCATGCCGCTTACCGTATTGATGTCGTTACCGTAATTGCCGCCGCCATGTTTTTTTGTGACGCATTTCGATTCGACAGTGCGACCTCGAAAGGCAAGAATGCGAGACGCAGAGACTCGCATTATCCGTCGCACGCACTCGCGAATAACTCAGGAAGTCAAGTAGGAAATGCTGAAGTTTCTAGAAGCAGCCTCAACAGACATGGGACAAACGATTTTGGACGACCCAGGTCAGGAACCGTTTGTGCAGGCCGATTGTGCCCACCAGCATGTTTGAAGCTACGCTCAAATGCCGTCTGTGGGCACGTGGATTCGCCATACGTTAGTTGCTCCCCATTGTAATACGTGCTGCTTTTACGTACTCAGAGGAAGCGCTAACGGAGGCAACGAGCGAACAACATCCATTGTGGAATACTGTTATGATCGCAGAAGAGGGGAGGCATTTGCTGCATTTCTAAGAATCAGCAGCCTAAGCAAAACATGCAATTACCATCAGTTGGAACGTGCATTCACCGTGCACCTTTTGACAACTCGGGACAAAGGGGCAAGTGAGCATCCGATTGTACTCGTTTGCGACCTGGGGAGGACAGTACCGACAATCTACATATAAACGAAAAGGATCGTTTGGTATTGTCAATCTTCTCCAACAGGCGACCAACATGCGTTTGAAGAGATACTGTTTTCGGAAAGTTGGGCCGATGGAGGCCAAATTGATGTCAGGCCGTGCAGTGGAAGAGCCTGAAATTGACTTGCGCGGCATGGTTTACCACAGTTTCTCAAGGAGAGCGAGGAGATCGCGATATCAAAGCACAAGACATTTCCCATGGCCGTGGAAAGAGGAAGACACATCAATGCCTTGGCATACAGAGTTTCCCCCCCAAAAGAAAAAGGAAAACGCCATTCACTGAAATAGAGGACGGCATCGCCAGCCTCCTATCGGAAGGGAAGATCATGCAAACGAGGGTCAGCAAACATCGAGGTTCGCACGCACTGACTATAGCAGAATATGCACATCATGTTATTATTGTTGAGAGCAGTGCACAACAAAAGAAGCATCATGCTCATCCCAAGGTAATGGAGACAACAAAAAAACGTAGGCACGCAGCGGCGCGCATGGTGCGCGTCGGATCAGGAGGCGATGGAGGCGGGGGGGAGTTGGAGGCGGAGGAGGAGTTCTTTCGTGGAGCTGGCGTCTGGCCCGCAATTGTCTGTCCTTGCTGTGGGAGGCGCGCGCTGCGCGAAGGCAGCAGCGCCGTCCTCCCTGCTTCTGCGATTGACGTAAACAATACTGGGCAGGGTCTCCCTGCTAGCGTGGCACCCAGCCTCCCTGGAGTCAACATGAGTCAACCAGGGGACTGGGGCACCCCAGACATGCCCCAGCATTTGGCAACGATCCAGGAGGCTTGTCTCCACATAAATCACCCACGGGGCAGCCTGCGAAGTGTTTCAAGCTCTCTGCAGCTAGAGACACAGACCCCCAACGGCCTTATACTTATCTTTATCCTCATCCTCCTCCTTCTCATCCCTTCCTCCTTCTCGTCCTCCTCCTCCTCCTCCTCGTCCTCCTCCTCGTCCTCCTCCTCCTCCCCCCCACATCTTCCTCCTCTCTCAGCTACTCTCTCCGCTACTCTTCCTCCTCCGCCCTCCCCTGCTCTTACTCCTTCCTCATCCTCTCCCTCGCTCCTCCTCGCCCTCCTCTCGCTTCGGAGTGGAGGAGGGGGAGAAGAAGGATGGCGCAGGAATAGGAGGAGGAAGAGGATGAGGAGGAGAAGGAGGAGGAAGAGCGAAAGCGGATACTGAGGAGGAGGAACAGGACGAAGGGGGAGGAACAGAAAAGGAGGAGGAGGAGCGGGATAATTTCCGATCCTTATCCTTTGTCGATGTCGTCCTTCTCCTCCTCTTTCTCCTCCTCTTCCTCCTCCTCCTCCTCCTCCTCCTCCTCTTCCTCTTCCTCCTCCTACTCCTCTTCCTCCTCCTGCTCCTCTTCCTCCTCCTCTTCCTCCTCCTCTTCCTCCTCCTCTTCCTCCTCCTCCTCCTAGCTGCCATTTAGTGGACCAGACGCCCGTTCCCCGGCTGATAAGAATTGGTAAACGTTCTTCATCCCACCAGGTTTCAGGGCCGACTCATTTTTGCAGGACAGGGAAGGGGGGGAGGGAGCAGGGACACGACCGTTTCCGCTTAGCGTCCTCTCTTCCGCAAGGAGATGGTCACAGCGGTTGCCGAATTCGGCGGCCGCATGTGGAGGCCGGGCGCACCCCCAGCTGTCCGTACAGAGCGCGCCCGCGCGAGAAGATAGATGCGAACACAACAAGAGAATTCCGAATATCTTGCAGTATGGAACGTCTGGAAAAGGGAGCGTGTCGCACTCCAGAACCAGTCAGGTCAGAACGACTATTTTTTGGTTCGGATCTTAACGGATTGCAAAGGGAATTGTGGTGGAGAAGGCGAGCAGCAGGCCGCCTGCGGCTCGCGTTCGGCGAGTCGATCCTCAGGGGGCCTTCCCGGCGCCCCCCCTCTTAGCCGCAGACCTAGAATACCATGGGTATCGTTGTGGGCTCGAAGCGCATTTGGCGAGTTGGGCCTACGTGGGGCCTTCTATTCACTCATTCGACAAGCGCAGGTAACGTGTTTTCCGGTCAGATCCAACAGCCCACAAGCCAGCGAAGCCACAACCAAACAAGCTTCTTACGCATAGATGTTCAGAGTGCGGAAGCAGCGCGGGACGTCGAGCAAACGACAAACAAGTGTGAACCAGACAGGACAACTCAAGCATGGGTGCCTTTTAGGCTGCATCAGAAAAGCAAACTAAAGTACTTGTATCGGATTAGGTGTTCGACTTTCTGTTGGTGGATCATGAATGGACGCTGCAAGAAAACAGGACCTCATGTGCGCTGGGTATTATTTACAATCTGAAATGCGATATGCGGACGAGCATGAAAATATCGAATCCCAAAACAGAAGTTCTCGACGTTCTGGACATTGTTATGACGATTGGCGTAGGTTTTCGCAATGGACCGTATAGTGCCGTAGTATGGCACGAACAGAACATAACAGAACAACGGAGCATTTTGGATCCGATTCCACAACTATGCCTGGCCGTGCTGCAGTCCTTGGCTACCGCCAGTCCGCGGTCTCCCTCCCATTCCAGGCCGTAGCGCCCCCCGCTTCTTGTGGCGGCGGGGCGGGGGGGCCGCAGATTCCCCCCGCCCCTCCCTGTCCTTGTCCTCGTCGCCCCTTCCCCCCCGCCCCTCTTCTCGGAACCGCAGGTGTTTGGCCCTTCCCGGAAGCGGGCACGCGCAGCCCTGCTTGCTTCTGGACTTTGCGGCAGAGGGCTCTTCCCCGCCGACGCCACCGCGCGCAAGACTGTCCAGGGGGGGGGAGTAGAGGGGGGGACGGTCCTTCCGCGTGCCTGGCAGGCAGGTTTGCGCGAAGAATGGCAGGCCTTGCATCTGTGTTAGCCCGCGCAGGGGTCATTATTATGTTCCTAGTTTGTAGGACTTGGGATCCCCAAGCGCCCTTGCCTTACCTTACCTCATCTTCCTCCCTCTATCCTATCGGCTTCCTCGTCATCCGCATCCCCGTCCCTCTCGCTTCCTCCTCCTCCCTTCCTCCTCCCCTTCCTCCCTCCCTCCTCCTCCGCCTCCTCCTCCTCCCTCCCTCCTCCTTCTCCCTCCTCATCCTCCTTGTTTTCCTTCCCCCTTCCCTCCCTCCCCCCCCCTCTTCCTTCTCCTTGCCCTCCTCGTCCTTCTCCCCCTCCCGCGGCCGGGTCGGGTCCCAGGGGCCGCGGCGGCCGCTGCTTCTACCGCCACCCTTTGCGCGTGATCACGCACGCCCCCCGCACACCCCCTGTCGTTCGCGCTGCTGCGCCTTTCCGGCAAGCCTCGACGGTGTTGGCCCAGGGCTTCAAGCAAAGCCGAGACGGTCAAGGGAGGGCTCTTGTAGCGGTCTGGCCGGTCGGAGCGGCGCGCGCGGCGCAGCCGCCCCCGCCTTCTGGCACTTTTAGAACCGCAGCGTCTCTCTCGCCTGTCTGCCAGGTTCGTGGATCATATGGCGTGGTCATCGTCTCACTCACATTCCTCCTTTTGCTCAGACGCGGCTGTCTCAGGGCGCAGAAGCAGCGTGCGCCGAGTGCAGTCGGGCTCATCAGCCCGCGTGGGCTGCGGACAGCAACAGTTGTTGCTTTGTTCGTGCTGACCCCCCCCCGAGGCGGGAGCCATCCAAGAAACGGCACGGGAGGACATCAGCCCAGCTTGGGTGCAGTTGGGCTCGTCAGCCTGCGCGAGCCGCAGACGGCCACACGTTTCTTGTTTGTGCTCACCCTCCCCTGAGGCGAGAGCCATCCAAGAAACGGCACGGGAGGACACTAGCCACGCCCGTGCGGGCGTGCACAGAGCGTGCATTGCCCAACCCAGCCATGCCTGAATCCTTGCGCCAGATCCCGCCCCAAGCTAGACCATCGAGGAACGCCTTCGGTCATCCTGCGAAAAAAGTCGACGCACAAGCCGAAACACGCACGGGGAATGGACGTCCGAACGATGGCAGGTCTCTCTCTCTCTCTCTCTCCGGTGGCGGCGGGGCGCGGCGGCGCGAAGATGGGTCCGGCACCGCGCGAGGCGCGGGGGTCGGGCGTCGCAGGCGGCGAGCCGCAGGGAGTGCGGTCGGGATCTCGTGCCGGGCGTGTGGCGCCGCCGGCTCGGGGCCCACGAGGCATCGGCGCGACACGCTCGAGCCACGTCCCAGCCTCCGGGCGCCAGCGTCCCGAGCCTCTCCCCGCCTCCCGCCACGCGGAGCGGAGCGGCGCGCCATCGGGTCGCAGGGCATGGCGCGGCGCCGGGGCCTTCGTCGCCGTAGGCTGGACGGGGCGCGGAGAGCAGGGGAGGGGCACGAGCGGAGGAAGGGCGCGAGAGAGGTGGGACCCTGCCCCTCCCTCCCGTCCCTCTTGCACTGAGCTCGGTACTGGGCTCGGTCTTTTCGCGTTCGCAAGCCCGCTTCTTCTTATGCCACTAATCCTTGCGTGGTGTTTGCGCCGCGAGGGGGCCATGGGCCGCGGTAGCAGATCGACAACGGGGAATGAAGAGGGCTTGTCGCAGAGGAAAAGCGAAAGGAGGAGGAGGAAGAGGAGGAGGAGGCCAAGGAGGACGACTAGCAGAAGGAGGAGGAAGAGGAGGAGGAGGAGGAAGAGGAGGCGGAGGCCAAAATGGACGACTAGGAGGAGGAGGAGGAGGAGGAGGAGGAGGAGGAGGAGGAGGAGGAGAAAGAGGATGACGACGACGACGACGAAGACAATACACGCCGACGATGGCGAGCGCGGCGGGCGCTCCGCGCTTCTGGGCCGGCGCGCGGGACCTCCGTGAGCGGTCGCCCTCTTCCAGGGGCGGCGGCACCGCTGCTCCCGCGGGAGCTAGGTCGAGTCTTGCAAACTTTCTGTTATACGAATGTGCGCGGCGCTAAGGCGAGAGCCACAGTCTGAAAAGGAGTCGCCCTCCATCCGTGAAGCTCTTGCAATATATTAACACGAAGGCGCGCGGAGCTGAGGCGAGAGCCACATGTTGAAAACGACCCGCCCTCCATCCGCGAAACTTGTGCGAAGTATTGAGACGAACGTGCGAGGCGCCAAGGCGAGAGCCACATTCTGAAAACGACCCGCCCGCCATCTGTAAAGCTCTTGCAAACTTCTCGGACGAATGCGCGCGGCGCTAGGTCGAGAGCAACATGTTGAAAACAACCCGCCCGCCATTCGTCAAGCCTTTGTAAATGAGCGGCTCTGTGGCGAGAGCCAGAATTTGAAAACGACTCGCCCGCCTTCCGTGGAAGTCAAGCAGACTTGTAGGACGAATGTGCGCGGCGCTAGGTCGGCAAGCTTTTTAGACGAATGTGCGCGAGGCTGAGGCGAGAACCACAGTCTGAAAAGACGCCGCTCTCCATACGTGAAGCTCTTGCAATATATTAACACGAAGGTGTGCGGAGCTGAGACGAGAGCCTCATGTTGAAAACTGCCCGCCCTCAATCCGTGAAGCCCTCGCAAGCTTTTAAGACGAACGTGCGAGGCGCCAAGACGAGAGCCGCGTTTTGAAATCGACCCGCCCTCCAATTGTGAAGCTTTTGCAAATGTCTTGGTCGAATGTGCGCGGCACTAGGTCGATAGCCACATTTTGAAAACGGCCCGCCCTCCGTTTTTGAAGCTGATGCAAACGCCAAGTTTCAGGAGTTCAAACGGTGAGGAAGTCTCAGGTGAAACGCCTGGCAAGCCCTACCGACACGTCTCTGGGTGCGACAGGGAGGGGTTATTCAGGGAAAAGGATGGATCAACGAGGGGAGGGCGAAGGGTGGATGAGGGCAGCGGCAGGACCAGCAGGAGGAGTAGGGAAGGGATTGGCAGCAACAGCGGGAGCAGGAGGAAGCGGAGGGCCCGCGCGAGGACGGGTCCGACCTGTGCGTCAACGTGCTCCCAGAGGCCCTGATGGCGCCGCTGCCGGGGGGCTTCCGCCTCAGCCAGCGGGCCGCCGCCCTAGCTTCCGCCGGTGGGGGAGGAGGGGAGCGAGGTGGGGGGAAAACCGCGTGGGTTGCAATTGACGCCGCAATGGAAGTTCAAAAGGTGTGGAGGTAAGTTGGACCCTCCTCTAGGGACGTCTTCGTAAGCCGATGGTCCCTAGAGGATTCCTCGGCCCCCTCCAGTGCCTATTGACGGCTTCGTGGTAGGTGTAATCATGGGAGCGGGAACCCACGCAGCCCCTATGATGGAAGCTGCGCGGGGTGTGAGGCCGATTGGCGGTCATCATGGGTGAAGCCCATTGACGGTCCCCATCCTGGCGGGGCCGAGAGGGAAGGGGATGGCATAGCGTCGACGCCGTCCACGATCCACGGGTCCTGAGGCGAAGGACCTGAAGCAGGGAGTCTGAAAATGAGGAGGGGCACGTGGCGACGCCGTCTGCGAGCTGCCTTGGGTCCGGAGGTGAGGGACCTGAACGCAGGCAGTCCAGAAAGGGAGAAAGGCAGGGATGTGGTGACGTGTACCTAGCTGCTGGTGCACAGAAAATGTTTGAAAGTCGCAACGACAAAGTTACGAATTTGGGCGCCAGGCGGGCTGGCATCCCCCAAACGTGCCCAACCCGACTGGAAGGCATCCCCCGAGCGTGCCAAATCGACTGGGAGAAGGAAGTGAGGGGAGCGAAGGTGGGAGCGGAAGAAGGAAGGATGACATTGAGGATGTCAGGATGAGGAGAACGGCATGACCAGGAGCAGGAGCAGGAGGAGGAGGCAGGAGGATGAGCAGGAAAAGCAGGAGGAGCAGGAGGAACAGGTGGAGAAAGGAGCGGGAGGAGGAGCACGAGCAAGAGCAGGAGGGGGCAGGAGCAGGAGGAGGAGCAGGAGGAGGAGGAAGAAGGGAAGGTCGTTGCCCTCTACGATCTGCTGCTAAACGGCGAGATCGGGGTCCGCCTCGGCACTCCGGGCACGGTCGTCGGCTCACTGGGCGAGGACCAACGCTCGCGCCTACAGGAGGGGAGGAAAAGGCGGAGGAAAATGAGGAGGGCAACACCTCTTCTAAGTGTTCGCCTCCTCTTCCTCCTCATCCTCTTCCTCATCCTCCTCCTCCTCCTCTTCATCCTAATCCTCATCCTCATCCTCCTTGTTCTCCTTCTCCTTATCCTTGTCATTATGCTCTTCCTCCTCCTCATCCTCTTCTCCCCTTCCTACTCCGCATCATGTTCGTCTCTTATTGCCTCCCTCTTCCCTCTTAGTATGATTAATGTTTGTGTTCTTTTTGTATAATGTGTATTATTATTGATATGGGTATTAGTGGTAGTGTTATTATGTATATTCGTATTCTTCGTTTTATTAATATGATGTCTGATATTGGCAGTAGTAGTAGTAGTAGTAGTAGTAGTAGTAGTAGTAGTAGTAGTAGCAGTAGCAGTAGCAGTAGCAGTAGTAGTCGTAGTAGTAGTAGTAGTAGTAGTAGTAGTAGTAGTAGTAGTAGTAGTAGTCGTAGTAGTAGTAGTAGTAGTAGTAGTAGTAGTAGTAGTAGCTATGTACTAGTAGTAGTAGTAGTAGTAGTAGTAGCAGTCGTCGTAGTCGTAGTATTAGTCGAAGTAGTAGTAGTAGTACTACAACTACTACTACTGCTTCTGCTGCTACTACTACTACACTACTACTACTACTACTACTACTACTACTACTACTACTACTACTACCACTACTACTACTACTACTACTACTACTACTACTACTACTATACTACTACTACTACTACTACTACTACTACTACTATACTACTACTTCTACTACTACTACTACTACTTACTACTACTACTACTATACTACTACTACTACTACTACTACTACTACTACTACTACTACTACTACTACTACTTACTACTACTACTACTACTACTACTACTACTACTACTACTACTACTACTACTACTACTACTACTACTACTACTACTACTACTACTACTGCTACTACTACTACTACTACTACTACTACTACTACTACTACTACTACTACTACTACTACTACTACTACTACTACTACTACTATCTACTACTTACTACTACTACTACTACTACTACTACTACTACTACTACTACTATACTACTACTACTACTACTACTACTACTACTACTACTACTACTACTACTACTACTACTACTACTACTACTACTACTACTACTACTACTACTACGACTACTACTACTACTACTACTACTACTACTACTACTACTACTACTCCTGCTAGTGCTGCTGCTGCTGCTGCTTCTGCTGCTGCTTCTGCTTCTACTATTCTGCTCTCTCTCTCTCTCTCTGTTTCTCTTGTCCTCGCGAGCGAGTTGGTCTTCTGCAGCATCTCGGCCCTAAGCTTGCCCTCCGCTCCCCTCCGCTCGCGGGGCCGGGGCGCCAGGGGCTTGCGGTGCCATCGCCGCGCAGGTCGCTCTACCTGCTCTCGGGCCGTTCCCACTCGCGGTCTCAGGGGCTGTCGGGGCGGCCCTTGTGGGCCGTCCGTTCTGAGCCAGCGTCGTGGCCGACTGTCCGCATCAGGCGGAGGTCGTCCGGGCAGGAAGGCTTCGCGGCCTCCTGCCTGTCGCGGCGCTGGGCCTTGTTCGCCCCGTCTTCTGCTCCCGCTTCGGCGGGCGGGGCAGGCTGCGGCCCGCGCCGCTTCCTGCCGCGCGCAGGTATCTGCAGCCCGCGGGGCGTGGCTCGAGGAGCTGTGGACTCGAGCCCTTCGCGCTTATGGCTGCGAGTCGATTCCCGGGTCTCCCCGACCCTTCGGGTAGGTGGCCGTTAGCGCCCACCTCGCCTTCGACGTCGCAACACTCCTCTCCCTCTTCTTCCGCCCTCTCCCCTGCCCTCTGGGGCGGAGGAGCAGGAGGCTTATCGGAGGAGAGGAGCAGGAGGAGGAGCTCGCACGCCGATGCGCCACGCCTTGCACCGCGGCGCAGCGCGAGCCCTCGCCTCGGACGTCCGAGGCGCTGCTACGCACAGCTTGCGCGCTCGCCCCCCGAGGGCTTCAGCCGCCGCGACAGAGACGCCCCTCGCGCCGCGTCCGCCACCTGAGCTTCCCCCGCAGCACGAGCCAGTCGCCGCGGAGAGCGAAGCGCCCATTTCCGCTGCGCCGCCCGTTAGTTCCCCGCGCGACTCAATCCGCTAGCGGCCTCCTGACAGCAGGTAATGGAGCTGACGGCGCGAAGACAACTGCGCTCGGGGTGGAGGAGTCGGAGTGGATGGGCCCTTCTAACCTCCACCTCCTCTCCACTCCCCCCCCCGTCGATGCTCCCCCATGGCTCACCCGCGTCGTCGTGCGACGCAGCCCTCGCGCGGGCATCGCGCGCAGGCTTCATCCGATGCTGCGGTTGCCCCGTCGCTTGGCACGGCGCGTTCCTGCGATGCAGTGGCTGCATCGCCTGCAGGGGAGGTTCCCTGATCACTCCCTGCCGCTGGCATAGCGCGGTCCAGCGATGCGGCCATGGCCCTGCGCGTGCCACGGCAAGGTCGGTCGATCCCGCGCTTCCTCGCAAGCGCCCGCGGCGTGGCCATCGTAGGGGCCCGCGCGGCGCGGCTGCAGGCAGCGCGACAGCTCGAGGGCGCCCCGCCGCGGGGCAGCCCCAAGGCTGCCTCGCCTTCGCCCGCCAGCTTCCGGCCCCCTCCAGGGTTGGAGCCACCGTTGCAGGTGGCAGCCGCGTGCCTTGCGGGCGGGCCCGCCGCCGCGGTTTAAGGCCCTGCTTTGCGGGCTGCTGGCTTCCAACTCAACCTGCGTCATGCCTTTCCTTGTCGTCGAGCAGGTGGGGCCGCCTCCTGGTCGCGCTGGTTTGGAGGCTGGCAATTCGTCTCTCGCCGTGCCCAGCACTGTGCCGGATGGTTCAGCCAGGGCGCCGCTGTCCTTTGACGTCAGGAGGTTTTGCCCGCCCCCTGGCCTCGCCGATATGGAGGCGGGCGAGCGAGTGTCGCGCGCGGCTCTTTCGCGCCCGACGGCCTTTCCTGATCGGGTCTTTGGCGTGAATTCCCAGTTTGATGGGATCTGGATTCGCCGCCTGCTTCGTGCATTGGAATTGCCACTTGTGGCGATCAACCGCGTGTCCTGGCGGTGGGCGGAGCGGTTCCCAGCAGCTTTGATGGGGGTGGGCATGCGCCCTCCCTGCGATGCTGTTACGGGCCCGCAGGGAGGGGCCCCTTCCGCCCCATCGGCCGCCGCTCTGGCTCACCAGCCTGGCATTTTGCCGCGCGCTCGCGGCCTGCTGCCACTCTTGGGTCATGGGGGGACCCCTCCGCGCCTCCGCGGAACTTGGTTCCTGGGTTGGCGGGCGCTGGCTTGTCAGCTCCTGCTGCAAGCGCGCGGGTCATTGCGGGTGGCGTGATTCGCCTGGCATTCTCGGGATCTGCCTCGGCCACTCGGGGCGCGCAGGGGCCCTCTCGCATTCCCGCCAGGTTCAGACTGCCATGGCCCGTCCGCGGACGGGGGGGCCGTCGTTGCGGCCGTGGACGAGAGAGCGCCGTTGACTCGCGCGGGCGTCTAGTAGGACATCCAACCAGCTGGCTGCGAATGCGGCCCAGGCTGCACCCCTCGGGGTTCATGCCGACCCGCGCTGAGCCCGCCTCGAGGCGCCAGCGCCGTTCGCCGACGAGGCGGCGCGCGTGGGCATCCCCCAGGACAATCAGGCGATGCCCGCCCAGTCGCCTCCCCAGCCGCAGCGGGTTCACAGCCGCGCGGCGCATGCGCCGGCGTCGGCTCCGGTGGCGGCTCGGGGCAAGGGCGGGCCTGGAAGCGTGCATTTCGCCCCTGCCGCCCTTGGCCCCGCCGCCGACCCCTCTCCCCCCAGAGCTGCTCAGGCCCGACGGGGTCGGCGGCGTCGCCGAGCGGGGGGTCGCGGGAGAAGGGCCTCGTCCGAGCAGCGCTCCCGAGTTCCTCCAGCGGTCAGGGCCGTCGCGCGAGGCGTCGCGCCCCCTGTTGGGGACGCCCGGCGACCTCCCCCACTGCGCGGCCCATGCAGGAGCCCAGGGCAAGCCCCCCTCAACAGCCCCCCGTAAAAGGCCAGCGGGGCCCGATGGCGGGGCAGGCGCATTTTGCGCGCGGTTGCCGAGGGGAGGAGTCGAGACGAGTCGATCAGTTCGACGACGTCGCGGCTGCTAAGCGCGCCTGGGCTGAGCGCGGTCGCGGCCGTAGGAATGTACGACTCCGGCGATGCTTTTGCGGCCCCGCAGGCGGGCGCGCGTTCAGCGGTGGTGACTCTTGCTCCGCTTCTGGCTCCTCTCGGGCTCCGTCTGGGCCCTCGGGCCCCCCTTGTCTGTCTGGGCGGCTCGGGCGCTCGGTTGCCGCCCAGCGACGGGGCCGCGTCTCCTGCTGCTGCCGAGGTTGCGCCCATTGTCGCTGACCTTTCTGCCGTGCTGCGTCTGTTCCCTGAATGGGCCTCTGCATCTGCCCAGGTCGGGCAGGGTGCTCGCTGTTCCCTGGCCTCTTTCTCCCGCCGCTCACTCCGCGCGCCGGTTCGGGGCGCCCCTGCATCCGACGAGCATTTCCCCCGCGACCCCTGGCCGCCCCCTCCAGCCCCCGCGCTCGAGCCTCTCCCCGCGCCCGCGTCAGGGAGTTCTCGGGGGCGTTGGCGGCTGAAGCGCGCCGCGCGCCGTGCTTGCGCTCGATCGGCTGACCTCGGGGAAGCTAGCCTCGCCCAGCACCGGCCGGGGCCTGCGCGCGCGCAGCGGTTTCACCCTGCCAGGAGGGCGCGCGCAGCCGCATCGAGCGGCTCCGCGCGATCGCAGCGCGCCTCGCCCGCGGCGGCCAGAACGACACGGGGCGGACGTTCGCCGCGCTCGATTCCGCCGAGATCTCGCGCCGCGGCCTGGCCGCCCACGTCGCTGCGATGGAGGCCTTCTTCCTCTCTTCCCCCTCCGTGCCTGCCCCCGAGCGGCAGTGCCCGAGCGGCGCTCCAGTTGCTGGCTCGCTGGCTTCTGCGGCGGCCTGGGACCCCACCCGCGCCTAGCCTTTTGACTTCTATAGAGGTCGAGGCTGCCCGCGCCAAGCGGGGTTATTCGCCTGCGCTCGATCCCACCCCGCACATCTCCGACGCCAGGGTCCGCGATGCATTCCCGGGCCTGGAGGTCGCGCGCCTTCCGCGCGGAGAGTGGCCAGTGGGGCTACGGAGCGCTCGACTCCGCATGGATCGAAACGAGCTCTGGGGCCCCTTCTGAAGTGGGGCTCCCGCGGCGCTCCGTATTCGACCCCCTCATCGGACCTCCTTTGGGACGAGGCGCGTGGGGCATTCAGAGTTCCCGCAGGCGACGACCACGATCGCCTGGCCTTTAATCCCACGGTGGTGAACAGTCGCTGTCACGGCGTCTCCTCCAGTACTCAGCACCGTGGGCAGGGTTTCTTGCGGCGCAGAATGAGCCTTGCTCCTGACGGGTGGCCCGTGGTTTCATGCGATGATTTGCGCGAGTTCTATTGCGCTGTCAGGGCGCCGCCATCGCTGGCCAAGCGACGCGCGCTGCGAGCGCGGCCCCCCGCGACTGGCTTAGAGCCGTTCAAGGCAGGGTGGTCCGAGCTGGAAGGGCTCGATGTGCCCCCGCGCTTGGGCGCGCTCGTAGTGGGCGACACCATGGCAGGGGAGATTGCCGGTTCCGCCCGCGAGGTGTGCCGCGCAGTTTCGGAGCTCTCCGCCCCGAGAAGCGAGCGGTGCACCGCTCGCCGCCCCCGCGCGGCCCCCACGTTGATATGCCGAATACCGACGACCGCGCGGGGTTTTAAAGACCGTCCTAAAACTACACGGCCCCGCGGCCCGATGGCCCGTCGCGCAAAAGCCAGGCAGCGGTGGCCGCCTGCGACCGCGGGTGCCCGAGCGCGGGCCTCGTCCAGCACCCGGGCAAGCGCGCCCGCGATGCGACCCGGAAGGTCGTCGTCGGCCCCGGGGCGAAAGGCGGGGCTGGCACTGTCTCCTCGTCTGCGCCCCGCTCGTTCGGGCGGTGGCTCTCTCCGGGCTCGCGCCTGTCCAGGTGTACCTCGGTCGCGAGACGCGCGCTGTCTCGGCGTCGCTTGTGGGGCGTTGGGTTCAGGTTTCCTGTTTCGCCGACCTTCCGTTGGTCTTTACCCGCGACTACACCTTCCTATCCTCTCTCGCGGTAGGAGACGGAGTGGAGCACGTTTTGCCCATCTCCTCGCCGGGCGAGCAGCCTGCTTGCTTCGCCTTTTCGGCCATGGCCGATGTTTGTGTGAGCTATGCCTCCGACGTGGTCGGCACGGGCGCTTCCCTCTCGCGGGGGGGAGTTGTCCGCACGCCAGTTAGCCCGCGCCTGTTGGCGGAGCTGCGGCGCCGATCGGAGCACAGTGGTCGACGCGCAGCGTTGCGCGACCGCTGCCAGCTCGCCGCGCAGAGCCGCGGAGCCCCTGCGGGGCCCGAGCTCAGCCAGCTGCATCCATGACTGAGGCCCCATTCCCTGGGCCCTCTGGTTGCGCCGCGCTGGATTGCGGAGCCGTCGGAAGCCTTGCGCCTCCGCCTGGCCTATAAATGGGAATTCCATGCGCCTCGCCACATCGACATTCTGGAGACGGCCGCGTGCAAAAGCATTTGCAAATATTGTTGCACTAGGCACCCCGACATGCGGATTCCGGCGCTGCCGTGCACCAGCATGGCCTTAGGCGCTACCGCGCGCGGCCAGAGCAGCTCTCCCAGGCAGCTTCACGTCTTCAGCACCACGTTGCCGCACATCGTCGGGGGGGGGCTGCACGCCTTTGCGCGCCTATTAACGTGCGCAGAGCGAACGGCCCCACGCGACACCGCCCCTCCGCCCTCCCTCTTGAGGTCTGCGCGTGGTTGACGGGCGCGGGAGTCGGAGGACTCCAGGATTGCACGGCCTTCGCTGATTCCTGCGCGCCTTGCCTGGCCAGTCTGCGGGGTCGCCTTGTCGCGTTGTTTCTGGCTCGCGACCTGGGGGGCGCGGGCCCCCCAGGGCGCGCGGCCGACCCCCCCCCCAGCTGGCGGCCCCGCGGAGCTCAGTCCACCGACGGATAATTCCGCGGCGGCCCCTGCCGCCGCGTCGCCGGGCGGGCCGCGCGACGCGCTGTTCGGCCAGCGTGGCCCGTCGAGAGACGGGCCTGGCGCGGGGCCGAGGCTGGGGGCTGCCCCTGAAGCCCCCCCCGCGCCCTCGACCGGGGCCCGCCGACCTTCGGCCCTTCGCGATCACCCGCTGCCTTCGATCGACTAGACGTAAGAGTGACCTTTCGCCGAAGTGACCTTTGCTGCGGGCCCAAAGGGGCCCCCCGAACGCTGAGCGCGAGGCGATAGCAGTGGCCTGCGAGCCCGGGTTTGTCCACCCCGCGTCCCCCGAAAAAGCCGCGCACTAATGGTCATTCTAACCCGGGCTCACCCTTGCGCGCCGCCGACTCGACCGCGGGCGTTCGCCCCCAGCCGACGCGGCTCAACTCCTGCACCTTCGGGGCGCAAATTTCGCGGCGCCCCGTCGATCCACGAACGCCGCGCGGCTGCAGGGCGCCTTTGGGCGCGCCGCGGTTTGTCATCGGGGCAGCCTGCTGTCGGGCTTCGGTGTCCTGCCGCTCCGACAAGGCCCCTGTCGGTGGCGGGGCCGCCGACCCCCCAGAGGCATGGCGCAGGCAGCTTCGCGCGGCGGGGCCGGCAGCAGACGCGGGCGCGCCGGGGCACGCGGGAGGGGGCGCTCGAGGATCGCGCCCCAACCGCGGCGGTCACACGGCCAGCTCGAAGGCCGCCGAGGGCCGCAGCCGCCGAGCCCGCGGACGGGCCGCCCTGCGCGCGGGGCAGGTCGCCCCCCCGGCCCCGTCGGCGCGCGCCCCTGCGCCACTTGGGCGGCGCGCCCGTCGCGCGGCTGACCGACGCAAGTATGCCGCTGGGCTTGCGGCGCTCGAGGGTCCCGGATGCGCCGCTACGGCTGGCAAGGGCAGCGCTGGGCCCTCGGCCCCGCGCGCGCCGCCGGGCCCCCCCCATGGGGCCCGCGCCGGCACGCCTCCGGGGCCCGCCAGGGGTGTGAAGACGACCTGGGGCATCATCAGAGGAGGAGGGAGGAGGTGAGTGAGCAGGGAGGGGGAATGGGATGAGGGAGGCCTCTCCTCCTCGCCGTGCCAGGGCCCCCCCTTCTACTCCTCCTCCGCCTCCTCCGCCTCCTCCTCCTCGTCCTCCTCCTCCTCCTCCTCCTCCTCCTTTGCTTTCGTTCCCGATACCCGTCTCTGCAAGAGGGGACGGCCGTGCCAGGATCGCCTCATGGTGCTCTTCGACGTCCGCGCCGCCGACGCCGTGACGGGCCAGGGCGGTCCCGTCAGCGTGAGCTTTCGGGAGGTGGCGCCGCAGCGCCTGCTGGTGGGCGGCTACTGCATCGGGCAGCGGGTGCAGTCGGCCATGGACCTTGTCGTCGGGAACAGGAGGGCATTCTGCTCTTCCTCCTCCTCCTCCTCCTCCTCCTCCTCATGCTCCTCCTCCCCTCCCGCCCCGCTTCCTTATAGGCAACTCTTATCTGCCGCACCACCAGACGCGTCGTCAGGGCGGTCCGGTCGCTTCGCGTGAGACTTCCTCACCGCTTCCGAGGCTGGAGCGCGAAGCGTTTTGAACAGGGGGCTTCCGTCTGGGCACCGCGCGCAGTAGCGTGTGCAGCAGCGGCACGGCCGGAGGGAGGGCCGTTGTCGAAACTGTGTGGCCCTCGCCATGGCGCGGTGCACGCTATCCCGCAGTTCACGGGTGGAGGGCGGGCAGTTTGCAAAGTTGGTCTCTCGCCTCGACGCCGCGCACGTTCGTCGTGACGCGATCAGGCGGGTCGTGGAGGGCGGCCGTTTTCAGAATGGGGATCTCTCCCTGGCGCCGCGCAGACTCGCTTCCGCATGACTCAGGGAAGTTCCCAGCTCAAGGGGCAATAGCAGCAGGAGCCTTCTCAGTCGGCAAGTTGTGCGGTGCAAGCAACACTGCATGTACAAGCTTCATGGTGCATAGCACATGGCACATGACATATCATCAGGATGCATGGTGCGCCCAACGCTTTTCCCTGGTGCGCTGCGTGGGGCGCAAGCCATGGGACAGAGGAGGGAGGAGGGAGCCTTCAGTCAAGCTCATCATCAGCACCCTGAGCTCGGACGCAAAGATGGTACCTTTCTCCGGGGTGGGCGGCACGAGGGCAGGATGATGTCCGCGCGCGTCGCGCATCGCGCGGCGCGGACTGCGAAGCTGTGCGGCTAACGCAGCTGTCTCGTCGCGGACCTGGCGCTCGCATAGATCGAGAGAGCGAGGCGGGGACGCCAAACAGCCAATCTGCACCACGGCGTGGGCGAGGGAGGGAGGCGGCCTCGTGTGAACTGCATGCACGGGGGGTGCGGGAGAGCAGTGAGGGGAGAGAAGTGGAGAGTAGGGCCATGAGAGCAGGCCGCCCGCGGGGGCGCGAAGAGAACCGCGCTGCGCGCGCCCTAGTCTGGGCGGCGCGAGGGGGCGGCGCGAGGTCGCGAGGGCGCGAGGATGATCGCGCATCGCGGGGCGCGATGCGCGGAGTTAGGACCCGCGGGGGCGAGAAAAGTGCCGCGGTTCGCGCGCGGAGGTCTGGGCCAGACTGGCTGCCCTCCTCCAAGGGGGGCGGCTCGATGGCGCGAAGATAAACACGCGCCGCGCATCGCGCTGCGCCAGGCGCGGAGTCGGGAGACACTGACAACCATACACCAGCGTTTGGTCCAGGAGAAAAAAGTCACTGGGGGAGGCTGGGGAGGAGAGGTACTAGGAGGAGGAGGAGGAGGAGGAGGAGGAGGAGGAGGAGGAGGAGGAGGGGGAGGAGGAGGAGGAGGGGGAGGAGGAGGAAGAGGAGGAGGAGGAGGAGAAAAGGGGAGGAGGAGGAGGAAGAGAAGGAGGGGGGGAGGAGGAGGAGGAGGAGGAGGAGGAGGAGGAGGGGGAGGAGGAGGAGGAGGAGGAGGAATATGGGGAGAAGGAGGAAGAGCAGGAGGAGGAGGAGGAAGACGAGGAGGAGGAGGAGGAGGAAGAGAAGGAGGGGGGAGGATGAGGAGGAGGAGGAGGAGGAAGAGGAGGAGGAGGAGTAGGAGGATCATGGTAAGGATGGTGATGCTGATGGTGGTGATGATGATGCTGATGATGATGATGCTGGTGACCATGCCGATGCTGATGACGATGCCGATGACGATGACGATGACGATGACGACAACGATAACGATGACGATAACGATGATGCTGCTGCTGATGATGATGACGACGATGATGATGCTGCTGATGCTGATGATGCTTATGCTGCTGATGATGATGCTGATGATGATGGTGATGCTGATCATGATGTGTTGATGCTGGTGATGGTGATGATGGGGGGGATGCTGATGCTGAGGGTCATGCTGATGATGCTGATGATGATGATGGTGATGGTGATGATGATGGTGATGCTGTTACTGATGATGCGTGTGATGGTGCTGATGCCGATACCGATGATGATGCGGCGGCTGAATATGGTGATTATGCTGCTTATGGTGATGATGCTGATGCGGCTAATGACGATGCTGCTGATGGTGTGATGGTGGTGTTGGTGTGCCGATGATGATACTGATGATGCTTCGGATGATGATTATGATGATGATGCTGATGCGTATGCTGATGATAATGGTGATACTGCTGATGATGATGCTGATGATGACGATGATGTTGATGACGATGCTGATGCTGCTGCTGCTGCTGATGATGATGATGATCAAGACGACGATGATGATGATGATGATGATGATGATGATGATGATGATGATGATGATGCTGATGATGATGGTGATGATGATGATGATGATGATGATGATGCTGATGATGATGATGATGATGATGCTGGTACTGCTGCTGCTGCTGCTGCAGAGGAGGAGGAGGACGACGACGACCCATGAGGAGGAGGACTATCACAGGCTAATGAGGAAGGCTAAGGTTAGGCCGACCCGACCCTAACCGAAACCTAAAGGTTACATCCGCTCACCTCTGACGCTCACATGTATCCTGCCTCGCCGCTCCCTCCTTGAGGAGCTGGGCAGCAGGAAAGGGGAGGGCAAGTCGGGGGCGGGCCTTCATACTACTCTTGGGATGTCGGCCGCCTGACAGAAGAGACCACGCACCTTGGGAGAACTTGCTTCGGAAGCGCTCCATACATTCACCTTTGAGCCCTTTGAGGTTGCTTTCCGTATATCGGCCGCACCTCCTGCACACTACAATGAAGGACTCAATGTCAAGATAATCACATACCATAAGTAGGTGCTTCTGGGGGTCTCTAATTAATTGTGAGAGAGTCGCCGAGTTGCCTGGGCACGGCTCCGCCGTGCGGGCTTCCTTGGTGGCGTCGGTTCTAGCTCTAGTATGGCATAGCAGGCACAGCCAGTGACCGTTCAACCAGCCCCAAGTGTGCCTACTTACATTGGCGCGTGCACTCGCACGCCTGGGACCCGCAGCAGGGGGTGGGGGGGTAAGCCACTCATGGACCGCACCCGCTGCCCCCACAGGGGGGTTGAGGCTCTTGGCTGGGGTGGCAAAGGCTTTCTTCCCAGTCTTCGGCGCCAGCGGCGCCCAGAGCGAGAGGGCCTCACCAACAAATCGCACGAACCTCTGCACCCTGCTGCGAGTCTCTTTATAAAATTCAATCTCCAAAGTCGACGGGGCTGGGGACGAGGCAGCAGCATGTTTGGCCACCTTGTCCGCCCAGTCTTTTCCTTTTGCTAGACACCAGTCCCTCGAGCCAGCCTCCAGGGACTCAAGATCCTGGTGGGCCTTCACTTTCGCAATCTCGAGGGACCCGAAACTGGCCTGGGACCTGGCCAGAACAGAGGAGGAGGAGGAGGAGGACGGCGACGACGACCTAGGAGGAGGAGGAGGAGGAGGAGGAGGAGGAGGAGGAGGAGGAGGAGGAGTGAGATTATAAGCAGGATCCCATTAGGATTGTAGAACTTCAGAGGCTCTTTAGAGGAATCTTTAGTCGCCACCGCTGGACGCAAGCTACCTTTACGCTGCTATCTTTTTATAGCCACTGATCGTAAACATACTGTGGCTCAAGTGCTGAAAAGCCCTCTTTGGTAGCGGAGCTATCAGCTCCGCGGGCCACCCGGTCGGCCGGCCCACCCCCGCGCGCTTCCCAGCGCGCCCCCGCGCACCCGCAGGCATATATTTTCATATCAGAGATTCACACGAGTGGATCACGTACGGCGAGTACGCCAACAGCATCGACCACGAGTGGATCATTCACGGCGAGTACGCCGTCCGCATCGACCACGAGTGGATCACCTACGGCGAGTACGCCGTCAGTATCTACCACGACAGGATCATTTACGGCGAGCACGCCAACAGCATCACGGATCAAGCGAACACGCATGAAGATCTACGGAGTATTATTGTTTCAAACCTTTTTCTACGCCAACATGGCGCATCAGCAGCAGCAGTTCAGCGGAGGCCCTGGAGGCAACAACTTACAGCTTGAAGAGTTCACGAAGTTCGTGCCGCCAGGATGGCGGCCGCATATTAGAGGATATACGCTCAGACGATACATGCAGAAGCTGAGACTGTGGTGGCGGATCACGGATGAGGACAGATATGAACGCATTGGACCCTTGATCATATCGCGCCTTCAAGGCGCACCATTCACAGCGGCGATGAGCTTCACATTGCATCGAGACGGAGTACAACACAGAGGAGACGAGGCCATCGCATTACCACCAGTCCCAGCGAATCCAGCTCTAGGCACTGCAGCAGAACAAGCAGGAGTCAACGTATTCTTAGAACAACAGCGAGCACTCTATGAATTGCATGATCAAGACAGAGTTGGAGTCGTGCTTGACTCATTCTTCGAGTGTCAGCGAGGACATCATCAGGACTTACCCGCGTGGATCGCGAATTTCGAGCTGGCCTTCGAGGACGCAGTTGAGGAAGGAGGCCTAATCATGAATGATATTGGACGGAGTCACTTTCTGTTGAAACTATGTGGGTAATCTGAGAAAAGAATGGATGATTTGAAGCTACACATCGCAGGATATCTCACGCAGTACCAGACCCTACGCGGATTGATGATGAGACTGGGCAAGCAGGACCAAGCAGGTCAACATCATGACTGGGCCTGGTGCGGCGAATCAGGTGAAGTAGATGATAACACGGAAGGAGACGACTGGTATGACGCCTACGAGGAAAACAAGTATGAGTGGGGTTATGACGCAGACAGCGGATGGACAGCCACTCAAGATGGAGAATGGTATTATCAGGAATACGAAGACATCTGGGCAAAGTATGACACGGACGGCAACATGACATAATACCTCGAACCCGATCAAGATGACGACTACACCGAGACCTACTTTGGAGGTAAAAGCAAGGGACGTGGCAAGTCCCGAAAAGGTAAGAGCCGTGGTGGTAGTCGAGGCCGAGGTTTTCGTCGTCGTTTTCCCTAAGGTAAAGGCAAGGGCAAGAACAAGAGCAAAGGAGGAAGCAGTGATCGTCAAGGCGGCTCCAGTCAACGACAGGAAGGATGTGATATTTGCGGCAGTCGCTGGCATGATCGAAATGGGTGCCCAGCAAAAGACAGACACGCCTCAGCAAGTTCCGGCCCCTCACCAAGTCCGTCACCTGGCAAGTCAAAAGGAAAAGGCAAGCACTACGCGAACGTGACCGGATATTCATCACCAATCCCAGCAGCGTCGTCGGCACCTACCATGATGACGACAAGACCGCCAGGATCGTGGATTAATCTTGAATCACCATCGATATCGACAGCAAGCACGATACCTATAGTACGACAGCCGGAACATTATCGACTTCATCAAGATCAGGGACTAGCGCCGGAAATGGCAGAGCAAGAAATACCTGAAGGGGACACAGTGGATCTGCTAGATCGTTGGGACAAAAGTGATTCAGCAAGCAAGAAGGAGTACAAATCACCAATTCTTGGAGATACGACACCACTCCCAGTAGAGAATAGACAGAGGAAGCCGATGCCACAGGCTTCGAGCTCATCAGCAGCACCACTGTCACTGGCACAGAAGTTAAATAAGCAGTATTCCCGAGTGGTCATCAGGAATGGATATGTGGAGACGAATTCAGTGATGACACATCCTGATCGACAGTACGTGGAAGACATCCCGCAGAATCGGAGCAACCTTTTCCTGGGAAAGAACAACGTCAATACTGTCGAGGATGACCCCTACTTGGTACTACATACCGTGAAAGGACGCCCTAGGCATGGACTCATTATTGATCCAGGAGCAGCTGAAGGTCTACTTGGTACGGAGACGCTCCTGGAATGGAATCGAGATTTGTATCGACCCCACAATTTGAAATGTGAGATCCAGAACCCCAAGGCAACTTTCACGGGCATTAATGGTCAGTCAGACGCATCATGTGGAGAGTTCAAGGGACAGGTATGGGTTGAAGGCATGCAAGATGGTTCGACATTCCAGGCAGATCTCATCGGAGGTCATGGAGCTCGATGTCCCGGACTTCTTCCGAACAGCACACTTATGCGGCAGGAAGGTATTCTGTTCGAGAACATCTTCGACAACGGCGACGGCATCTTGGCCTTCGTACCAGATGAGAAAAGCACCTACAATGGCACGAGCACTCTTGACAGATTCTGGACTACCTTTTACCCATCAATGTGGATCAGAAACAATCGGAGAAGACGGTGAATCACATGCTAGAGCTGATCGAGCGACGCATCGAGAAACTCTTCACGACATTCTCCTACCAGAAGCGTCCTCGAGTTCAATTACATGTCACTGGTTCCCGACAGCCGGGTCCCGAAGCGCAGAATCAGAGTGAGATATGGTCGGCTATGACAGATACATGCGAGGAACCAGTGCAGGTACATGCATCCTATCAGAACTTGGACGCGAAGGAGTTCTATGATCGATGGAAAAGCTTTGATTGCCCAGCGTACTCAGGAGACCATTGGCCAGACAACTTCGAATACGCAGAACAGCGGACTATGTCACGAGAGCATGAGATCATGGACGAGAAATTCTACAAGACAACCAAGTTACCCGTGATCAGACCCGAACACGTACGAGCATTTATACGACACATGTATGGAATCCACAACAAGACGGTCTTGATGCAAGAGATCTTTGCAGGTGCGGCAGGTGTTTCACTGGCAGCACATCGCGGACACCTGATCACACTACCACCCATCGATTACAGATGCGGCTGGGAAATGCATCGGAAGGACCATCAACACTTGTTGTTGGAACTCACAGCATTCTTCAAACCAGCATTCTCTCTCATGGAGTTCTACTGCAGACCCTGGTCACAGTCGAACAATAGCACGGATCCAGCGGACTTGGAACATCGGCGAGACTACGAACGACCTCTACTAACATAGACGGTTCAAGAATACCTTCCCTACCTGGACAAGCAGAACGGCCAAGTTATCATGGAGAATCCCTCGAGATCCTCCATATGGAAGCTGACGGACATACGACTGGCAGGAGACATTCTGCATCGGGAGATGTTCGACAATGTGACAGATCAATGTGCTCATGGAGCCTGGAGTCAGGACCTACAGCTACCCATCAGGAAGCGCACGTTCTTTCGGAGTACATCGCGCCTTCGAGGAACATCGAGAGCCTGCAAGTGTACGACAGCACACGCGGAACTTCAAGGAACAGATACCAATGGTCGGAAGCGTGCCGCTTTTGCCGCGGTGTATCCTGTCGGACTCTGCAGAGCACTGATCAAGGACATGGTCAAAATGCTACACGTCAAGAAGACTCCCACGTACTGGAAGTGCAAACGTTGTCAACATGGAGCTGCATCGGGCGTACCACATACAAAAGTTGATGGATGTCGGTTTCGACCTCTTCCAGATGATCAGGCAGCTGCACCGGCTGCGAGTGGATCAGCGAGTGGAGCATCCATGCAGGTTGCGGCGCCATCCTCAGCGGCAGCATCAGGGGCTCATGTCCATGCTCCTGCTGCACCACAACCAGCAGCAGCACCACCGGGTCTACCAGCAGCACCATTACCACCACCAGCGGCAGAACCTGCAGCAGCGGCAGCGGCACATCAACTCGAAGGATCAGAAGCAGCAGCTCCACCTCCACCTCCAGTACCGCATCGAGATGCACGGCCACGACCTCAACGAGCAGATCAAGCGAGGAATACCACGAAGATCATCAAGCCCTCTTTTGATTTGGGAAAGTTAGCCCAGCAGCTGACACAGGCATCCTCGAATGAAGAACGACGTAAACTTCTCATGGGCATTCATTACAAGTTCTTCCATCCACCGGACTATGAGGTCGAGCGCATGATACGAGCTCTTGGACTACCAGCACAGATACGAGAGTTGTGCAAAGGCCTGGCCGATCACTGCGATACTTGCCTACATCGTCAACGAGCCATGAACAAACCAGCCATTAAGATGACGGTGGCTTTGCATTTCAACGAACGCGTGCAAGTTGACTTATTTTTCTTATTTGAGAAGGTCTGGCTCATGATGATCGACGAGTGCATTCGCTATCGTATTTCCTGTTTGCTGGCATCCAAGCAGGGGCCATATATTCTACGCGCCATCGTTCGGCACTGGATACGCTACTTCGGACCGATGGAGACCCTGGTCACGGATCAGGAAGGTGGATTGACATCAGACAACGTGGCACTAGTAGCAGACAGATACAATATCGCGCTGTGCTTTGGTGAAGCTAACGGACACACCACCGCGGGCCTGGCGGAACGAGCAATCCAGACGGTGGAGCTCACAGCCCTAAAGACCAAGCGAGACGTTACCAAAGAAGGATTGACAGAGATCACGGACGAAGACATCGTGGAGGAATCTGCGATGGTGGCGAACCTTTTCATTAACTACGGAGGATCTGTACCCGCTCAAGGACTCTTCGGATATGCCTCGAGATGCGTACGATCCAGAAGCGGAGACCCTCACGGCCAGCAGATGCGCAATGGACCTGACGCCGGATCCGACAGAGCAACATCTTCGACTTCGCTTGCTGGCAAAATCAAACATACTACTGGCGATCATCGAGGAACGAATCGCGAAGGCAAACCACAGCCGGCAGCAGGCCCAGGACAAGAATTGGATTGAATCGCTCAAACCACATGATCAAGTAGACATCTGGATAACACCCACGAGAAAGGATCAAGAC
This sequence comes from Prorocentrum cordatum, assembly GCA_963575745.1. Taxonomy (NCBI): domain Eukaryota; class Dinophyceae; order Prorocentrales; family Prorocentraceae; genus Prorocentrum; species Prorocentrum cordatum. The sequence goes on along the minus strand of CAUYUJ010012914.1, from coordinate 82,475 downwards.
GGCTGGAGAGGCCCAGCAGAGTTCATCAGCTTGGACAAGGATAAGGCGGCAGCAATCGTGATACATCAGAATCAACCGTACAACATACCGACGAGACATCTTCGAGCAAGACGCTTGAGTTACTATTCCCTGGGCACCTCCTTGGATGATTTCCAGATCTATCTACAGGACAAGCAGACCATGACATTGACGCAGCTATTCGAGATCATTGAAGGGACCCCACCAGGAATCATACATCGCATTGGAACCTTCAATGGACAGACTACACCACCAGAACTACTTCAGGATCCCTCACCGACATGGTTATTGGCAATGCAGGTGGGTACCACAATTTTCAAGATGACGAGCGTAGACGGCATGCTCTATGGATGTGGTATCCGACCAGTGAGAGGCATTGAGGAGTTCACACATGGAACGATAGTTGCCTGGATGGACAATCATCGAGAGGATTACTACAGCAACGAGATCAACACATCCTGGCCGATCAACGTGGTCAGGATAGTGGGTAACGACTGGAACAAGTATAATTTCTTCCTACTGGTCTCGAAGCACCAAAGTGCAGAAGAAAATCCAGGAACGTATGTTCATCTCGACTTGAGCGATATCCCATTCATCGACGAGGATCCATACGACATTCCAAGTATCCTTCAGTCATCGCCACTAACGGTGGACGAGAAGACTGAAGAACAACTACCTGTACCGCAATCATCACCACCAGCATCAAGTAGTTCGATGGCACTGACACCTTCACCATCACCCGTGGTTCAGGGAAAAGAACTCCCAGCGACAAGAATGACAACATCACCAGCATTGGAAAAGCTTCGTGGAGTGATTCACAAGTTTCAGAAACCAAGATCAGCATCAGGAGCAAGGTCAGTTCAACGCGATCTATCCAGAGAGCTCAGTGAAATGATGCCTGATGAAGAACCTCAGCGCATCACCATGAAAGCGACGTCAGCCGTTCCGGAAGACTTCGCATCAGCCGGGCACGAGGATCGATCAAGGACCAGACATGACATGGAAGAAGCGCTGAGCGAGATCATTGGAGACGAGGAGATGGCGAGAGAACTGAGCCAACTCATCACACCAGAAGATCTGAAACCAATTCAAGACGAACTTCCTGAACAAGCAAGAGGACGATCAACAGCAAGAGCATCCACTGACGCGAGATCAAGATCACATTCACCTCATCGTGAAACAATGAGACCAATAAGATCGATTGAGCAAGTCGTACCAGCATCTTCAGAAGCAATCAGACGCGATCGACATGACGCACTATTGGACGACAGCATTATCGACCTGAATCATGAGAGAAAACATCGTCGTCAGGGGCCACCTCCTGAGACACCACTTGCTCGAGATGAACCACCAACTTCGTTACCAGACGGCGAAGCAGCAGCTCCCACAGTGGATCAAACTCAGGTTGGCAGTGATGGAGTCTCCAGACCCCTGGAGGACATACATTCCCGAAGCAGATGAAGCTCAGGAAGAACCCATCCCTTTACAAGACGCAGAGGAGCTATACACCTGGTACCTCAGCAGAGCAGCAAGCAGATCTACGATTCAACCAGAAGCAGAATTGCGTAAGTTATACATGGACAGCTCTTTCCCAGACAAGACGACGATTGACGACATCAGTACACATCAAATGGCAGCAGTTACACCATGGACATCGTCAAGCAGTTGTTGTGTTATCAAAGGCGTATCCAGAGATGAACCCTCCAGATGCTTCTACTTGTACTTCTTGGACCACGAAATTATAGGAGTCGATGCTTCCCAGAATGAACAGCTGGTTCAAGAATCGGATTTCGAGAGCTTTTGGCCACAATTGGAGGAAGCGGATTTCAAGGAGGTCGAGAACTACGTGAAGCACAAGTGTGCCAAACCAAAATTGAAAGCATCCTGCAACAGCGAGAATTTCATTGACGCGACGTGGGTTCGACGATGGATGTGGAAGGAGAGATGGGCCATTCGTTCTCGACTTTGTGGTCGAGGCTTTCTGGACAACCAGAAGTGGGCAGTTGACAGACACTCTTCAACGGCAGCAGGAGTATCACAGCGGATGATGGCATCACCCTGTCAATGTGAGCCCGACTTCGAGATAGAGACCTGGGATATTTCACCAGCCTTCCTTCAAGGATTACAGTTCAGCGAGTTATCAGAACGCTCTCGGGAACTTGGACTTGACGCGCGCGAGGAACGAGAGGTCTACAACGCACCACCTGCCAATGTATGATGGCACTTTCGGAAGCTATCGACAGACTTCGCAGAGATACCATTGGACCACGAACACCTATATGTACTTGAATGTGTGAAACCAGTACCTGGACTCATCGATGCACCTCTTCTCTGGCAGGCAGCACTGACGTTATACATCAAGGATCACATGGCGGGCAACCGAGCATTACTTGATGAGAACTGTTTTGTATGGCATGACCCTTCAACGGAGCAGCTACAGCTGGCCACAACAGTACATGTCGACGATCTATTTCCTACAGGACGGAGACCGTGGCTGGACTGGGCACATGCATCACTGGAGAAGAAGTTTGGGAAAATTTCTCGGAAAGTGATGCCGTTTACACACTTAGGCATCGAATATCATAAATTGACAGACGGGACCATCTTCTTGAGGAGTCAGGAAGCTTATCTGGACACCATCGAGGCAGCAAGTTTTGATAAGGAGAGATTGAAACAGGAGGATTCACCATGCAACGCGGCCGGGCACCATCAATACCGTTCATTATGTCGTCAGTTGTTACATTTGTTGCAGACCAGATGGGGCATCAGTTGCGGAGTGACTCAAATGCAATCACGACAGACAGCACCGACGATAGGATACTACAAATTATTGAAATCTATTCTAGGCAGAGTTAAGAAGCATCGATCTCGGGCAGGACTGTACTTCAAGAAGCTGTCTGGACCATTCAGATTGGTGAGTATCAGTGATGCAGCACACGCTACGAAGAGCACCTCTTATGCTCATGCAGCTCAGGGGCTATTTCTCATGGAAGATAGATTCATCGAGAAGAATTCACGAGGAGAAGTCAACATCTCATGCTATGACCACGTCTTTGGAGCAGCACACCCACTTATTGGACAGAGCAGGACATCTAAGAGAGTATCGTACTCAACGAATCACGCAGAGACAGGTGCCGCAGTCGGAGGATCTCAGATGGCACAATTCACAGCATTACGTTTTACGGAGATATTGATACGACCTCAGTTGGATCGAGGACCAGAAGGAGCACTAAAAATGCTGATGCAGTACCAGGATGAGGCCAAGACGATACTCCCAGTAGATATTGTGACAGATTGTTATGACCTGTATCAGCTCGTGGCGGGAATGAAAGGTATCCCGGTTGACAAGACGCAGAGATTGAGTATCTTGAGTCTGAGAGAAGATCGATTGGTAGGGAGGTTGAGACGCTTCTATCATTGGCCTACGGAAGTGATGATAATGGACGCATGGACGAAGCAAGGACTGTTCCCACATATGCAGGACTATCTCATCATGGGAATCATTCGGTATCGAGGTTTGATGAAGCAGAAGAAGGACGGAACACAGACTCCAGTCAGTGTTCGAGAACTACGTATACGGAAGCATTTTACGGAACGTGACCTGGAATGCATTCAGGAGCACGGGGACACCACTACGAAGACGGCGAAGATCATCAACATGTACGGCTGTTACTTTCAGGACAGCGTTACCAGGCACAAAATGTATTCCATGGAGGACTATGTGAGTGAGGCTTGATGCGATGCCCTTGATGTATCACAGTCGGGGCATAGTAGAGGGTTTTTCTTTATCTGAGAATGAATGAACGATATACGTTGTATTGCCATTCTTGCGTTTGTTACATATCCTAGAAGCACAGAATCAGAGTGAGATTATAAGCAGGATCCCATTAGGATTGTAGAACTTCAGAGGCTCTTTACAGGAATATTTAGTCGCCACCGCTGGACGCAAGCTACCTTTACGCTGCTATCGCTTTGTAGCCACTGATCGTAAACATACTGTGGCTCAAGTGCTGAAAAGCCCGCTGGAGGAGGAGGAGGAGGAGGAGGAGGAGGAGGAGGAGGAGGAGGAGGAGGAGGAGGAGGAGGAGGAGGAGGAGAGGAGGGGAGGAGAGGAGGAGGAGGAGGGGAGGAGGAGAGGAGGAGGAGGGGAGGAGGAGGAGGAGGAGGAGAGGAGGAGGAGGGGAGGAGGAGGAGGAGGAGGGAGGAGGCAGGAGGAGGAGAGGGGAGAGGAGGAGGAGGAGAGGAAGAACAAGATGGTGGAGGAGAAGAGGAGGAGGAGGAGAGGAGGAGGAGGAGGAAGAGGAAGAGGAGGAGGAGGAGGAGGAGGAGGAGGAGGGAGGGCAGATGGCATAGGGGTCAGGGTTCAGGGGGCAGCGGAGGGCAGAAGAGGGGAAGAGGAGGGCCGAGCGGGTCTGCAGCTGCTGCTCCCCCTCCTCGTTCGTCCCCCATCCTTCCTTCCTCCCCCCTCCTCCTTCTTTCCTCCCCTCCTCCTCGCCCTCCTCCTCCTCCTCCTCCTCCTCCTCATCCTCCTCGTCCTCCTTCTTGGCAGCGCGCGGCCAGCCTGCGTCGCCATCGCCCCCAGCGCACCTCGGGAGCGTCTCGACGGATCGCCGCAGGCGGTCCCCCTCCCCGCCTTGGCCGCCACCCCGAGGGCGCGGTCAGCAGGCTGGCGCGGCCCAGGCGTACGGACCTGTTCAGCGCTCATGGCCTAGGAAGTGCACATCAGGAGGGCGCGCATCTTGCCGTTCTGGAAGCAGAACAGTGTCTGGAGGCGCCTCCTGGAAGTCATTGGTTATTGACGGCTGAAGTAGGAGCTGGCGCTGCCACTTTGGGTGTCGGGGAAGAGCAAACGAATCCGCCGCCCAAGGATGACGAGTAACTGGAACTCTCTTTGTCCAAGTGGGTCTCGGACCTCGAGGTGGACATCCTGCAGAGGCATCAAAGTCCATCTCCTACGGCGTGGGGCGCAAATCAGGGCGCTCGACATGTGCCGCCTGTTCGAGCATCCGGATCTGGTGACGGAGCCAGCACTTGTGGTGTAGGTGTATTATTGTGGCTGTCCTCCTACGGCTTGGCGTCAAAATCTAGGCCACTTCATCGGCCGATACGCAGGATTTTGTCCCGGCCCGCATTGCCGTCGCACGTACTCGGGCACCTATGAAGCAGTTCTGGCACAGCTCCCGAGAGCGACGGCAATTGGCATGTGCAGATCCTCCGACCTCCTGAAGCCAGGCGGCATGCTCTCAGTTCTGGCGGCAGTCGGCACGGTGCCTGGCTACCAACCGAAGGCATGCAACCATCCAGCTGGTGCGGAGCTGCAAAGGTTGGCAGGTGGTCGAGACCGCGCTGCGCGGGCCCAGCTGGGCGGCCCTTTGGATCCGAAGGATATGCTGAGGGGCTACGGCGTGCTGGAAGTGGCCCATATGCTTCGGCTGAAGCGTGTGTATGTTCATTTTTCTTGCGGAGTGGGATGGCAGTCTCACTATGGGGCGCGCGGTCGGCATGATATCGTTGGCCAAGCTTGGACAGCAGGTCTCATTCAGGCCCGCCAGCGGACTGCCAGCTGAGAAGATGCTCGACGGATCTGTGCGATTGTATGGAGAGTTGTTCGAGTATGCGGTTGAAGTTCGGGAGATGCAGCTTCTCGAAGAGTGCCTCCGAAAAATTTGGCGGGGCCGAGCTTCGTCGGCGTCTCCCGCACGGCCTCGCGCGCGAATCCCTGATGCGCCACATCAGCATCAATGCGGCGGCGACGTGGCTCTTCGCAAAGGCGCCCGAGCTCAACGATGTCTACATGTTCAGCAGAGGCTCTCGCCTAGTCGGCGGGGACAATTGATGCGGTTCCGATGGGCAGTGGCAGCCTTGCTGAATGGCACGCATCAGGAGTCATCGTCGCCCTCGCCTTCGGGTTGAATGTATTGGACGTTTCTGGTGTCTAGTTGTCAACTAATGGTGTGTATGGCAGCACTCGAAGAGCTGCTATAAGGCACTGCTTCCTGGTCGGCCCGGCGATGTATTGGTTCTTCGGAAGTCTGATTCTGGCATGTCAACTTTGCGCTCGAGCAGATGTCTGCTTGGGGTATCAGAGAGCCTTGGGACCGTGGTCCTCCCCCAGCTGGTTGAACCTTGTTCTTCGACCTTGCCTTGGGGAGCCTCCAGCTCTTTACGTCAGTTGGTTGTGCTTTCCAGTCTCTCGATGGTGTATGGCACGATAAACTGCCGTCGTGGACTGGGGCATTAGATTATACTCCACGCGAGAGGTGGAAGTGCATTGGTTTCCCATCGAGATATTGCGTGGCATCCTGGCATCGCGCTCGTGGACGGGCCCGTGGGGATCTTGCGCGCTCGTTTCGCTGGGGAACTCTGCCTTCAAAGCGTTCCCTTCTCCCTGCATGCTAACGGGGTCGTCCCCCCGAACAGCTCAAGTTTGTGTCTCCTCCTCCTCCCGCCTCCTCCCGCCTCCTCCCGCCTCCTCCCGCCTCCTCCTCCTCCCCTCCTCCCTCCTCCCGCCTCCTCCCCCTTCTCCTCCTCCTCCTCCTCCTCCTCTCCTCCTCCCTCCTTCCCGCCTCCTTCCTCTCCTCCACCTCCTTCTCCCTCTTCTCCTTTCTCCTCCCCCTCCTCCTCCTCCTCCTCCTCCTCCTCCTCCTCTCCTCCTCCTTCTCCTCTTCCTCCTTTCTCCTTCCTCCTCCTCCTCCTCCTCCTCCTCCTCCTCCTCCTCCTCCTCCTCCTCCTCCTCCTTCCTTCTCCCCTCCTCTTCATCCCCCATCCTCTCCTCCCCCCCCGTCCTCCTCCCCTCCTCCCCCCTGAGTCCGCGACCACACGGCACACAACCCGTCGTAGGTTTGGTGTCCACCGGGGCCATGCGCATTGGCCGGAGGTCCGATCGCCCCGACGGAGGCGCGCCCGTCGGGATGGTTTCTCTGAACGCCCAGGTGGTGGGCGACAGCCCACCTGGGAACCTGCAGCCCTCCTCCTCCATATCCGAGTCTCCGCGGAAGCAGGCAGTGCTCAAACTGATCAGACTCGGGCTGCATGTTGTGAAAATCGCAATTGCAAAGTTGTGCATCGTCATCGTACTTTGCTATCGGTATCCTCCTCCTCCAAGGGCCCCACCCCTCCCTCGTTGCGTGGACCAGGCCTTCAGCATCGAGGCTCGCAGCGTTCGTCCCTCCGCCCTCCTCACTCCCGACCTCCTGGGCGAGGTATCACCCATGGGCTTGTCCTGGTGGCGGAAGTAGTAGCAGATGGCCCCTCCTCCTCCTCTTCCTCCTCCTCCTCCTCCTCCGCCTCCTGGCGATCCGTCTGGCCCCTATGGGCCGCCAGGCATAGCAGAAAACCGAAACCCCGACACAAACTGAATCCATAGTTTCTCTGATAGGGTTCGCCACCGAGGCCCCATACGTTTTTTTTGCACAGGCTGGTGATGAATCCCCTTCCCACATCCCACCTTCCGTCCACCCATGCGTCTCCCCCTCTTCCCAGCTTGATGTTGTATCCGCGCTCTCTCCTTTGTCCGTCGTTCTCTCCCTATCTCCTTTATTCCCTCCCTCCTTCCCTCCCTACTTCCCCCCCCTCCCTCCCCCGCCTTCCTCGACCCCCCCCCCACAGGTTGATGTTGTGTTCTTCTTTCCCTTCTTCGCTCCAATATCAAATCCTCCCGCACTCCCGCACTACACCTGCCACCTTTCCCCTCCCTCCCTCCCTCCTGCTGTCCCCCGTGAGCCCTCGCAGGATCGTCGTCAACGCAGGCAACCCTGGAGCGGTGCTAGCAGAGTTTAGCGACACCAGGCCCGCCGGGGCGCTGCAGGTGAGGAGGAGGAGGAGGAGGAGGAGGAGGAGGAGGAGGAGGAGGAAGACGAGGACGAGGACGAGGACGAGGACGAGGACGAGGACGAGGACGAGGAGGAATGAGGAGGAGCAGGCAGGAGGAGGAGGACAAGGAGGAGGAGGAGGAGGAGGAGGAGGAGGAGGCAGGTGGAGGGAGGAAGGGGGCCAGACAGGAGGACACCGCCACCTGCAGAGTCTGCAAACCCATTGAAACATGCATCACAATCAATCAACGAGAACCTACCCATCTTCCTCATCGTCAAAACCGTTCGAGAGGCCTGCCCGATTTCTCCCTGCAAGCACCCGCGCCCTCAGGCTCTCGGCTTCGGCGCGGGAGGCCAAAAAGGGCGAGGCAGGCCTTGGACAAGGTCGGGCCGACCTGCCGAAGCGAGGGGAGGGGCTGGACCGAGAGGAGGCACCTCTAGCAACCCAAGTTCGGTGGCCATGAAGTCCCTCTTCGAGTCCGAGAGAGAGAGAGAGAGAGAGAGAGAGAGGCCGCCGGGCCGACACGCCCATCGCGACGTGATGGGTGCCTCCCACGCGAGATCCACGCCAATTGCTGCTCACGGCCGCCCGTGCGGACGCCGCGGGGGCAATCCGAAGCGAGAGCATTGCGGCCCCACCCCGCTGCCGGGTGGCCGACGGATCCGCACATGGTGCACATCAGAAGACGGCTCGCTGCTTGGGCCCCGCCGCCAGCCCAGACGGCGAGCATAAATCGGGCGTAGCCCCGCACGCATTCGAATGCCCACACGTCGTCCTCTTACTGCTCGTATTCCTCCCCGTCCTCCTCCCCATCCTGATCGTCGTCGTCCTCCTCCTCCTCGTCCTGCTCATCCTCCTCGTCTTCCTCCTGTTCCAGCTCCTCCTCGCCGTCCTCGTCTAAGACCTCGTCCTCGTTTCTCATCTTCCTCGTCCTGCTCATCCTCCCTCTCCTGGCACCCAGGTTGCGCCACAGGTTGCGCCTTAGGTTGCGCCCTGGGCGGCCGAGAAAACAACCGTCTCCTTTCGGTTGCGCCATAGGTTGCGCCCTCGGCGGCCGAGAAGAAAACCGTCTCCTGTCGGTTGCGCCATTGGTTGCGCCCTCGGCGGCCGAGAAGAAAGTTGTCGATTATCGGTTGCGCCATTGGTTGCGCCCTCGGCGGCCGAGAATAAAACTGTCTCCTATCGGTTGCGCCATGGGTTGCGCCCTCGGCGGCCAAGAAAGGAGAAAACCGTCTCCGATCGGTTGCGCCATAGGTTGCGCCCTCGGCGGCCGAGCAAGGAGAAAACCGTCTCCGATCGGTTGCGCCATAGGTTGCGCCCTCGGCGGCCAAGAATAAAACCGTCTCCAACCGGTTGCGCCACAGGTTGCGCCCTCGACGGCCGAGAAAACCGTCTCCGATCGGTTGCGCCATAGGTTACGCCCTCGGCGGCCGAGAATGAAATTGTCTCCAATCGGTTGCGCCACAGGTTGCGCCCTCGGCGGCCGAGACAGAAGAAAACCGTCTCCTATTGGTTGCGCCATAGGTTGCGCCCTCGGCGGCCGAGAATATAGCGAATAGAGCCATCGCGTGACGGGCGCGACCAGTCAGTTCAGCTCAGTCAGTTTACCTCGCGAGAAACACATTCGGGCTACGCCCGAAAAAACTAAGGATTCACACGGGGCTTCATCGGAGCCTTCGATGGGCGCGTCGAGGCACGAGTGGCCGCGAGCGTGCCACGGCCCGGTGCCCTCCCAGGCGTCGGCATCCGCACCGACAGCAGGGGCCGCCACGCTACCCGCGTCCGAGGGACCGCCGCCCGCATGCACAGAGCAACTCGGACAGTCGGCCTCCGCTGGGAGGAACTCTCAGAGGTCCACGTGCTGGAGCCAAGAGAGGGGAGCGTGGTCGAACGAGGAGGAGGATAACTAAATGAGATGCAGCAGGAGAAGGAGGAGGAGGAAGAGGAGGAGGAGGAGGAGGAGGAGGAGGAGGAGGGGGAGGAGGAGAGGGAGGAGAAGAGGAGAGCAGGAGAGGAGCAGGAGCAGGAAGGAGGAGGAGGGAGGAGGAGGAGGAGGAGGAGGAGGAGGAGGAGGAGGACGCAGGATGAGGAAGCCAGGCAGGAGGGAGGAGAGGGGGCCAGGCAGGAGGAGCAGGCGAAGGAGGAGGGAGGAGGAGGAGGAGGAGGAGGAGGAGGAGGAGGAGGAAGGAGAAGGAGGCCAGGCAGGAGGAGGCAGGTGAGGGGGCCAAACAGGAGGGGTGAAAGGGTGCCAGGCTGACCGTGGCGTTCGACGCGCCGCAGGGCGGGGCACAGAGCTGCTTCAACGTGCTGCCGGTGCTCTTGGGGGGCGCTGGGCTGAAACAGGGCAGGCGCCCTCATCCTGCTGCTCCTCATTACTGCCTACCCTCCTGATGTTCCTCCTTTCTTGTACGTTGGGCAAACGTACGCGTCTAGGCTGGAGCGTTTTGCTGAGGCAAACAAATATACTTAAGCACAGTACTGAACAAGTTGATGCGTTCGGCTCCGAGGGTTTCGGGGCACTGTGAGGCCATGTGAGTCTTGCGAATGTGCTCGGCGCCGAGGGTTTCGGGGCATTGTGACAGTTTTTGAAGACGCGCAACTGCGTTCAGCGCTGAAGGTTTCGTGGCACTGAGAGGCCACATTAGTCGCGCGGATGCGCTCGGCGCCAAGGGTTTCCGGCCACTGTGAGACCTTTTGAAACGCGCGAATGCGTTCGGCGCCGAGGGTTTCGTGGCTCTTTGAGACCATGTGAGACTCGCGGATGTGCTCGGCGCCGAGGGTTTCGGGGCGATTTGAGAGCCTTGAAGACGCGCGACTGCGTTCAGCGCTGAGGTTTTTTTTGTAGCACACTGAGACCATGTGAGTCTTGCGAATGTGCTCGGCGCCGAGGGTTTCGGGGCGATTTGAAACCTTTTGAGACGCGCGACTGCGTTCGGCGCCGAGGGTTTCGTGGCAATTTGAGACCACGTGAGCCTCGCGGACGTGCTCGGCGCCGAGGGTTTCAGGGCACGTTGAGACCCTTTGGGGCTGTTTTAGACCGCTTTGAGACCGCCATCGGACGCGTCCGGTGTGTGAACTTATACCATGTAGTGCAGACGTTGAGATTCATCCGGCTATCTTTCTTTATTTGGCTAAATTAGGAGTCGGACAGTCTCAAGGCGGTTCGACCGCGGACGGGGCCGCCGCCGAGCGGATGGGGGCGCCGCCGTCCAGGCGCGATACAAGCGGTGCAGACTTTGAGTTAACCTTTTGGCCCACGTCGGCTCGACGTGCGTGCAGCGCCGGATGTGACTCATGTGCGTTGCCGTTGATCAAATGTGTACTCAAATGTTTCCATGCGAAAAGTGGAGCATTGTGTTTCTATTTTCCTTTGACTGTAATATCACTTTTTATGAATAGTAACATTGATTTTCTGACTATGATTATTATTCGTAGTCTAAGTATCAGCACTGTTGCTTTTAGTTCGGAATGTCGTTTTGTAGGATAATTGTACAATTGTTGTGTGTTGCCCGTGTATTTGTTACTGTTCTTCTTCACAATTGCTGTTGGCACTATCACTGGCATTATTATGTTGGTCGTTCCACGCCTCTTCCACTACACGCATCCACCTGTACGCGCTGTAGCATCCTCATCATCGTCCTCCTCCTCCTCTTGGCCTCCTCCTCCTCCTCCTGTTCGACGTCCATTATACTCCTTCCACATCCTCCTCATCCCCTCCTCCTCCTCATCCCCTCCTCCTCCTCCTCCTCCTCCTCCTCCTCCTCCTCCTCCTCCTCCTCCTCTTCCTCCTGCCGCTCCTACTCCTCTGTGCAGCCCAGGCGAACGTGCAGCCCAGGCGCCCAGGAATCCAGCATCCAGAACCGCCAAGATTCTGCGCAAACGTCGTTTTTTTACAACAACAAAAAACGACGTCTGCGCAAAAACAATGTTTTACAGCGCCAAGCGCCCTGGAAAGAAACTTCCAGAAGACCCCAGAATGCACCAGGAGGCCCTGGGAGGTCCCAGGAAGCCCCAAGAGGCATTAGGAGGTCCCCAGGGTATCGGAGAGGCCCCAAGAGCCCCCAGATCCCCAGATTTTCAAAATACCTATACGACCACCCTTCGGGAAATAAGAAGGTTGTGGGGGGGGGGGAGAGGAGGGGAACCAACATCTGACTCAATCGATCTCACTTCATTATCGATCTCATTCAACGGGACACCACGGGACACTTGTCGATTTCACTATCGATCTCACTATCGATCTCACTCAACGGGACACCACGGGACACCGCGGGACACCTCTCGATGTTACTATCGGTCCCAGTATCGATCTCACTATCGATCTCACTCAACGGGACACCATAGGACACCACGGGACACCTCGGGGCACCACATCGATCTCACTATCGATCTCTCACTCAACGGGACACCACGGGACACCATAGGACACCTGTCGATCTCACTAACGATTTCACTACCCATCTGATTTTTTGGGACACCACGGGACACCTCGGGGCACCACATCGATCTCTATATCGATCTCACTGTCGATCTCATTATTGATCTCGCTCAACGGGACACCACGGGACACCTGTCGATTTCACTATCGATTTCATTTGTTCCGGGACATTTCGGGGCACCACATCGATTTCAGTATCGATCTCACAATCGATTTTACTATCGATCTCGCCATCGATCTCTCTAGCGATCTCACTATCGATTTCATTCAATGGGACACAACGGGACACCATGGGACACCACGGGACACCGCGGGACGCCGCGAGCCACCGCTGGACGGGCGGACGGACAGGGGAGAATCATTTGTCTTAACTTCGCCGTAGCAGCGGCGGAGACCATGGGACACCACGGGGCACCGCGGGACACCGCGAGCCAACGCCAGACGGACGGACGGACGGGGGAGAATCATTTGTCTGGACTTCGCCCTAGCAACGGCGGACACCACGGGACACCACGGGACACAACGGGACACCGCGGGACACCGCGAGCCACCGCCGGACGGGCGGACGGACGGGGGAGAATCATATTTCTTGACTTCGCCCCAGCAACGGCGGGTTCATTCCTCTCGCGCGCCCACGCAGCTTCGCCTCGCCCGCACGCACGACACGAACGAAACGATTTCCCAGTTGGGGGTCTCCGTTCCACTGCGATCTCACCCCCCAACCTCCGATGACACTCGAGAATCCAGACCCCCCTTATATCAAAATTCTACAAGTTTAAAGCATTCCAGGGACCCGAGAACTTTGAAAGGTGTAACAAATTTTGAAATTTCCAGTGGGCCCTGGAATTCGCAGCCCGGGCGACCAGGAATTTCTAAAACTCCAAACCCCTTAGAATTTCAAACACTTGAATCTCTTTACGTAAAGAAATGAGAAGTGCAGCCCCCCCCACACAGTTAGCTTTTTCCAATAATCAGGGTAGAAGATAGTATTAAAAGTGACTCTGGAGAGCGCATCCCAGTCGACCAGGAATCGCTAATACTCCAGACCCCTCAGGATTTCAAACATATTAGCATCTTTTATGTGAAAAAAATCAAGAAAATGTAGCCCCCCAAGCAGTTAGCTGTTTCCAGTCATCACGATGAAACAAATAATCAAAGGGCTCTGGAGACCGCAGCCCAGGCGACAAGGGGGAATCGCGAAAACTCCAGACGTCTCAGAATTTCAACTGTTTCTTTTACGCCCCCGGAAATCTTCAACATTCATAGATTTTCTGAAATTCCCAAGGGCCCTGGAGTCCGCAGCAAAGGTCACCAGGAACCGCGACAACTCTGGACCACTCAGAATTTCCAATTTGTTTTGCTAAAAAAAAACAACATGTTTTGCACATTTTGAAATTTCCAGGGGCCTTGGAGTCCGCGGCCCAGGCGACCAGGAACCGCGAAAAACAAAGAGGGGGTTGACGATGATAAGGGGGATAGGGGAATGGGAGATGAGGAGGATGGGAAGGGGGAAAGGAGGAGGATGAGGAAGGAGGAGGAGGGAAGTCCCCAAGATGAGATCCCGTCGTGGTAGTACGTACCCCTCCCTCCCTCTCTCCCTCCATACGCACCTCCCTTTCTCCCTCCTCCTCTTCCTCGCGACCCCCATCCGTATCCTCCCTCCAGGAGAGCACTTCCAGAGATGGTTCCGCCGGCAGGGGGGGAAAGCGGAAACTGGAACCAGAAAACGGAAAGCGGAAAACGGAAAGCGGAAATCAGAAAATGAATGGCGGGAAACCGCCCGCGCAGGGACCGAGAACGGAAATCGGAAACCGGAAAGCAAAAAAGAGCAAGAGGAGATTCCCCGGGCAGGGACCGGAATCAGAAATTAGAAAAGGGAAAGCGGAAAATAAAGAGCGGGGGTGGTCCTCGGACGAGGGCCCGAACCGGAAATCGGAAAGCTGGAAGCGCGGAAATTTCTTGGGCAGAGACCGGAACCGGAAATGAGAAACCGGAAATCGGAAATCCGAAACCGGAAACCGGAAACCGGAAGCCGGAGAAGGGAAGCCGAAAACCAGAAACCGGAAATCGGAAACCGGAAAACGGAAAACGGAAAGCGGAAAGCGGAAAACGGAAACCCGAAACCAGAAAACGAAACCAGAAAGCGGAAACCGCAAATTGAAAACCAGAAGCCCGAAAACGGAGACCAGAAGTCGGAAGCAGAACAGGACCTATGGAGCCCGATTTCCCCCCAAAACAACAACAATTGAAGATACGTCCAAGAAGGACCTACTGAATTGCACGCAACGCAAAGTTCGGGGCGAGGCTCCTTAAGCAATACGGGCGCAGCACCGCGCTAGATGAGTAGTCATCGGCTGGGGCAGTCAAGCGAAGACCCAATACCCAATACTGCATCGCGCGGCGTTTGGATGCCCGCACCGAACACAACTCCTCTCAGCTCCTCCCTCCTCGTCCCCCATTATGCCTCCTCCTCCTCCTCCTCCTTCTCCTCCTCCTCCTCCTTCCCCTCGTTGGTCATCCGCCCTCCCTCTCATCCCTCCGCAACCCCCTAGTCGTCCAACGCCTCCGGCTCCTCCTGCCGCCGCCTCCTCCCTCTCCTTCTCCTTCCTCGTCCCCCGCCTCCTCCTCCCTCCTCGTCGTCGTCCTCCTCACCCTTCTCCCCGCCATTTCCCCTCCTCCGAAGCAACGCAAAGCAACGCAAACCAATGCAATGCAAAGCAATGCAAGGCAATGCAAAGCAAAGATTCGCAATGTAAAGCAACGCAAAGCAACCTGCTGACTTCAACTGCTCCCAGAGTATCATCGCCTGCTGGCTTAAAACACTTCTCCTGAAATATCTTCTCCCGCTGGCTTCAAACACTGCCCCGAAGCATCCTCACCCCCCCGAGTGCATCCCCCCGAAATATTGTCACCCTCTCGTGGCTTAATTCGTCCTCCGCATCCTCCTCACTCCTGGACGTCCTCCCCTCCTCCTATGTCTACCTCCGCCTCCTCCCTGTCACTCTCCCTCCTCCGACGCAACGCAGAGCAATGCAACGCAAAGCAATGCAAAGCAACGCAAAGTAAAGCAATGCAAAGCATCCTGCTGGCTTCAACTGCCCCCGAAATATCATCGACCGCTGGCTTCAAACAGCCCCCCTGAAATATCCTGACCCGCCGACTCAAAACACTGCCCCGAAACATCCTCACCCACTCATGCATTAAAAGCTGCTCCCCCGAAATATAGTCACCCCCGCCGTCGCTTAAAAACTGCACCCGGAATATCCCCCCCTCCCTGGCCTAAAATTGCCCCCACGAGATCCTCACACACCGCTGGCTTCACACTGCCCCCTCTGTTCAGTGTTCCTCGCGATAAGCAACTTACGAACTGCGCCAGTAAATCACAGCAAAGCTGTTTCCACAATAGCGCAGGAAACAGCGAGTGAAGTGTCCTCAGGTTTCTCCTACGTCTCTGTATGCGGTGTCGTAGATGCTGGGTACTCTGTAAGGGGCAGAGACTCATGCCTGGATTCCTGGGGTTCTCGACTTGGTAGCGCGCTTTGCTGGCCTTCCCGCGTGATTTGTTATTTTGACCTTTCTGGACGTCCTCGAAGCCTCTTTGAGAGCCTCTGGGGGCATTTTTGAAGGTCGCTCAGGAGCGTGCTGACGATTTCGGGGGTCGTCTCTGGGCAGGAAGCTCAAAGTGTCTGCCTGCGTTCCCCCTAGCGGGCGCCCCTTAGAATTCTCTTGAAGGGCTCTTGGACTGGAGTGGGGATTTTCGAAGGCCGTCAGAAACTGGAAAGCGGAATTCGAAAACAGGAAACCTTAACCAGAAAACGAAAACCAACAAACGGAAAATAGGCAGCGGAAACCGAATACCGGAAACCGGAAGCCAAAAAACGGAAAACAGAAATTGGAAAACGGAGAACCGGAAAACGACAAATGGAAACCGGAAACAGGAAACCGGAAATTGGAAACGGAAATAGCAAACCGGAAAACGGAAACCAGATTGGAAAACACGAAACGGAGATCGGAAAATGGAAGACGGGCAGCGGAAACCGGAAACCGGAAAACGGCAACCAGAAAGCGGAAAACGGCAACCGGAAAACGGAAAAAGGAGATCGGAAAACGGAGACCAGATTCTGGAAAATGGAAGCCAGAAGCCAGGAAACGGCGGAATTCTGTTTCCGATCGGCTGTTCCGTTTTCCATGTCCGTTATTGTCCAGCGCCCCTGTTAGCCGGAACCATTTGCGTAATAGTTTTGCTCTCCAGCGGTTGCGTTCGGACATGTTGGAGCCAAGGGGGGCGGATGATGAGGAGGGCGGTAGGGATGAGGAGGGACCCGCTGGTGCCAGGTGGAGATCCGGCAGTGGTGCGAGCCGCCGAGCAGTCTGCCTGTCGGCTCGGAGGTGCAGGCCACGAGGCCGCGGGGCGCCAAGCATCCGAGCATTCCTTGGCCCAGGCTCGACGCGCTCGACCCCCTCGGCTGCACGGAGGAGTGGCCCTTTGCCAGAGTGACCTTTGGCGCGGGCCCACCAGGGCCCCTCGATCGCTGAGGCGATGCGACGGCAGTGGCTTGCACGCTCGGATGTGCCTCCCCCGCCCTCCCTCCCGGCGCCCCTCGTACATTCGGGCGCCGAGGGTCACCCCACCCTTGCCCAGGGTCGCTCTTGCGTGTAGCCGACTTCCGCGGCGACCCGCCAGGGTAGCCGTTCGACGGAGCGGCATTTGGTGCGCGGTTTTAGGGTTTAGGGGGGACTCGAGGGGCGGGGCTCGGCAAGCCCAGGCATGCAGGTCACTGCTATCCCGTCGCACGCAGGAACCAGCAAGCCGTGTATCGAAGGCACCCCCTAGGGTCGATCTTGCGTGCAGCTGGCTTCCTGGCTGGACTACGGTCAGCAACTCTGGCTCAGCGCGTCGCGCCGCTGGTTATGGCCCACCACGCTTCGGCGCAACACGCTGAGCACTTCCCGCGTGCCCAAGCGTCGACTTCCTGAGCCTTTCCTAGCCTCCCGCCACGCAGAGCGGAGCGACGCGCTATCCGCTCGCAGGGAGTAGCGTGTCGCCAGTGCCGCCGCCGTGACACGCCGTGACCGCAGGGCGGGGCGCACCCAAGCGCACCCGCGGGCGGCGGAGAGACGGCCGCGCTCCGTAGTGCGGAGGCCCTGGGCAGTTGGGCGTCCTCTCTCAAAGGGGGCCGCAAAAGGGTCCGTCCAGCTAGGCTCGGCGTAGGTGCACAGCAGGTTCGCGCCGCGTCGACATGGCAGCGACTCTGCGGTTCGGGCTGCGGCCGCGGCTGTGGCTCGCGTTGATGCTGCGGCTACGGCTCGGGCCGCGTGCAAGCTTGAACTTCGCCAGTGTCCTGCAATCGGCTGGTATCGAACGATCCGCGCTATTGGTAAGCCGCGATCGTTCAAGGTCTTGGCTGCATTGATACGCCCGTGCTGAAACGCAACACGTACCATGTTCGAAACGTCCGTGTTAGCACGTTGCGTGTTGGCTCCGCATGTGTTGGCTCACGTGTTGGTTCACGTGTTGGCGAACGTATCGCGTCAGACCTACGTTTCCAGTCTACGCGTTGAGCTCCGTGTCAACACGTTGCGGGTTGCGTGTTGCGTATCGGGGCAGCTAAGGTCGAGGTTGAACGATCCACGCGGTACCAAAGACTAATGCTTGGGTCGTCACGGCACGAGCCTGCCGTACAGCCGGCGCCCTTCCACGAGGGACTTGCTCGTCGCGGACTCGGTGGTCGTGCGAGGTGGCGAGATTGGCACCGTCTTGAGCGGCATCGACGAGGCTCAGGCACGGGGGCGGGTGCTGGACCAATTCCATATGTGCTACGATTATGATGATTACGATGATGAGGAGCAAAGTGACGACGGTGATGAGGGTGTTAATGATAATGAGGATGGTGATGATGATGATGATGAGGAGGAGGAGGAGGAGACGGATGATTAGGAGGAGGAGGGTGGAGTACTAGAGGAGGAGGAGGAATAATAATAATAATAATGAGAAGAAGACAAAGAAACGAAGGAGGAGGAGGAGGAGAAGGGTAGAAGGAGCAAGTAGGAGGAGGAAGAACATGAAGAAGAATAAGATGAGGATAAGGATAAGGAGGGAGAAGGGAGGGAGGCCATCAGGCTCATCGCGCCTCTCTCTCGGGAGGGGCGGGCAGGGGCCTGGAAAAAACCGCGGCGCGGGCAGCAGGGGCGGCGAAGAGTGTCTGCCGATGCTACTGCGTCTCCTCCTGTCCCCGCTGCTGCCCTCCTCCTCCTCCTCCTCCTCCTCCTCCTCCTCCTTCTCCCTCTCATCCTGCCCCTCCTCCCTCCTCCTCTCCCTCCTCCTCTTCCTCCTCCTCCTCCTCCTGCTCCTTCTCCTCCCCCTCCTCCTCCTCCTCCTCCGCCCTCCTCACTCCTCCTCCTCCTCCTCCTCCTCCTCTTCCTCCCTCCCCTTCTTCTCATCATCATTATCATCATCAACATCATCATCATCATCATCATCATCATCATCATCATCATCATCATCATCATCATCATCATCATCATCATCATCATGATCATCATCATCATCATCATCATCATCATCATCATCATCATCATCGTCATCATCATCATCACAATCATCATCATCATCATCATCATCATCCTCATCATCATCATCGTCATCATCATCGTCGTCATCATCGTCATCACAATCATAATCATCATCATTTCGTATCATCACCACCTCAATCACCATCTCACCATCATCATCACCACCATCATCATCACCATCATCATCGTCATCCTCGTCCTCATCCTTATCCTCATCCTCATTCCCATCCTCATCCTCATCCTCGTCCTCATCCCCATCCTCTTCCGCCCTCATCACCCTCATCATCATCCGCCCTCCTCTCATCCCTCTCCTCCTCCTGATCCTCGTCCTCCTGTCCCTCCTCCCTCCCAGCGTCCCCCTCCTCCCCGCCGCAGCCCTCCGCACGCCCGACCTCCCCTGTCCATCCCTCGCCCGTTTCCGGCGGCTACACCCTTGAGAATTCTTTAGAGAAGGCATGATCAGAGAATTCTTGTTCAAGAACATCTGGATTATCGGGTCGCGTTGAACGATGTTCTCATGATTAGTTGTTGTCGGATTTCGTTCTCAGGACTGATAAGTTTATAAGTGTATGTCTTGGAATTTGAAGTTTCTCTGGGTTCGATGATTACTTCTGCGTGCGGCCGTGAATTAGTACGAGTTACTTCTGTACTACCAATTGTTCAGTCTTGATTCTTGGAGCGGAACATAATACTTCTGATCAGCTTGCGGCGTTGTGTTCTTCTGTAAGACGACGAAGCTAGCACCCGTACTACATCGGACCTACACTAACATATAGCTCCTCCTGCTCCTCGTCTTCCTCCTTCTCCTTCTGTTCCTCCTTCTGCTCCTGCTCCCTCTCCTGCTCGTCCCCCCCCTCCGCCTCCTCCTCCTTCTCCTCCTCCCGCCTCACGAAGCCAGGACCGGGACACAATCGCACCTGGACAAAGTCGGGGTCCGTCGGCTCTGGATGATTTATCGGGGGCCGCGGCCGTTCCAGTACGCTCCCTGACAGCATTCCGGAACAATCTGGAGCGATATTTTTTGGTCTTGGGCCCAGCCGATATCGGGCAGTGCCAAGGGGGGTCATCTCTAGGGGGATCGCCACCTCCTCCAGGAGGAGGTCGAGGCTCGAGGAGGAGGAGGGAGGAAGAGCACGGGAAGTCCTGGGCACTTCTGGGCGCATTTGGGAGCCCCTTGGGGACTCTGGGAAGGTCCACGAAATTTCCATGGCAACGCATGTAGCGGACGCGCGAGAACAGGAGGGGAAGGGAGGGGCGGCCGTCCAGGCGAACGCTGGGCCGCTCAAACACTTGTTCTTGGGCCATGAGGCCTCTTTCGGTTGACATAATTCTTGAACGTGCGTTCGCCGCTCGCGAGAGAGGCGAGGGCTCTGGGTCCCAGCCCGAGGTCTTCGTATCCTTCCGGGGCGGTGCCGACGGCGGCGGGCCGCACACCCTGGCGCTCGGGCTCGACGCGGTGCGCAGGACGGGCAGGCCAGTGGAGGTGGACTAAGCCGCTGCTGTGCAGCGTGGAGTCGTTGCCGCGGCGCCGGGCCAGACCAAGCCTGCCCGCACGCACGGGATGATGCTGATGCTGCTGCTACTGCTGATGCTGATGGTCGTGGTGATGATGCTGCTGCTGCTGCTGCTGCTGCTGATGATGATGACGACGACGACAACGATGGATGACCATGCTGCTGCTGATGATGGTCATGCTGCTGCTGCTGATGGTGCTGCTGCTGCTGCTGCTGCTGCTGATGATGATGATGATGATGATGATGATGATGATGATGATGATGATCATGATCATGATCATGATCATGACGAGGGATCGGCGGGGAAGTAAGAGGAGGAAGAGAAGGAGGAGGAAGAGGAGGAGGAGGAGGAGGAGGAGGACAAATAGGTTGGAGGAGGTTGTTTTTTCTGAGAGGCTTGCAGCCCCTATTCTTCTTTTTGTCCTGGCCAGAAAGTCTCACTGCACGCAGCTGCCGTAGGTGCCGTGTGCGAGTCCTTCCAGCCAGCCGCCGCTTCGCTCGATCGGACTAATTACGTTGTAGCGAAGTGTGGCCTTCTTCTGGTGGTGGACGGAGGCCAGGTGTCGCCAAGCATCTACCGATACCGGCCCTTGACAGGCTAACCCTGGACCCAGTGTCGGTGTCGATTGTGAACACCATGCTGGCCAGGCCAAGAGGGCGTGCATACCGATCCCTGGCCCAAGGTTGGCCTGGCCTGCACCGGTGTACGGTCGGGAACTTTTGCTAAGCGTGTCGCGCCGTCGGTTCTGGCCCACCACGCTTTGGCGCGAAACGCTTTCACGTCTTAGTTCCCAAGCTTCGACGCCCGAGCTTTTCCCAGCCTCCCGCCGCGCGAAGCGGAGCGACACCCTGTCCGCTCGCAGGGCATGACGTGTCGCCAGGGCCGCCGCCGCGACACGCTGAGCAAAAGTTCCGACCGTGGGCGGATATCCAGCGCCCTGCCAGAGGAGGAGTAGGAGGACCCACCACGGTCCGGCACTGTATTCGTTTCTGCTCGCCTGTAGGATACAAAGTGTGATTCACAGCTGCTGTCAGGGGCACCGTTAGGGAGGGGATAGGCTCAGGGGGGGACGCATCGACCCCCAATCGCCCAGCCATCGCCGATGAGGGACCTGATGGCCCACCTGGCCCTGGGACGTTCGGAGCTGCTCTTGGGAGCCTCCACCGTCTATGCATCGCCGATTGCAGCTCGATGTTTTTCCCCCTGAACCGGTCCGCCCCCATCGTTGCCTCTCATGTTGCCCGCGTAGTAACTGGGCGGATCTGCACTTCGGAGGATGCGCTCGCTCGGGAGGAGCGCGTCGGCGCCACGTGCGAGCGCCAGCGCGATTGCGGCTGGCAGTCCGCATGTGCGCTTGCACATAGCGGCGAGGCTTGGCTGAAGGTCAAGCTTTTGGTCCGTTCCCCGCATTTTTCCCCGGCCTTATCGATCTGCGCAGGTATTCCCCCGTCCTTCTTCCTCCGCCGCCCGTTCCCCCTCGCTTTCTTCACCCTCGTTCTCCTTGCCCTCCCTGTTCTCGCCTTCCGCATCATGGTCCAGCTCCTCCCCAACATCCCGCTCGCCCTACTGCTGCTACCGCATCTCCTTCGGCTTGCGCATCGATCAAGAAAACGGCCTGCCAGCGGGTGCCCCACGGAGGTGTCTTATCCCCCACTGACCCTTTGGGCGCATAAGCCCTAGGGCCTTAGGACACCCCAGGAAGTTCCACAGATCGGCGAAACATGTGCCGCTACTATGTCTCGCATGGCGAGACTTCGTGTCGCGTGTCTGTGCTGAGCTCCTGCTGCTGCTGCTGCGATGCCTCCCCTGCAGCCGTCGCCGTTCCAGCTCGCGCTCTTCCTGCTTCTGCTCTTGTTACTGGTCCCGCTGTGACCTCTTCCCCTTCGCCGCCTCCTCCCCCTCCTCCCCTCCTCCTCCTCCTCCTATTAATCCTGCCTCCGCTGCCGTTTGAGGCAGTCGCTGGGATGCTTGATCTCCTCCCCTCCCTCCCCGAACGAAAATCCTGCCCCTGCTGCCGTCCCCGCTCCCGTTCCTGTTCCTCCTGTTTCTGCTCCTGTTGTTGCTCCTGTTCCTGTTTCTTCCCCCTCCGCCGTCCCCTCCCCCTCCTCCTCCTCCTCCTCCTCCTCCTCCTCCTCCTCCTCCTCCTCCTTCTCCTCCTCCTCCTCCTCAATAGCCGTTGTGGCTCAAGTCCGTAGCGGGAGGTTCTGGACGCGAGTTTTGGAAAGGGGAGGGGCGGCCCCACCTCTGTCGCCAAGAGGCCCTGGCACACATCTTACTCCACGCTACTGTACTAGGGGTGCACCCTGTTGCCACGCACCTTTCAGTCTCGCGCGAATGGCCAAGGTTGCCAAAGGCTTCATCGCTGCAACGCGCGCGGGTACACATGGAATGTCTCGAGGCGGACGTCCTGCTTCAACTGCAGAGCCACCCTCGTACCGCAGGAGATACCGTGGCGTCATGCGCAGAGAGTCTGGGCTCAGCGCGACTTTGTGCCTCATCGTGAAGGAAGTTCCCAGCCACCCATGGGGCCTCCAGGCAAGTGCAGTGGCAGTGGGGGGTTCCGCCGCCCGCGTGGCTCCGCCACGCAAGTCCTCCCCGCCTCAGCGGGCGGAGAAGGGCCAGGACGGAGGAACTTCGACGGAGGATCTCTTGGGACAGCTTCGATACTGGGTCGGTCACGAGGGAGCAGGTCCAGAGCAGCTCAAGCCGCTTGAGGGATGGTGGGGCCCAAAGAAGGCTACGGCGGCGGTGGGCCCACCCCAGAAACAGTTCCTTGATGCGACCATCTCAGCCAAAGGGGCGGCCTGCCGCCTTGCACAGGCTCACCTGGCGATGGTTGGCCGCTGGTCAGAAGCGGAGGCATGGTACAATGAGTGTAAGGCAGCCACGGCAGTCGCCCTGGCTCAAACATATGGCGCGAAGGTGGCGTGGCAGTAAGAGTTGGCCTTCGAGCTGCAGCGTGCTAAAGGGCCGGGTGCTGGCAGCAACGGCCACTCGGCAGCGTCGCGGACTGAAAGCAGCGGGGCTGGGTATCAGTTTGTCAGAGCTCTTGGACGGGGAAGGGGCTGGCGCCGAGGAGATCATCGGCGGCGAGGACCTCGACGTCGACCCTCTCGAAGTTGACGCGGCCGAGAAGAAAAAGAAGTGGCTCGCCCTCAAAGCCAACATGACCAGGGATACCCCAGCGGATGTGTTGAAATGACCAGACCCAGTGTAGACATAAACATATCCAGAAGCTACGTAGGGAGGCAGCTGAGCTCCGCCAGCGACTGAGGGTCAAGCGCCGCAGGCGGGATGACGAAACAGCAACGGCAGCGGCTCCTCCCTCAGGGCAGCTGGCAAGCTCAGGGTCACCAGCGACGGCGGCAGCCTCAGCAGCGGCGCGGTGCCTACACCAATGTCTGGCGCAGCTACTCCTGTTGCGAATGGCGTCGGCATGCCAGCGGACCCTTCCCGTGACCAGAAGGACATTGAAGCAATCTTCGCAGCACCAGAGGCAGCCGTCGGAGCCAAGCAGGGCAGTTGTTAGACCGTCGCGTTGGCCAGTGGCAGGCTACTCCATCCAGTCACAGCGCCTCAGTCAGCACGCCCAGCGCACGTTTCCCCTAGTCGCTTTTTCATGTGATCATGGCCCCGCGGCCTCCCCCATCGCTGGTGCCTGTCCTCATGATCTTGGCGCCCGTCCAGAGACCCGCCCCCTTGGGGGGAGACGCGCGCCCCAGGCCTGCTCTGAGAATCCTGGGACTGGGTCGGCGACGCGAGCCCCTGGAGGCTGAAAAGGCGACCGCGCGAGGGGGTGATCGGCTGCTTCGCTTACCTGAGGCGCTTCGGTGACGCCGTTCTGGAGTGCTTCAGGCGTTCGATCGCAAGTCCCTGGGGCTCTTGCTTCGGCGGGGGTCCCAAGGCTCAACACTGGCCCGTTTCTGCCCAGAGTTGGGGCGCACGTCCCATGAGTGGTAGCTGCAGCATGCCGCCTGGGCTCGGTGTCTAACACGTTTTGCTGGACGTTGGATCGCAGGCCCCAGGATTGCCTGGCTCGGCTAAGATTATGGGGCTCACTGTTGCCAACGCTTCGCCGAGACATCGGTCGCCCGTTTTTTCGCTCGCGACATGGAATTCGGATTACTAGTTGACAGCAGTCAATTATTTTGAATGGGCCAAAGACCACCGTGGCAAGGAGTTCGAGAGATCTCTCATTCAGGGGCACAGGCGCGACAGCTGGAACCTCGGCGGGTCCGAGATGTTCGCTCACAGGGCGGGTTGCCTCATGTCCATCAGCGCTGCTGCGAGGGTGGGCGGTGGCGCCGCTTCGACCTCGGGCGGGGCGGCTGTTGCAACGAAGATGTCGTGGGCATCGGCTGATTGCGAACGCTGCCTGGGCAGTCGTTGGATGGTCCCGCGGGGGGCGCGGCCCGCAGGCGCTTTCAGGTTTTGTCGGTCTCGGTCCACGGCCGCGCCAAGATCGGCCTCGCAGCCGAGAACCTCAGGTTCGTCGCGCGCGTCGGCGGGTAGGCCACGAGCGCGAACATCCCATTCATCATCGGCGGCGGCTGCAACACCGAGGCCAGCCACCCTGCGCGACTTAGGATGAACAGACCGCGCGGGAGGCCCTCAGGATT
>CAUYUJ010012914.1:37500-50000 GCA_963575745.1 Prorocentrum cordatum | reverse complement strand
GCGTAAATCTGTCTAAGTTTTCCTGCCTGGACGGGAATCGGGGCTGACCGCCGGCATCCTCGCTGTTGGGCTTGGCGCGCGGACGAGGGTAAGGATGGCCCCATTCAGCCGGCAGTGCTCATCTCTCGCACGGCGCAGTGTCCGCAGCAGGTCAATTGTATAGTAGTGCACGGTATTGTTCATTTCAGACGTCCGCTTCACTCGCTCTGTAGCCATCGCTTCTGCTCAGAGCTTCGCTTGTTATGGCAGGGCTCGCGTGCGGACTCGCCCCAGTAGTCCGCGATTGGGCTGCGACTGGCTTGTGCGCCGCCAACCTCTGGACATCTCTCCGCAGGGATTGCCACTGCACGTGCACCTTCACAGGAGAGCACGACAGAGAGTTGCTGCAGGTCCTGCAGCGCCAACTAGACAGGTGCGGCCCTGAGCAGCTTCGGAGCGCCCCGTTGGAGTGTCCCTCGACCTTCTGGGAGGTTGCCTCGGTCTTGTGCCTAGCTGTGTGCGCCGCGTTCATCATTGGCTTCCTCGTTGGCAGGCTCCATGGCCATTGTCCCGCGAGGGCTCCCCGACCTGCTGAAGACGGTCCGCCAGGGGGACAAGCTATACTGTCTGTACAGCCTGGAGGACCGGCTGTTCCACGAGAGGCTTCTGTGCGGCCACGTGGACGGCTCACGGTGGGTGGTGGCGACGCCTGATGCCGACGTGTACGTGGAAGACTTCGCCGACGAGGATCACGTGGAGATCCACCGAGCTGGTCCACGCGGGGGAGCCCCGCCTCAGCTGCGCAAGAAGATGCTGTACCGCTTCGACCTGGACGAGCAGGCTCTGGCCGCCCTCCTGGACGAGGGGGCGCAGCTGGCGGAGTCCGAGCGCCGCGAGGCCGGCCGCGACTCAGTGGCGATGGCGCCAGGGTGGTCCGCCGGCTCCGTGGGAAGCAGCACGTACTCCCGGTGATGGCGGACGGTGGCACGGACACGCCGCGTGGTTCCGAGGTCGGCCTGGCGGCTGGCGCATCGGAGCCGCCGCGGCCACCGCCGAGCCACGCCCCCCCGCCTCGCGCGGGCGCCGGCGGAGGGCCTCTGCCGCCGGTGCAGCTGGACGACGGCTGGGTCGCCCTGGAGTCGCGGCTGGGTTTCAGGCGGGGCTCGCCAGTGGACGTGACGTTCGCCTCCGTCTACGCCCTGGGCGATCGCGCCATGGCCTCGTTCCCGGAGGGTGTCATCGCGCTGGGTCGAGCGGGGACCCTCTCCGAGGAGGCGCCGCTCTTTCCACGGGACGCGCGGGATGAAGTCCTGGACGAGCGCATCCTGAGGTGCCGGAGGAGCGGTACGGGCCAGCGGCGGCGCGCCTTCGCGGAGGTGGTGGCCGAGCAGCGCGAGGTGCTCAGCACTCAGGAGTGGCGCGTGCAGGGGCCCGCTACCATCGGCTGGCTGCTTCAGGCACATCTGGAGCAGGGTAGCGGGCCCGTCCAGCGGCACTACTGGTGGCGCCAGATCCTGGGGCTGGCTGCGGCCGACCCCGGGGTCGACGAGCATTTGTTCCTGTGCGAGCTGATCGAGACGGCCTCCACGGCCGACCAGCTCAACCTCCCCGGCTGCGAGGCGTTCGAGCTGGCAGCCAGGCGATTCCAGCTGTGGGAAGAGGTGTGCTGCGAGGCCCTGCGCCAGGTCGAGGTCTCAGGCACGGCGGGGGCCACGGCAGACTCGGACGGCGGGCTGGACGAGCGCAGGATTTTCCTCGGCGGCTCCCGCTCCAAGGGCCATGCTCTCGTGGCGCCGTCCTTGGAGAAGCACGTGGCAGAGAAGATGCAGGAGGAGAGCGCCATCCTGAAGGAGAGACGCAAGGGCAGAGAGGAGCGCCGCATGGCCCGCGGCGTGGGCAGCAGCGGCGCCGACGCCGCACCAGGAGGTGGCGATCAAGGTGGTGGCGGCGGCGGCGCAGGCGGCGGCGGCCCTGGCGGCCGAGGCCGTGGTGGCCGCGGCCGCGGGCGGGCCTAGCTCGCCGCCTGTTTTTCGGCTTGTGCGCGGCCGCTGCAGCCCCCCGGGCAGCGGGCGCTTTCGCAGGGGAGGGCCGCCATTGCGGTGGTGATGGCGGCCTCGGCGCAAGGAGTCTCGGACACTGGCATGGCGCGCGACGTCCTGCCCCTCCCGCTGGGCGCGACGCTCGACGAGCTGCTGCACGGTGCGGCGGCCCGCCTTCTGCCGCACGGCGGCGGTCGGCGTGGGCGGCAGCGCCGGCATCAGGAGGTCTGGCTGCGCGAGGGCATCGCCGCGCTGAACGACCTCGGTGGCCGCGGGGTGGAGGCTCCCGCGGGGGCCCCTGCGGCCTGCCAGGTCGCCGCCGTGCGGCGCCTCGCGCAGCTCTACGGTCGGGTGGGGCCGCCGCCATCCGACCTGACTCCCCTGGGGGCGTGGCAGACGCTCCAGGCTTCGCGGAACGGCTATGCAGACGTCATGGCCGAAGGTGCTTCGACAACCTACAGGAAGGGGGCCATGGCGCTCTCGCGGGCTGCGGCGGGGCGGGTACGGCTTGCTGACGTCCTGCCGCCGCACCTGCAGTCTCTCCTGTTTGATTCGTCGCAGATGTTGCGAGAGCCTGTGGCTCGCAATTTTGCTTTGGGTGAGGCTCCCAGGGTCTGTGCCATGGACCCAGTGTTGCAGCGGCATGGCTACCAGTATGGCGAGTGCTTCTCCGAGCTGCTCTCCGCGGGCATCATCGAGCCTGCGGCCGAGGGCAGCATCATCGAGCGCGCTGGCATTTTTTTCGTCCCAAAGAAGGACTCGTCGCTGCGGCTGATCTTCGACACCCGAAGGTCTAATGCCCATTTCCAGGACCCGCCCTACACGCTGCTCGCGAGCGGGGAGGCCCTGGCGAACTTGGAGGTCGACGCTGCTGGAGGGATTGCTGTGGCCTCTGGCGACGTCGAGTGCTGCTTCTACCAGTACGAGCTGCCGTCGTGGGCACGTGCCTTTTTCGGTCTGCCAGCGGTCCAAGCACGCTTCTTGGATACGGCAGCCCGCCAGCGGCTGGGGGTTTCAGACCCCTCGGAGATGATCCACTTCGTTGCCAGAGTGGTCCCCATGGGCTGGTCGTGGGCCGTGCACCTCACTCAGGAGGCCCATGCCCATGTCCTGAGCACCATCAGCCCGGAGGCGCCCTTGATCGCTGACAAGGTGCCCGCGCCGGCGCTGGGGACTCAGTGTGCCACCGCCAAGATGCTGTACATCGACAACGTCGCAGTTTTCACGTCAGGCAGCGGCGACCCCGCGCTGGAGGTGGAGCGCATGCTGGCCGCTCTGGGTGCGCGGGGGATTCGGGCTTCCTTTGACCGCGATGATGGGGACATGCGCACCCTGCTCGGCTTCGTGCTGCACAAGCCCTCGGCTACCTGGCGCCTTTCGCATAGCAAGTTTTGGCGGCTGAAGTTCAGCCTCGATTTTGTACTGGCACCTGGACGTCTTGTCACGGGGCGCGAGCTCGAGAGGCTGATGGGCCACATCACCGCGGCTGTCATGCTGCAGCGGCACATGCTCTCGCTCTTCCATGCGATCTACGAGTTTTGCAGGCGGTCGCGTGACAAGCGGCAGCCCCTCTGGTCGTCGGTGAGGCGGGAGCTCACGTGGTTCAGAGCGCTGCTTCCCTGCGTGACCGTTTCGCTGAGTCGCCCCTGGTGCGAACGGGCCACCGCCACGGACGCCTCCCCATGGGGGTTTGGCGTGGTGGAGCAGCCGTGGCCCATCAGTGAGGTTCGGCGAGTTGGCAGCCTCTCGGAGCGCAGTCGCTTCAGAGGAGTCCTGACGGCCGATTACGCCCCCAGGGACACGCTGGTCGAACAGCAGCTCCTGCACGCCACGGCGGCCGATGTCACCGCGGAGGGCACCTTGACCCACTTTGAGGAGGTGCCGGCAGCGCGGCTCTTGGCAGACCCTTGGGCGGTCGCGGCCGCCCGTCGCTGGCGGCGGGCCGCGGCCATCCACGTCCTGGAGGCTGAGGGGGCGCGCTGGGCTGCGCGGCGCCTTGCTCGCAACTCGCAGCTGCGTGGACATCGGCACCTCATCCTGGGTGACAACCTCGGGGTGGTTTGCGCGTGCGAAAAGGGCAGAGCTGCACACTTTGCACTCAACGTCATCTGTCGGGAGATCTGCGCTATCTCAGTCGCCTCTGGGATGCAGCTCAGGTTCAGGTGGATCCCATCAGAGCTCAACCCTGGTGACGCTCCCTCTCGCAGGTTCATGCCAGGCGCGGGGAAGCACCACGTTGTCGGACAGTGCAGCTCCCCCCAGGCCTGGAGGAGATAGGCGCACATCACGCTGGGCCTCTGTCCGGAGACATCGGCTCGAGGGAGCACAACCATGCTAACGACGGCCTACTGGGTCAGCCCCGCCTACGGCAAGCGCGCCCGCGATGCAGCGGAGCCCAGGCCGGCGCCGACCACACGGCGCGTCTCCGACTGGCGCGGCGGGCGCGGGCCGCCAGGCCCTGCGGGCTCCCGCCGGGGCTGGACATCCCAGGCGCCGCTGAGCGACAGGCCCGCAGAGGTCTGTTCGCGGCGGGCGCTGCTGTGTCCGCGGCTCTCGCGACTGGCGGCGCATCGGGTGCGACACGTCACCGTGCGCTCGTACCTGCTGGCGCTGACCATGCTCTCGGGTTGGCCACGGCTGCTGGCGCTGCCGGGCTGGACTCCCGCGCAATGGGACGAGACGCTGGTGGACTACTCCGAGTGGGCCTTCAACCGCAGCATGGGTCAGGAGGCGTTCTCGCGCACCCGCTGTGCCTTGGCTGGGGGCGAGCCCGCGCTGGGAAGGCCCGTTCGGCGCTTCTTTCCCACGGCGTACGTGTCGCTGTCAGGCGGGGCGCAGCTCCCGTCGGGTCACTCCCGCCCGCCGCTGCCGCGGGCGGCCGCGAGCGCGAGGGCGGCCGTGCTGGCCTCGCTGGGGAAGCCGGACTCGGGGCGGTGCATCCTGGTGGCCTTCGAGTACTACCTGAGCCCGTCGGAGACCGCGACCTTGCTGGCCAAGCAGTTTCTGCCAGGCAAGCGCAGAGTGATCGGAGGGCTGCAGCAACCCCTCCTGCTCCTGCACCCCGAGGAGCTTACTACCAGCTCCAAGACGGGCGAATTCGACTCCACAGTGGCGCTCGACCTTCCTCGACATCACTGGATTGGGCGTGCTGTCGTGCGGCTGCAGCTGCTTCGTCTCGGGGACGAGCTGCTGTTCGAGAGCTCGTGCCCGCAGCGCCTGGCCGACGTCCATGTTGCTTGTCAGTACCTCAAGCTCGAAGGTTTGGACTGCTCGCCGCACTCCTGAGGCACGGCGACACGACACACGTCTGCGCCGCAGGTTACCGTTCACTGCTGGAGGTGCTGAGGCGAGGAACGTGGAGGACGACCTCGCCAGTTCGGAGGTGCGACAAGACCGGTCGGCTGGCGCTGGTCAGGCAGAGGCAGGCCTTCAGCAGCGCCCAGAGGATAAGCTGCGAGATCGGGGCGGCAGCCGCCCCGCAGCTCTTCGACATCGCCTACGTGCTGCCCTCCGCGCCGGCCGCCTTGGCGAGCGGCGGGCGTTCCTCGACCTCTTCTCAGGCTCGGGTGGCCTCGCCGCCGAGCTAAAGAAGAGGGGGCACGCTGTTGTTTCAATTGACGTACTCCTTGGCCCGGAGTGCGACTTGCTGCAAGATGATGTCTTCCGCACCCTTCGAGGCTGGCTTGAGTCTGGTATCATTTGGGGCATGTTTTCAGGCAGCCCTTGTGAAAAATTGTCACAGGCTCGCAGGGCTCCGCCTCACAGTGTGATGCCTCGTCGCTTGCGGACGAAGGAGCACCTGCGAGGCCTGCCAGGCCTGGAGGGCGTCGACTATCACGATGTCGTTACATCTAACAAGCTGGCTGACAGAGTCGCATTCCTGCTAGGCATCGCCCTGAAACGCCAGCTGCCAGCTGGAGACGAAAATCCTGCATCTAGTTTGCTGCGGCTGCTCCCCAGCCGCCAGCGTTTTCACTCTCACGCCAATGTCCAAACTGTTGTCTTTGACTATTGCGGTGCTGGCCGTCCTTTTCGTGCGCGCACTCGTATGGCTCTCGCCAATATATCCGTTCCGCCAGAGCTATACACATGGCACTGTAAAGGTCGGGGTGTTTGCACGTTTTCAGGCAAGCCGCACCTTGTTCTGTCTGGTAAGTCCAAGGCCGGCTTCCTTACTCATCTTAAAGCGTCCTACCCCCCGCGCCTGTGTTTCGTGCTCGCTCGAGAACTTTCTCACAGCTATTTGTCTCTGCGGGCTAGCCGCCTGTGGAATTTGATGCGGTAATCCAGTACATTGCTTGAAGACGGGGTTTATTCATGAGGATGGGTTGTGTGGGACAAACTGCCCACACGACATGTTGTCTTCGCCTCAGCATTTCTCTGGAAAACAAGAATGAACATATCAGTGCACGGTATTGTTCATTTCAGACGTCCGCTTCACTCGCTCTGTAGCCATCGCTTCTGCCCTCGCCAGCCCAAAGCCTATTTAATTGTTGCGTTCTCTGCGGGTTGTGTGGGACAAACTGCCCACGCGACATGTTGTCTTCGCCTCAGCATTTCTTTGGAAAACAAGAATGAACATCATTTATTTGTTCAGTCGAAGGAATTTGGCGGCATCCGCCCAATCAGTCGGCTTCCCTCCCTCAGGGGAGTTGTTGAGAGAGCAGATTCGGGGCTGTTTCACGACTGGGGGCGCCCAGTACAAGGAGCATGCGACTTCGGGGGCCCAGGGGGGGGGGGCCCGAATATGCTGCCCGGCGCCGGATGGTGCACGATGAAGGGGCGCTTTAGGGGGCGGTGTCGACGATGGGGATGTTGGACCTTTCTCGCGCCTTCGAGCACGCCGCGACGTCAGTCCTATGGGCCGGGGTCCCTCATTGGGCTTCCACGGCAGCTAGCCAAGCTCCTCATTGGTATACATACACACATATACTTCAACGAGGCTGGTCGCATGCCAAAGGGTGCCTGCCAGTCGCACGCTGCGCGCGTGCTCGGCTGCAGTAGCAGGATCATTAGGAGGCACGCGAGCCATCAAAATGGTTGTGCTCCAGGTAACAGATGCCATTCACGAATTCTGGGGTTCCCGACTCCAGATGAAGCTGTTCGTCGATGATCTTAGCATCCAGGTGCGTGGAGCGTTCGACTGTCTTGCGATGCCGCAGGCCGCTGTGACCTTCTACATCCAGCAGGTAAAAGGCACCTGGAGCATCCCTGTCTCCCGTGGTCCTGGCGGTAAAGGGTACATCCTCGCCGCTGCGGCCTCGGCTCGAAGGCGCTGCTCAGTCTGGGCCAAGGACCTGGGTCTTGCACGGTCTTGCTATCACTACCGCCAGTAAGCAGCTGGGTGTTGACAGCGCTGGATGCGCTGTAGTCAGGGAGCGAGATCAGATGCAGAAGCGTCTTAGATACGCCAGCAAGCGCCAAGCGAAATTTAAAGCCCTTTCTAAGCAAGGGGCCCGCCTTGCCCGAGTCGTGAGACAGGGGGCCTTCCCGTCCGTGACCTACGGGTCCAGCTGTTTGGGTGTCTCTCTTATTTCTCTAGCTAGAATGCGCGTCGTGGTCTCTGGAATTCTTGGCGGAGATGCGATTGGCCGTGACAGAGTCTTGAGGCTCTGGACTCATCAGGTCGACCCCATAGCTGAGGCCTCCCAGAAGCCGTTGTGCACGCGGGCTGCCCAAACCTGGAAGGGCACGCGTGAAGTAGATATGGCAAGGGCTTGGCGGCGCGAGATGTATCGAGAGGCAGCCAGACGTAGCCGTCCACTCGACCGCCCGCGGAGTCAAGTTCGAGGGCCAGCCTCAGCCTGCGATCTAACGCTCCAGCGCTCGGGGTGGACTTGGCCCTGCCGTCGCATAATTCGGTCGCGCGCACGTGAACTTTTTGATGTGCGCCGATCGGCGCCCAGCACACTTCGCGAGTATATTGTCCTGCATCTGGAGGATCAGGAGCTCACCGATCGAGCTGCGCTGCGTGGCATGTCCTTTCGTGGGCCATTCCTCGAGCACTGTCGAGTCGCCGCGCGTTCCAAAAAGAAGGGTCGTGGACAGAAGCAGTCCGCGATGTTGGCTTTCCTGCGGGGGGGATGTTTGGGCCCGGGACAAGGTCTGGAAGGCAGGCCATTCGGGAGATCGTAGCTGTCAGAGATGTGGACTCGAGGAAGGTAACCATCACCACCGCTTCTGCAAGTGCCCAGCGTTCGAAGAGCAGCGGAGAGCTGCTGGGGAGGAGTTTCCTGAGATTGTCCATCGCGCGGCTACCTCTGACTCCTCTCCTCGCCTCTTCTCTAGGATTTGAGGGGGACCTCGTTTTCGTCACGGTGAAAGCGCAGTCCAACAAGTCAGGCGCCGAGCAGCTCGAGGGACTCGAGCGCTTCAATTGTTTTAGGAAATCAGGCGGCTGACCTCCAGGCGGTGCGCAATTCGTCGGCGTGTTACTGCCGCGTGGGTGGCTAGATCAAAAGAGGTGTTTTTCATTCTGGGCCTGGTCGGCGCTATGACATGCATGTAGTATAGGCACTTTTGACGGCACAACTGGCCGTGCGTAAAATGCTTCTCTGGTTCCTGGGCCCCCGCCCGCGTCGCGCCGTGCTCCCCATCCCCTGAGTCTGGGCACGTCCTGGAGCGGCAAAGTGGGTGTTGGAGATGCGTAAATTGCGCCGAGCGGGCCCACAGCGACAAGGCCAAGACTGCGTTGTCCCGTCGGTTTTGCAGGAAGGGTTTTTCTTCCCACGGTCGGTGGAAGAGAACGACTAGTGTCGACAAGGCTCCTGCGGAAGGGCCAAGGCGACATAAGCTGTCCAGAGCCGGCCACTATACATTCTGCAGAGAATGTGGCGCCTTTTCTAGCGCTCGTGCTTGTGGTCTGCTCACAGGATGTCCAAAGGACCCGAGGGATCACAATGCGGAGTTTCGCAGAAATTGTTAGCGGGCAAGCACCCTTCAAATAATGAAAGGCTGCCCAGAGAGGTGGTCGCGGTGCCGAGGGCCGAAGAATTGTCTTTCCTCGAATCGATAGGTATTGCTGCCATTGCTTCTGCTCCCTCCGCCGCCTGAAGCGGTGCGGAGGCCGTGCCATCTTCCCCCGCCGCCTCTGGCAGTCCTGGGCACTAGGGAGAGAGGACGCAGGTGGTCGCGAGGTCTTCGCCCATCCTGTGAGCGCGGGAAAAACTTTCTCTTTCCTCTCTTTCTGTTCCCTCTATGCGCGTCCAATCCCCCTCCTCATTCTCCCAATCCTGCCGCTTCGTCACTCTTATCATTCTTGTCTCCCCCATCGGCCTTCCCCCCGCCTTCCTCTGCCTCTCCCCCTCGATACCCCCCTCCCGCTCGCCAGCGTGGTGCCCGGCGCCACGTTCCAGACAGACACATCGCAGACCTCTCGCGGCTTGCGAGGAGAATGACAGGGGACAGTCCAGTAGACTTTGGCGGGTTTGGGGGGGAGGCTTGAGGAAGGGGAGGGTGCCAGGGCGAAGGGGAGGAACGAGCAAGAGGGTGAAGATGATGATGATGATGATCATGATGATGATGATGATGATGATGATGATGATGATGATGATGACGATGGTGGTAATGATGATGATGATGATGATGATGATGATGATGATTATTATGATGATGATGCTGATGCTGATGATGCTGATGATGCTGCTGCTGATGATGGTGGTGGTGATGATGATGATGATGATGATGATGATGATGATGATGATGATGATGCTGAAGCTGATGCTGATGCTGATGCTGATGCTGATGCTGATGCTGATGCTGATGATGATGAGCAGGAGGAGGAGGAGGAGGAGGGGAGGAGGTTGGAGGAGGGGGGTGGGGGAGGGGGGGCACGGAGGGAGAAGGACCAGGGGGGATCAGGGGAGGAGGGGGGGTGAAGGAGGGGGAGGTGGAGGAGGAGGAGGAGGAGGAGGAGGAGGAGGAGGACGACGACGACGAGGACGACGACGACGACGACGAGGACGAGGAGAATGGATGATGGAGGGTGAGGAGGATCGGGAGGACGGACGAGGAGGACGGACGAGGAGGGTTGTGATGATGATGATGATGATGATGATGATGATGATGAGGAGGAGGAGGAGGAGGAGGAGGAGGAGGCGGAAGACCAGTGTAAACCCAAGGCTCAACGATGTTGCAATAGACCCTCCCTCCAAGCTCCCTCTTCATAGGCCCCATACATGGATTCATTTTTACATCGGGAAGTGCCCCGTTGGAAGGCAAGCGTTTGAACTTCTTGAACACGGCCAGAACACCAGCCCTGAGACATCAACGCCGCGAATCACCGTTGCTGCTGCGTCTTGAGGAGCTGGAATCTTGCGAGAACACCATTTCTGGGACTTCAACACCGCGAATCAACGTAACCATGTTTTGCCCTGACAGTCCGACGCTGTGCCACAACTCCATTTTCGGGACGTTAATCGCGATAATCCCTGAATGCGATGTAAACTCTTGCAACGGATGTGCCGCCCTCCATCCGTGAAACTCTTGCATTTGTTTAAGACGAGTGTGCTGGGCGCTAAGACTAGAGCCACCGTTGGAAAAAGGAACCGCCCTCCATCTGTGAAGTTTTTGCCAATGTTGATGACGACTGTGCGCGGCGCGAGGGCGAGAGCCATATTTTTGCAGACGGCCCGCCCTCCATTCGTGAAGCTCTTGCAAATGGTTAAGACGAGTGTGCGCGGCTCGAGGGCGAGAGCCACATTTTTGAAAACGGCCCGCCTTTCATCCGGGAAACTCCTGCGAACCGTCTGCGTAGGGATCATGAGTGGTGAGGAAGTCTCAGGCGAAACGCCCGGCCCGCCCTACCGACGCGCCGCGGGGTGCGACATGGAGGAGTTGTTCATAAGGAAAAGGGATGGAGGAGGAGGAGGAGGAGGAGGCGGAGGAGGAGGAGAAAGAGGCGAAGGAGGAGGCGTAGAAAGAGGAGGAGGGAGCGAGAAGGAAGGAGCGAGGAGGAAGGAGCGAGGGGCGGGGGTTAGCGAGGAGGAGGAGGGCGAGGAGGGATGGGAGCGGAGAGGGGGGCGGGGAAGGGGGGCGGGGAGGGGCGAGGGAGGTTGGAGAAGGGGGGCGGGGGACGGGGGCACGGAGGGAGGAGGATCAGGGGGATCAGGGGAGGAGGGGGGAGAAGGAGGAAGGAGGAAGGACGAGAAGGATCGGGAGGACGGACGAGGAGGAGGAGGAGGCCGGAGGAGAAACATCAGGGCGGGAGGAGCGGCAATGGGAGCGCAAATGGG
The DNA here is from genome assembly GCA_963575745.1 of Prorocentrum cordatum. NCBI lineage: Eukaryota > Dinophyceae > Prorocentrales > Prorocentraceae > Prorocentrum > Prorocentrum cordatum. The sequence goes on along the minus strand of CAUYUJ010012914.1, from coordinate 38,749 downwards.
GGACATTGAGGGGGGGAGAGCGATGGTGGAGGGAGGAGGAAGGAGGGAGGAAACAGGATGGAAGGAGGGAAAGAAGGAGGAATCAGGGGGGCGGGAACAGGATAGAGGGAGCTAGGCAGAGAGGGAGAGAGGGGGGAGGGAGGAAGCAGGAGGGAGGGTGAGGATGCAGAGGGAGACGAGATGGAACACGAAGAGAATCTGGACAGAACATAAAAGTAATCAGACGAAATCGGAGGAAGGGACGAGAAAAATGAGGAGGGCTGCTGCTGCTGCTGCTGCTGCTGGCGATGCTGCTGATGATGATGCTGATGATGATGCTGATGATGATGACGATGATGATGATGCTGATGTTGATACTGATGGTGGTGGTGGTGGTGGTGATGGCGATCATGAAGATGATGATGACGATGATGACGATGCTGATTACGATAATGATGATGATGATGATGCTGATGCTGATGCTGATGATGATGATGACGATGGTGATAATAACGATGACGATGACGATGATGATGATGCTGATGATGATGCTGATGAGGAGGAGGAGGAGGAGGAGGGTGAGGAGGACGATGCTGATACTGATGATGATGATGACGACGACCAATACGACGATGACGATGGAAGCTTTCAATGACGACGACGATGATGCTGATGATGGTGATGATGATGATCATGATCGTGATCGTGATGGTGATAGCTATGATAATGGTGATGATAATTATGATGATGATGATGATGATGATGATGATGATGGTGATGGTGATGATGGAGATGGTGATGATGATGATACAGACGATGATGCTGATGATGATGCTGACGCTGATGCTGATGCTGCTGATAATGATGAGTCTTATATTGGAAGTGATGCTGATGCTGCGGATGTTGATGATGGTGATTGGCGTGCTAATGATGGTGATGACGGTGAGGATGAGGACGGGGATGATGATGCTGATAATGACGACGACTGTGATGACGATGACATACGATGACGATGACCTCGATGATCGTGATGGTTCTGATAGTAATAGTGCTAAGCATGACGATGGCAATTGCGACGACCATGATGATGATGATGATGATGATGATGATGATGATGATGATGATGATGATGATGATGATAACGATGGCAATTACGACAGCCATGATGATGATGATGATGCTGATGATGATGATGATGATGATGATGATGATGATGATGATGATGATGATGATGATGATGATGGTGGTGCTGATGATGATAGTGATGTTG
>CAUYUJ010012914.1:0-35000 GCA_963575745.1 Prorocentrum cordatum | reverse complement strand
TCATCATCATTAACATCATCATCACCATCGTCATCACCATCAACATGACCATCATCATCCTATCATCAATATGCTCATCATCACCGTCATCGCCATCGTAGTCATCATCGTCATCCGCATCTTAGCACTCATCAGCAGCATCATCAGCAGTGTCATCACAACCACCATCAGCAGCATGATCAACATCATCATACTGATCTCATCATCGTCAGCATCATCACCAGTATCATTCTTGCATCGTCATCACCATCACCATCACCGCCAGCAGCATCATCCTCGTCGTAGTCACCATCATCATCATCATCATCATCATCATCATCATCATCATCATCATCATCATCATCATCATTATCAGCATCATCGGCAGCATCGTCATCGGCAGCATCATCAGCATCATCAGCACCCTCATCGCCCTCGCCATCGTCATCGTCATCGTCATCATCATCCTCATCAGCACCACCACCATCATCATCATCATCATCATCATCATCATCATCCTAATCATTATAATCAACATCAACATCACCATCATCATCATAATCAGCAGCATAATCAGTATCATGAGCATCAGCACCATGTGTGGTCATTTTGAGCAGTGCCATCATTAACTCTTTTTGTTACCCTCGTCCTCCTCGATCTTCCTCCTCCTCGGTCCCCCTCCTCCTCGTTCCTCGTCCGCCTTCCTTCTCCTCTTCCTCCTCCTCTCTCCTCCTCGCTTCACCCCGCTTCTCGCCCTCTCCTCCCCCTCCTCCCTCCTCCTCCCCTTCCTCCTCCTTCTCCTCCTTCTCGCTCCTAAGGCATCTGGGTCAAGAGCGCTGCAGATGTTCGGGCGTCAGGGGCCCACGCTCCCCACTCCCTTTATGCCTCCGCACTGCGGCACCCCCACATATTTTACACATGTTGATGGCTTCGAGATGACACGGTGTGGGTTGTTGGCTGCATCTCGTCTCATTGCTGGACGCCGGCTCCGTGCACTCCAGTACGACCCTATGCACGCATCAAGTGGGGAGAGATTGGCGTCTATTGCTGGGGCATGCCGAGCCTATGATTTTAGTGCTTGAATGGGACTACTGGCGACGAGCTGGCGATCATAACTGGTGCATCGAGAGTGGTTGGCGGCGTGGGCTTTATTCCAACAAGAGTGCAGGCTGCAGCATCGCATTGGGAGCAAAGGTTCGGAGGTCTTCTAGCACGCACACCTGGGTACCCCCTGCGGCCGTCGCTGGTCGTGGACTGGCGCTTCGTGCGAGGTGCTCTTCCTACGACATCGGTGTCTGCTCGGCCTATTTCCCACCACCGCCGACCAAGGGCGGCTTCGACGTCTATAAGCGGACTTGCGATGCGTTGTGCTCGACTGGCTTCGGACGCTGCCCGACCTCCCCACCAAGCGCGTACTCCCGATCTTCCGCATCGGTGTGAACTCGGGGTTCGGTCTACAGCAGGCGGAAGGTGACCCTACATGGTGGGCGGTCGACTCTGAAGTTGTCGGTCCGTCTTCTTCCGACAAGCAGCGCTACGATGCGGATTGCCTTCTGCCGTTTATGGAGGAACTCGGGATGGTTGTGGTCAACGCATACATCGGGAGCGGCCCGCCTATTTCGGCAGTGCCAGTTCGTCTCAGATCGAATTCGTGTTCCTGTCCAAGACCCTCTTGGGCGATGTGTGCGCTGCTGGGCCGTTCAGGCGTCTTGGACGTGACTTGCGGGTCATTGCGACGCGCGAGGCTCGAGACCATTTTCCTGTCCATACGCGCCTGGGTTATTCAATTGCAAATACCACCAGCTCTCACTTACAGTGTAGCATGGACGAACGCCCTCGGCTTGGCTATGTTCCTCGTGCCGTCCACTGGAACCGCGAGACGTCGATGCAGAGTCTTCGCAGCGGCCCTGGACGCGCAGATTTTTTGATTGAGTTAGAGACCCTCATTCGCGAGCAGGAGTCACACAAGGCAGACCATTCGGAGAGAAAAGCTGACACCTAACGCGGGTCTTATCACAGACGCACTTCTTACATTTGGAACTAAGATTTCGCACGATATCCATAAAAGTGCCCTGGCTACAAGACCCTTGCGTAGACCTCTTCTCGACCGACAGCGTGAACTACGACGGCAGCTGGGGTCTTTCTCTTGTGGGTAGTCCAGCGGGGCCGCTCTGCTTCGTATTCGTCATCGGGTGTCCCCCCTGATGTGGAGTCGGAGCTTCCGGCAGCGCAGTGGCAGTTGGAGGATCGCACAAAATGGCGACGCGCTGCTCGACGACGGCACTGGAAGCAATGGAGGCACGACACGGTTGACGAATTAAATGACGCTCGACGCAATGGTCGCAGAGCTGAAGTTGCTCGACTCTCCAGAGTTCTGGCTGGCTCTGGCATCGGCCCGCGTAAGCGCGACTACAGACGCGCGCCAGTTGCCCTGCCCCAAGTGGCGACCTTGCTGAACGATGGGCGCTCTCTGCTGGACAGGGAGGCATGGCTGCGGCCAACATTGATTGGGTTGCAAAGTCCGAGGAGCAAATGTACGACGATTTCACTGGGCAGGAAACACATCCCATTATCGCATCCAGGACTTTCGAGGGGCTCTCGCGGGCCAAGTCTCGCATTCAGGAGATACGTTCTTGGTCGAGACGCGCGCCTCAATGGCGCGCTTGCACCCGGTGGTCGGCGCCGCTAGAGATCTGGTGGATGGCATTTCGCCCGTGCAGGCGAGTATCAAAGCGGTGCCGCGGCTTCGGCAACGAGTCCCCATCCATAGACTTGGAGTTCACATGGCGCCTCCTGGTGATATTGATGCATCGGATTCGCCGCTCTGGTCAAGTACCTCTCGTCTGGCACCTCAGCCAAGGAGTTGCTCTGAACTGGAAGCGAACCATCGTTTTGTTTGACCCTCTCGGCAAGGGCCCCATGGCCACGGCGCTCGACCGCGCCGAGTAGATGTCCGAGCCGTTCTTCGCGCGCGGTTGCATTCCTTTCCAACGACGCGAGGCGGCATTTCTTGCCCAGCAGTTTTGCGCATGGAAGTCGAGGAAGCCAGGTGTCGATCACATCGCAGACTTGAAACACTACCCATGCATTCGCCTCCACGGACCGGGACAGCTTAGAGGAAGCTAACGCCAGCATTGTGCATGACGAGCACGCGCAGCATGTCAGGCAGAGGTTTTGCTTCGCGGCCGCCATGTTTGGCGACGTCAGCGTCCGCCCCAGCGTCGGGGCCCTCATCGGCGATCCATGGGCGGTCGAGGTCATCGTGCGCGACAATAACAAAGTCTTCGAGGCCGTTCAGTCCAGCTACGAGGAGTTCGGCCACGAATCTGCTTCTCGGTGCCAGTTGCATCTGAGATTTGACGACGAAGACACTGTTCTGGACCTGAGCTCCCACTCCTACGTCAAAGACGCTATTCGAAAGATTATGGTGGCAAGTGGAGTAACGACTTCAGCGCTTGCGCTATGGTCGAAGGCATGCGACCCCCTTCTGTCTGCTGAGCTCCGCCGCCACGGCCACGTGCTCAACCCGGCCAAGAACGCGCGCCTCCTCTCGCCCCTGGGCCAGGGCATGCGCTCTCGGCGTCGTGGGGCCATTGAAAAAAAGGTCTTTGAGCCGGGGCCCCTGCAGATTCTGCTCGGCATCTGGGGGGTCGAATTATGGGGGAGTGTTCGTTCCGAGCAGAGTTGGCTTCCAGGCTTGCTGCGGCTTCTGCCGGTTTCTATAGGATGGGGAAGTGTTGGCACTCTCTTCGCATCCCCTGCACCGAACGACGTGCTGTGTCCCTAGCGAAGGTGGTTGGTCCGGCGCGTTCTGCGAGCGAGGCTTTCCCCCCGTTTGGGGCTCAGGTGGGCGAGCTCACTGCCCGGGTGGTCTTCTTTGAGCGACGGGCGATGCGGGGTGCTGCCACTAGCTGAGCGGAGGTTCATCCTCGAACTTTGTTTTCGGTGGAAGTGATGAGATATTGGAAGACCCCTCCGCCCGGTGTCGAGCATCGCGTTCGATTGCTGCGCCAGCATCAGAAGTGGGCGGTCAATCCTGGAAGGCATTTCGGCGAATGGGCCCCACTTCGGCGACGTGAAGATCGAGCGCGAGAGGGGCATCTCCACCTTGGACTCTGAGGGCCACCTGCTTCCTGGAGCTAATCCTTGGGCCATTTAGTATGTCGGGGACTTCGAGGAGCTTCGGGGGGTCTCAGATGACATCGAGGATTCCATGGAGTCCCAGGACGGGGCCCCGCCGGCCTATCCTAGGGAGGGGACTTGAGGCACTGGCTCATGGAGCTCGGCCTCTCTGCGATTTGGGCCTCTTGGCTCTCCGCGCGGGCCCCGCCTTCAGGCGCCGCCCCTCGGCGCCCCCTCGCCGGCAGATCAGGCAGAAGGATTTCGCTGCAGTATCGACGGTTGTTCAACATGGTTTCTTACCAAGGGGCAGCGGCAGGCTCGCGTTCATTATTTGCATGGTTCCAGGACTCTTCTGGCCGAGGTAGTTCAGGGGACCTCGTGCTTCGTGCGCGGCAGTAGATTAGCAGACAGAAACTCGGCCTACAACCAGGCATTGGATTCGTTTGCCTCGGGTCTCTGCCGGCAGCAGGTCAGCGCCACCACCAATCGCGACGTTCGCGCTGGTCCTTTTATCCTGTCAGCTATGCGAGGCCCACGTTCCAGACGAGTCAGCGTTCTTTATCCATGCGCGTTCACGCGTCGAGGACCTTCCTCTTGTGCTTCCTGGCGATGGCGGGGATGGCAGAGCCTACGCGGGCCGTCCAGGGGGGCAAACGCAAAGGAGGGGTTGGCTCCGAGGAGAAGGAAGCGAAAGCGGCGAAGCTGCCCGAGGGTCTCGGGGGGGGGGCAGCCTCCATGCAGAAGGGGGGCAAAGGAGGAACTCTCGCGGCGCTGCTGCTGGTGCTCACGCGCCTTGCATTCACCAACGCGCGCGATTTGGCAGAGGTGACTGGCGCCTGTCACACATGCTTCATGGTGGCCACAGGCGTCGGATTCGCGAAGTGCCCCCAGGAGGCGGCCGCAAGTGCGCGAAGGACTGCAAGGCGGACGGCAAAGACCATCAGCGCGGCCCTCCGTGGCCGCACGCGTTCAAAGCGTTTCTGAAGTGGGCTTGCACGGAGGGGGCGACGACGGCTCCAGAACCAGCCAAGGCCTTCTTCGAGGACTATTGGAAGACGATCATATTGGGACCAGATGCTCTCCAGACGCCACAGGTGCACTGCCGTCGCTTCCGCATTAAGGCATGCTGGTCCAATCCGAAGACGCAGTCCCAGCCCGACCGATTCAAGTTTCAGATCATTCTGGGGGTGCAGCATCAGGCGAACAAGTTCAAGGATCATCCGCTCACCCTGATGGAAGCCGTCGCCGAGACAATCAGTGCGGCTGGCACCCCAGGGGCCAAGACGCACTACCTACCAGGCAGCCCCCCGAGGGGCGGGCTGAAGCGAGAGGCGGCGAAGCTGGTTCAGAAGCTGGGGTTCAAGGACCTGCCAGGCGAGGAAGAGGAGAGGAAGGACGGGGGTTGAGGGCTGGTGGTGCCCGCCTGACGGCTATCAACGGCAGCGCTGGCGTTGCTGAATTGTACATCCAGGGGCACCTCCAGGATGATACCTTCCTCCCCCTCCTCGGACCTCCGCGCCTCTCCCCAGGTATACCCTAGGTGCCCTGGATGTTTATGCGTTGCTCAACTCCCCCCTCCCCAATTGAGGCTTTGCTGGGCGCCGAGCGGGCGCGGGCCCTCTCCAAGGCCCCACGTAGGCTGCGGCTCGCCGAGAGCAGAGAGGTCCTCGAGGTCCTCCGACGTCTGGGCTGTCCGTCGTCGGGACTCCTACTCTGGGTTGTGTGGGGGTCGGCTTTTTCGACGTCTGCCTCTGGCCCGTCGAGTGGTGGGGTGCATAGGCGAGCCACCGAGGTGCCCCCAATCGGGGGTCTCGCTTTTGCCAGAGGTATCCCCCTGCAGGGCCCCGCAGACTATCTAGCCCCTTAAGTGGTTCTCGAACACCTGGCCCGCTAACTTTTTGTTTCGGGTGTCCTGGCCGCGTCGCTAGTTAGAGGCACATCATCAGACCATTGGTGCTGCTCCTGCTCCTCGTTTCTTCTCCTCGTTTTTCGTTCTCATTCTTCATTTTCCTCCATCCTCCTAATTAGCTTTCCCCCGCTCCGCGCCCCCTCTTCCTCGCTCCTCGTCCTCGATCCTCCTTTTTTCCCTCATGATCATCATCGTCGGCATCATCATCATCATCATCATCATCATCATCATCATCATCATCATCATCATCGTCGTCATCATCAATATTATCACCACCATCGTCAGCATCATCATCATTATCCGCGCTCGTCCTCGATATTCGCCTGCCCCGCTCCCGTTCGTTTATCCTCGTCGTCGCCGTCGTCCAGTTCGTCGTCGTCCTCCCCCTCCTCCTTCTCCTCCTTCTCCTCCTCCTGTTCCTCCTCCTCCTCCTCCTCCTCCTCCTCCTCCTCCTCCTCCTCCTCCTCCTCCTCCTCCTCCTCCTCCTCCCCCTCCGCGTCTTCCTTCTCCCTCTCCTCCACCAGTGCCACTGGGCCCGGGCCCATTGCCAGGTCCCTGTTTTCTCTAACACGATGTGTGGTCTCTGCTCGGCCCGTGAAAACGGAGTCCTCCGTGGCCTAGCGGGGGAGTGTCGCCCGCCATCGAAGGCGGGACTCAACCAGTTGCAGTTGCTGCAGAGAAGAGTGTGGCCAGGGCACTCCAGGGCAGCTAGAGATTTTAACAATCGGGCCCATAGCTGCTTAGCGGCTACACGAGGTTGGGGGCCCCATAGCCTGACCCGGGGACCCTGTCCACCCACGGGGGGGAAGCTCCCCCCCTTTCCTTTTCCTCCTCCTCCTCCTCCTCCTCCTCCTCCTCCTCCTCCTCCTCCTCCTCCGCATCATCATCATCATCATCATCATCATCATCATCATCATCATCATCATCATCATCATCATCATCATCATCATCATCATCATCATCATCATCATCATCATTATCATTATCATTATCATTATCATCATCATCATCATCATCATCATCGTCGTCATCATCATCATCATCATCATCATCATCAGTATCATTATCATTATCATTATCATTATCATCATCATCATCAGCATCATCATTATCAGCATCAGCATCATCATCATCATCATCATCATCATCATCATCATTATCATCATCATCATCGTCATCAGCATCATCATCATCACCATCCCACGTATGCAACCATCATCATATTCCTCGTCGCTCTTTGTCATTCCCCTAGTGTTGCGTTTTTTCCTGATCCTCACCATTTCCTCCTATCCTTCTATCTTTTTTTTTCTCTCTCTCTCTCTATCTCTTTACTTGTTCTCTCGCTCTCTCCTTCTATATGTATCTCTCCTTCTCTCTCTCTCTCTCTCTCTCTTTTTCTTGCCTTCTCTCTGTCTCGCTCTTGTTTGGTTTGATCTCACTTTCTCTCTCTCTCTCTCTCTCTTTCTCTTTATTGGAGAGAGCGTGATCCACCGCCGCTTTACTGTGGAAAATTGCCAGCCTTTTCCTCCGGAACCCGGAGGTCGCCCCCCCCCCCTCCGAAAATCCCCCCCCCCCCCCCCTGCTGGACCTCCCCCCTCCCCTCCCCCCCTCCCCCTCCCCCCCCCCCCCCCTGGAAAACCGGGGGGGGGAACCCCCCCCCCTCCGGATCTGGAAAACCGGGGGGGGTCACTACCGGTTCGAACCCCCCCCCCCCCTCGAAAACCGGAGGGGGTCACTACCGGTTCGACCCCCCCCTCCCCCACGCACCGCCAGCAAACGACTCCCGGTCCCTACCACCGTCCGCATCACATCCCCCACTGTTGTTCCCAGCACCACTGTCCTCACCACCACTGTCCCCACTGGTTCCACCACCGTCCCTACTGTCCCCACCAGTGCCCCCACCACTGTCGCACTGTCCCCACTGTTCCCACCACTGTTCCCACCACGGTTCCACTCTCCCCACTGTCTCCACGGACCCAACCACTGCGCGACTATCCCCACTGTCCCCGCTGTCCCACTGACTCCTCCGCTGTCCCACTGAGCTGTCCCACTGTTCCCACCACTGTCCCCACTGTCCCCACCACTGTCCCCACTGTACCTCTGTCCCATTGTCCCACCGCCGTCCTCGCCACCGCCTTCACCACTGTCCCCACCACCATTGTACCCTCCACTGTCCCACTGTTTCCACCTCATTCCCACTGTCCCCACACCACTGTCCCCACCACCACCGTCCCCACCACTGTCCACTGTCCCCCCCTGTTCCCACCATTGTCCCCACCACTGTCCCCACCACTACCGTCCCCACCACTGTCCCACTGTCCCACTGTCCCCACCACTGTCCCGCTGTCCCCTCACCACTGTCCCCACCAACACCGTCCCCACCACTGTCCGCACCCCCACTCGGTTTTCGAGGGGGGGGGGGTTCGAACCGGTAGTGACCCCCCCCTTTTCGGGGGGGGGGGGGGTTCGAACCGGTAGTGACCCCCCCCCCTTTTCCGGGGGGGGGGGGGGAGGGGTTCGAACCGGTAGTGACCCCCCCCGGTTTTCCGCCAGCAGCGGTAGAACACGCTCTTTCCTTTATTGATTGTTGTTGGTGTCGTGTTCTCTCCCTCTCTCTCTCACTGCTACTGCATCCCTTCTCCTCCTTCTACAACCCTTCGCCTCCTTACTTTCACTCCTTATGCTTATGTATTATGTTCCCTCTCCTCTCTTCCTTATTCTCCACATTCTTCTCATTGTCCCTATTTACGTTCCTCGCCTGGTCACAAGATGTCCCAGTAGGGCATGCCGGGTCTTTCGCATGAGCCGCACACATTCGTCTTCAAAGCTTGCAGCAGTTTCGCAGGCGGAGTGCGGGCGGGCCGTTTTCAAACTGTGGTTCTCGTCGTAGCGGTAGCGCCGCGCACATTCGTTTTGAAGCCTACAACAGCTTGACGGAAGGAGGGCCGTTCTTTTCGAACATTTGGCTCTCGCCGTAGCGCCGTGCACATTCGCTGTCCAAGGTTCAACTGGCAGACGGATGGACGGGGCCATTTGTACAATGTGGTTCTCACCTTGGCGCCGCGCGTGTTCGTCGCAAAACCTCCTGGGCCTTGTTCTCGGATTGATGGATGCACTCCTTCAGCGTAGATGTTCCTGTTGGGACTCCCTGAACTGATATGGTCAGAATTCTAAAACGGCGTGGCAGCTGCACAAATGCAGGGCTGCTCGTCATCGAGTCGGGGCTCTCGCCTGAGATCTCCGTAGGTCTTCTGACCAGACTTTCTCACTGTAGGAGAAAAGCGCAGATTGCGGGCAGCTCTTTTTCGAGGCGGGCTCTCGCCTGACACGTCCTTGAATTGTCTGATCTTTCCCCGGCGCCGTCCACGCAGCCAGACGTATGGATGGCAGCTCCTCAAAGCGGGCCATCCCCCGCATCGCGTGGCCACGGAGCGCTCGTCTTCCCGGGGCGCGCTTCCCGCAGCGAAGAGGAGGACTCGTAGGGGCGGAGGAGGAGGAAACGGGATTCGCTAGAAGGATGCAGGGCAGCTCCATGGGGCTGCCGCCTAAATCGCAGGCCCGTTGGGTTGCTGGTCTTTCAAGGAGGCGCTTCTCGAAGTGAAAAAAAGGCCTGTAGAGGCTTCTGAGGAAGGGACTTATGGGACGGGCGGGAGTACGGCATCATCGCTGATGCATCTCGGGTTTCTTCTGGTCCTGCGTATCTTCCTCCCTCATCCCGCGCCCCATCCTCCCTCTTCTTATCTTCTCCTCCTGCCTGCTCCCCCCGCATTCTTCTCCTACTCCTTCTCCTCCTCCTCCTCCTCCTCCTCCTCCTCCTCCTCCTCCATCCTTCTTCCTTATGATCAACTCACCCCTGTCGCATCACCCGGCGTGTCCATAGGCTGGGACGTGCGTTTCGATTAAGACTTCCTTACAGCTCTTTAATTTCAAGCTACAGATCTCTAACTCTTGCAAGGATGGATGGCTGGTAATTTTCAAAATGCAGGTCTGGCCTCAGCGCTGCGAACATGCGCATTCTAATTCTCAAGCAGTTACATGGATGGAGGGCCGGTGGGTTTGGGAGTGCGGCTCTTGTCTCAGCGTCGCGCGCAGTCGCTCTAAAGGTTTCCGATAACTACAAAGCTGGAGGGCCCGTGGCTTTCAAAATGTGGCTCTTGCCATAGCATTGCGCGCACGTGTCTTGAACATTCCCAGCAGCTATGTGTGCCAGCGTGGACCCACGCAGAAAATTATTGCACTGACGTTTTGCTGTCTATGGTGCAATACACGTGGTGCTAGCTATGTGTTGCACGTCATGTGGTGCAAGGTCGGAGCTTGGGGGGTGAGATCGCAGTGGAACGGAGACCCCCAACCGGGAAATCGTTTCGTTCGTGTCGTGTGTGCGGGCGAGGCGAAGCTGCGTGGGCGCGCGAGAGGAATGAACCCGCCGCTGCTAGGGCGGAGTCAAGACAAATGATTCTCCCCCGCCCGCCCGCCCGTGCGGCGGTGGCTCGCGGTGTCCCGCGGTGTCTCGTGGTGTCCCGTGGTGCCCGCCATTGCTAGGGCGGAGTCCAGACAACTGATTCTCCCCCGCCCGCCCGCCCGTCCGGCGGTGGCTCGCGGTGTCCCGCGGTGTCCCGCGGTGTCCCGTGGTGTCCCGTGGTGTCCGCCGTTGCTAGGGCGGAGTCAAGACAAATGATTCTCCCCCGCCCGCCCGCCCGTCTGGCGGTGGCTCGCGGTGTCCCGCGGTGTCCCGTGGTTTCCCGTGGTGTCCCGTGGTGTCCGCCGTTGGCGAAGTCAAGACAAATGATTATTCTCCCCTGTCCGCCCGTCGGTCCGTCCGTCCGGCGGTGGCTCGCGGTGTCTTGTGGTGTCCCGTGGTGTCCCGTTGAGTGAGATCGATAGTGAAAACGATACTGAGATCGATCCTGATATCGATGCTGAGATCGATGTGGTGCCCCGAGGTGTCCCGTGGTGTCCCGTGGTGTCCCAAAAAGTGAGGTCGATACTGAGATCGATAGTTAGATCGACAGGTGTCCCATGGTGTCCCGTGGTGTCCCGTGGTGTCCCGTTGAGTGAGATCGATAGTGAGATCGATACTAATATCGATACTGAGATCGATGTGGTGCCCCGAGGTGTCCCGTGGTGTCCCACAAAGTGAGATCGATAGTGAGATCGACAGGTGTCCCGTGGTGTCCCGTGGTGTCCCGTTGAGTGAGATCGATAGTGAGATCGATGTGGTGTCCCGAGGTGTCCCGTGGTGTCCTATGGTGTCCCGTTGAGTGAGATCGATCGTGAGATCGATAGTGAGACCGATAGTGAGATCGAGAGGCGTCCCGCGGTGTCCCGTGGTGTCCCATGTTGGCCCGTGGTGTCCCGTGGTCTCCCGTGGTGTCCCACAAAGTGAGATCGATAGTGAGGTCGATTGGGTCAGATGTTGGTTCCCCCCTCTCCCCCCCCCCACAACCTCCTTATCACCCGAAGGGTGGTCGTATAGGTATTTGGTGTAATGTTTGTGGTGCTATGTATGTGGTGTAAGGTCTATAGTGTGCTAAAAGGTATGTGGACTAAGCTGCGTGATGAAAACTATGGGGTGCAAGCTATTGTAAGTTCGTGGTGCAGTGTATGTAGTGCACGGTGTGTGATTCACGCTATGCGGATTTAGATATGTGATGAAGGCGTTCTGGTGTAAGATATGTGGTCTAAGTTGTGTGATAATGAAGGTTGCGTGGTGAAATCTATTCTGAGCAATTCGTACCGTGCAAGCTATGCGTTGTAATATGTGGTGCATGCTACGTGGTGCAACTTGAGTCGTGCAAGCTGTATGGGGTGCAAGCATGTGCAAGCTATGTGGTGTAAGCCATGTGGCGTGTTGCAGGCCATGCAATGCAATATGTGTGGTGCCAGCTATGTGTTGTAATATGTGGTGGAAGCCATGCGGTGCAACCTATGTAGTGCAAGCCATGTCGTCGGCAGTACGAGGCACCCACGAGGCACCCGTGGGCGCCAACCAGGCGAAAACCCAGAAAACTTGGCAAGCGTTCGGGGCGGCCACGGACGGCCACCAGGCGAACTCGGGAAAACCCGTCAGTTGTTTCAGGATCGCGAGCGAGAGCTCCCGAGTGCAAGCCTTTTAGCTGGGGAGCACAGATGGAGGCCGGTTCGTTGCCAAGATGCAGCTCTCGTTCGGGACCTCCTCCATTTTTCTGACCCGGCGCTCCACATGGTGCAACACGTGCACGGATGGAGGGCGGCTCTTTTTCAGGATGGGGCCATCGCTTGAGATGTTTTTCAACGTTCTCGTCCTGCTTCTTGGCGGCTCTTTAGCTAGAAGGATGGAGAGTGGATCCTTTACGAAGCGGGGCCTCGCCTGAGTGGCAGGCCCACTGGGCTTGTTTTTGTTCGAGGGGGCGCTTCCCGCAGTGGAAGGGAAGACCAGTAGGGCCTTATGAGGGGAGGACTTGGGACGGGAGGGTGTGTTGCAGCATCGTTGACGCACACTGGATTCACTCAGGTCCTCCTCCTCCACCTCCTCCTCCTCCTCCTCCTCCTCCTTCTCCTCCTCCTCCTCCTCCTCCTCCTCCTCCTCTATATAGCCTGCTCGGGGGACCTGCCGCGCGATCCACTCCTGGAGGCGCCTGGAAGGGGAGCGACCACCTCTCCACCACAGGACAAGCCCCAGCCGAAGTCAAGCCAGTTTATAGAACGTCTCCGTCCGCTCAGTTTCACAGTACACCAGTTACTGCACCTACACACCTGGACCCGTCCTCCCTCCTCCTCCTCCTCCTCCGCGTCCTGCTGCTGCTCCTCCCCTCCTCCCCGCCTTCCCCGCCTCCTCCTCACCTCCACCCCTTCTGTGGCAGAGGCCCCTCCTGGCCCACCTCATCCCCCTTCCATCGACGGGCGCGCTGGGTGCCATGCACAGCTTTCGGCGGGAGTAGGAGGAGGAGGATGAGGAGGAGGAGGAGGAGGAGGAGGAAGAGGAGAAGAAGGAGGAGGAGGAGGAGGAGGAGGAGGGAGGAGGTTGATGCAACGCGGGCATGAGGGTGGCTCCCTGTGCTCAGTACGTGAGGCTCTAAGCTCTGGACAAGAGAGGAAGAGCACAAACAAGAGGGAGGGAAGCACGGGGGCGCCTAGCCCTGGATGACAGTCCAGGCTTGTAAGTCCCTCCGTGCCGCCTCGACCTGTCGGGGCGATGGTGCCTGCGGCTGCGTTGGGAAGAGGAAGTTGCGGGGCGGGTCCTGCTGGGCCCACGGAGCAACACGAGCATGTCGCCTCTCAGCACGAATTCGTCGAGCTGCAGCACAATTGGCCTCGATCCTGGCCCTTTGGGAGGCGGAGAGGGGAAGGGGAGCAGGGGGCGGAGGCAGGGGCGGAGGCGGGGGAGGGGAAGGAAGAAAGGGCCAGGACGCAGCTTGCTCCTCAGGGGAGCCGAGCAGAAAATCTGCTACTCGCTGCTCATCAGGATCCTGTTCAGAATGACCCTGGGCATGCGGGGGAGAATCCGAAACCTCTGGCCCTTCTGAGTCAGAAGAGTCGAAACGTGAAAGCTCTGGGTCGGTGCGCCTTGACCCCCGGCCCGCCCTGCCTTGGACTCCTGCAAAATCGGGGGCAGGGGCTGGGGGTTCTGGCGCTTCTCGCTGCATGGCAGCGTAGAAGGTGATGAGCCCGTCCCGAATTTCATCACAATCCTGGCTCCTCGCACGAGGGGTCTATTAGAGTGCATATGTTGGCAACAATACTTTCAGCAAGAGCCTTACAAAGGCCACCAGGGTAGGCCTTCTTAGAGGCCGTATGAAGAACTCCGTCATCCCGCTTGCCGAGCAGAGTCCTGTGAACACCTCTGCCATGCGAGCACCTCCCGTTGCCTGGAGTGGAACGCAATCTGGACGGTAAACAAGGCATGCGCACAGACAATATACAGGTGGGAGCCCGTCCGTATGTAGTGGGGCAGGCGGTGGGGTCTTGATGCTCACACTGGTCGAATTCCGTGAGATTAGAACACGGGGCAGCGGCAAGGGCCTGCATGGGGCGCCACCTGAAAGACGTGGGAGCCCCAGGAGCCCAGAGAGCGGGGGTCGGGTGCTCAAGCCAGCCTCCAGTGCCAGCTCTGAGGTGCTCAGCTATAAGCCTAACTAAAGCAAATAACAACACGGAGCCTATCCTAACCTGCTCAGACTGTCTCCACGAAATCCAAGGCATACCCCAGACATGTTCCATAGACCTGAGGGGGGGAGGCCCGCCTTCAGTCCACCTGGCAGCAGACCAGGTTTCGCAAGGCGGACCTCCCCCCGAGTTAATAACTCTGTGACATCTCACGTGCTCAATCCATTCCAGGATAGTACTTTCCCGAGACAGGTCCCCACGAACGTTGTCAATAGCAATGTCCACGCTGAGCACGACTATTTCAATGGTAGGCTGGGCAATCGAAAACTCAATGTGCCATTGGACATCCTCCCGTCTGCGGTGTCCACAGAAGAGGTTGAGCACGAACAACGTGCTGCGAACGATGCGGAGGGGTACGGAACCCGAAGCCACTCCAGTGTATGAACCAGGATCAAAGAGGTAGAAGGGAGGTTCACGTACTTGATCCTGCCCGGGAGGCACATCATGGAAAATGGCCTGGAACTCTTCTCGCTTTTCTTGTGGGATGGCATAATCGGATTCCAACAGAACTGCTTGAGCTTCTTGCTGGCTGAGGTCACTCACCAGCTCGTGGTTGGGCAAGCGCACACTTGCAACTCGACTTGCTGGGGCGTCCGTGCGCCATCTGCCAAATCCAGCCCGACGTTGCTATAGCAATCTCTGGGCTTCTTGCTCGTTCAACTGGACAGCTTCGGAGAATGAGCACTTAGAACCACCTACAATAGAAAACTGCATGCCGATACTGATATGCTCCACAGGCCCCGTAACTTCAACCTCCACATCTCCAATACCAAGAGGCCCACAACAAAGGATCTGGGGATGGGGTAGAGCAGGAGCAGACACTATAAGCATAGAACCAGCAGGGTAGGCGTACTGTAGAGGTTCAACCAGATGTAATTCAGGTAAGACCTTATCCACCGTAATAGTTTCAGAGTGACCATTGTCTAGAATATACCCAACAGCACACTTAGCATAATCAAACGCAAGATGAGACGTGAGAGCCGAGCGGCGGGAACACGACTGGCAACACGTGTGACAGGTGTGTGAATGACCCTGAATGCGTCTGATATGCTGAGCCCTGGAGTGATGGTTGCGAAGTATGTGTGTACGAAGTCCTCTAGCCTTGGCAAACGAAGTATGACACCACATACATACCCATGTACGATCTTGTGAACTTTCAAGCATACGCGTGGGATGCTGCGGATCATCCCATGCTGGAGGAACGCCTGCATCGAGGGAGGAGGAAGGAGGAGGGTGAAGGGAGGAGGGAGGAATAGGAGGGAGGAAAGACAAGGGACGAGGGAGGTGGGAGGTGGGAGGAGGGAGGAGGGAGGAGGATGAGGAACGAACGCAGGAAGGAAAGCAGGATAGCAGGAAAGCAGGCAGGAAGGCAGGAAGAAAGGAAGGAAGGGAGGAGGAGGAGGGGAAGGAGGAGGAGGGAGGAGGAGGGAGGGGGGAGGCCCCCTCCTGGCCCAGCTCCTCCCTCCCTGCGCCGAGGTCCATGGAGCCGCTGGCCGCCCTGGGCCGGGGCTCCGCCGAGCTGTGAGCTGCGAGCGGTGGGCGGACACGCGGGCGGCGCCCCCGCGCGCGGGCGGCCCCGCCGCGCATACTCCGCTCCGCGTGGCCTCTGGCGGCCCGTAGCCTTCGGGGGATCAGGGGTATGATGATGATGCTGATGCTGATGCTGATGCTGATGATGATGATGATGATGATGATGATGATGATGATGATGATGATGAACATGATGGTGATGACGACGATGGTGATGGTCGTGGTGATGGTGATAATGAGAATGATGATCATTGGTGATGGTAATGATGGTGGGTGATGAGGGGTGGTGATGGACGGTGGTGATGTTCGATGATGAGGATAATGGGCGATGCTGATGGTGGATAATGGTGATGGTGATTATGTGTGATGGTGGTTGATGATGGTGATGATGATGGGTGGTGGTGATGATAGATGGCGGTGGATGATGGTGTTAATGACGGGTGATGGTGGTGGGTGGTGGTGCTGGTGACGGATGATGATTTTGGTGGTTGATCATGGACGATGATGGTAAGGATAGGTGATGGTGATGGCTGATGACGATGATGTCATGGTAAATGATGATGGTGATGGGTATTGGCGGTGATGGATGATGGTGATGGTGATGTGAAGTGATGATGGACGGTACTGACGGTGATGATGGGTGATGGTGACAAGGATTCTGTTGTTGATTGGCTATGGCTGATGGTGGTGGATGGTAATAGATGGTGGTTGCGGATGGTGATCATGCGTGATGATGCTGGCTGCTGATGGTGATGAAGATGTATGGTGATGGTGGTTGGTGATTGTGGATGGTGATGACAGATGGTGGTAATGATGGATGACGATGGTGACGATGCTGATGATGGTGTAGATGAAGATGTGGATGATGATGATGATGATGACGATGGGTGATGATGATGATGGTGGTGATGAGCGCGATGATCGGTCAGGCGAAGCTGACGGTGATGAAGGCGCTTATGCTGTGGATGACGATGATGTTGGTGATGATGATGGATGCTGGCGATGGTGATGATGGTTATGAGGCTGAAGAAGATGCTGACGATGGTGATGCAACATCTGATAATGGTTGGGATGCTGGTGGTGATGATGAACTGATGCTGATGAAGAAGATGATGGTGACGATACTGCTGATGCTGCAGACAAAGATGGTGATTCTGCGGGTGAGAATTATTACGATGATGGAGATGCTGATGCCGAAAACGGAGATGATGGTGATGATGGTGAAGGTGGTGATGGTGGTGGAGAAGATGGTTGTGATGAAAGGTATGACGATGAAGGCGATGCTGATGGCGATTATGATGGATAAGATGCTGTTGCTGGCGAAGGGGAAGAGACGGATGACGACTATGATGATGGGGAGTTAATTGTGACGATGATGATGCTGAGGATGTTGGAGATGATGATGATGATGATGATGATGATGATGATGGCTGTTAAGGCGATGGTGATGACGAGGACGTTGCAGATGGTGATGTTGATAATGATGATGGTGCTGACGATGCAGGCGAATATAATGATGATGGCGATGGTAGTGAGAAGATGAGGGCGACGAGGATGAGGATGACAATGGTGATCAAGATGATGATGATGATGCTCACGATGCTTATGATGAGGCTGATGATGATGAATCATATCATGATGAAGCAGATGTTGAGGATAAGGGTGACGTGATTCTGATGATGGTGATGGTGTCGACGATGGTGATGTTGCTGTTGACGCTGATGCTGATGATGATGAGATGGTGCTGGTGACGATGGTGATGGTGGTTGTGATATTGGAGGCGAAGATGGTGACTGAGAGGACGGTGGTGATGATTCTGAGGACGATGGTGACGACGATGGTGGCGATGAATATGAAGCTTATGATGTGGCTGTTGATGATGGGCGGGATGATGAGACGGATGATGCTGCAGAATGTGATGATTGTGAAGAAGGTGATGGTGAAGACGATGGTAATGCCGATCATGAAGATGGTCATGGTGATGAAGATGCTGGTTGTGATGGCGACGGTGATGATGATGACGATGGTGCTGATGATGCTGACCATTGTTACGAAGATGGTGACGGTGGTGACGATTAATATGATGGTAAAGATGCTGCGGCTGAAGATGGCGATTGTGATGATGCTGATGAAGGTGATAATACTGGTGAAGAAGATGATGATGACGAAGACGACGATGGTGCCGATCATGAGGACGGTCATGATAATAGAGGCGCTGGTAATGAGGACGATGATGAAGACGCCCATGGTGCGGATGACGATGATGATGGAGCTGATGCTGATGAGATCGAAGATGACAATTACGATAACGACCAGGATGCTGATGATGACGATGACAATTGTATACAATTGTGGGGATGTTGATGTTGCTGCTGAGGATGATGATGAAGATGTTGATGGTGATGGCGGTTATGATGACGACGGTGGCAATGGTGGCGAAGATGATGTTGATGATGTTGATGATGATGGGGATATACATGATGATACTGGCGATCATGATGCTGATACTGATGGCGCTGATGGTGATCGTGATGGTGTTGATGCTGCGGCTTGGTATATTCTAATGGTGATCATCATGAAGGCAATGATAATGACGATAATGGTGATCAAGATGGTGATGATGAAGATTATGCCGATGATGATGGCCATTCTTATAATGGCGATGATGACGACGATGCTGATCATGAGTTGGCTAAATATGTTGATGAATATGGTGAGTATGATGATGGTGTTGGTGCTGAAGATGATGCTGATGGTGTTAATGACGATTGTGGTGATGATGATGATGATGACGATGCTGATGATAATGGTAATGCTGATGGTGGATGACGATGATAGTTATGATGCTGATGATGATGGTGACCGTGATGGAGACGATGATGAGGATGGCCGTGACGATGATATTGATTATGAAGGTGATGTTGATGATGACGACTCTGATTATGGAGATGGAAATGTTGATTGCGATGACGATGATCATAACGATGATGATGCTGCTATTTGTGATGCTGATCATGATCATGTTGATGATTGTGGTAGGGTGATGGTGATGATGATGATGGCGATGATGAGTGTGATAGCGATGATGACGACACTGCTGATGATACTGATGATGATGTTGATGCTGATGCTGATGATGATGATGATGATGATGGTGGTGGTGACGATGCTGATGATGATGCTGATGCTGATGCTGATGCTGATGCTGATGCTGATGCTGATGCTGATGCTGATGATGGTGGTGATGAAGACGATGACGATGATGGTGGTGATGATGATGTTGATGCTACTGCTGTTGATGAGGTTGCGGATTGTGGTGGTAAATGTGGTGGCGTTGGTAATGACGAGGAGCAGGGGGATTGTGACGAAGATGATGACGATGATGACGATGATCATGATGATGATTATAATGATGATAATGATGATGGTAATGATGATGATGATGATGACGATGATGATGACGGTGATGACGGTGATGGCGGCGATGATGCTGCTGATGGTGGTGACGATGACGGTGGTGGATGTAATAATGGTGATGGCGACGACGATGACGACGATGATGACGATGATGGTGATGATGATGATGATGATGATGATGATGATGATGATGATGATGACGGTGATGATGATGATGATGATGATGATGATGATGATGGTGATGATGATGATGATGATGCAGATGATGCTGATGATGATGATGATGGTGATGATGATGCTGCTGCTGCTGCTGATGATGATGATGATGATGATGATGAGGAGGAGGAGGAGGAGGAGGAGGATGAGGAGGATGAGGCGGAGGAGGCGGAGGAGGAGGAGGAAGTCGAAAAAGGGGAGGATGAGGCGGAGGCGGAGGAGGAGGAAGAGGAGGAGGTGGAGGAAGAGGAGGTGGCTGACGAGTTGGAGGAAGTGGAGGAGGAGGAAAAGGATGAGAAAGAGGAGGAGGAGGAGGAGAAGGAGAAACGGCCCTCGTTTGAGACGTGCGGTCGTCCCTGGTGTGTGTGTGTGTGTGTGTGCGCCTGCCCCAGCCGTAGCCCTTCTGGCTCAAGCCATTTTGGCTCAAGCCATTATGGCTCAAGGTGCCAGAGCGGCTGGGCGGACTGCGGGCCGGAGGGGCGCCCCAGGCGGGCCCGACGCCCATGGGCGGCCGCGCGTAATGAAAAGGCGCGGCCTCCTGGTCCTCCCGGAAGGCTGGGCGTGGGCCTGGCTCCCGTGCCGCTCCAGGCCGCCAGGACCGGCGCGCCGGCGCCGTCGCTATCGGCGCTGGCAGAGCTAGCGTGCGCTCCCAGCGGAGCGGCGGGCCCCAGGGTATTGGGGCAGCGACGGGAGCCCGTGCAGCTCCAGCCGAGGGGCCGCCCGCGCTCCCACAGGCCCCCGGAGGCGCGGCCAGCGAGCAGGCCGTGGCGGACGCCGCCGCAGAGGCCTCCGCCAAGGCGCCGGAGACGGCGTCGCCGCTGGGGTGCGAGGGGGAGTCCGGGGAGTCGGGGTCGGAGGTCGGAGGGGGCTCGGAGTCGGAGGAGGAGGTGACGGAGCCGGCCCCGGCGGCGCGGCGGCAGCAGCGGCAGCCTTTGCCCACAGCTCCCCTCCAGACGGCTGGCGCGGAGGGCGTGCTGGCCACGCCGCCGACGCCCGCAGCCGTGCCACTAGCGGCTCCCGGGGCAGGGGCAGGCGCCGCCGGCGCAGGCACCGCGTGGGCCCTTTGCGTGGCGCTCGTTCGCGCGGCGCTGGAGCTGGCGGGCCTGCAGGCCCCGTGGTCGAGGTGGCCGGGGAGAGTGAGGTCCAGGTTGGATGGCCAGCAGCGGGGGTTCAGTGAGCTCCTCGAGTGCCCCAGTCGGCCGCCCTCGCGGTCGCAGCACCTGGCTCGTCAGCCTCGTCGTCGGTGTCGGTGTCAGCCCAGCGACCGCGAGGGCCCGTCGACCCATACCAGCCGGAAGAGCCGGGGCGTCCGTCGGGGGCGTCGTGGTCACGCCTCCATGGCTGCGGCAGCCGTGGATTTCGTCGCGTAACGAGCCCGGCGGGCCTGGAGGGCCCGCATGCGGCAGCCCACGCTGTCGGATTGCGGCTTCGCGCGGAGCGCCCCGCGGCCGATGGAACCCTGGCGGCTCTGTTTACCTCGGTCCAAGGAACGGATTTCGTCGACGCGGCACCAGCGGTCGCTGTCCGAGCGCAGCTTCGGCGCACCGCTGCCTCCCAGGGACAAGGATCCCTCGGTCGAGAGCGGGCCGAGGCTGGCTGCCGGCCTGGAAGTGCGGCCGCTAGCCGGCGGCGCCCTGCATGGACAGCGGCACTTTCGACATCGAGCGCATGTACGCCGCGCTGGAGGCGGCGACGCCCCTCCCTCCTGGGCGCATCCCGATGGAGGTCGAGGAGGCGACGACGGCAGCGGCGGCCAGGGCGCGCCACCCGCTTCCCTCCCTCCCGGGGCGCCCCCGGCGGAGGCAGTGGTCGTGAGGGCCCTCCTTCCTGGGGCGCCCCCGGTTGAGATCGGGGGAGGGGGCGTCGACGGCCCAGGCCTCCTGGGGCGCTCCCCTGCGGAGGTGGTGGCCCCAGGCTAAGAAGTGGAGGTCGCGCGGCTGTTCCTGCGGAGGTGGATCGACTGGGACCTGGGGCCGCCAGCTCCAGCTGCGGAACCGTGACTACCGGCTGGGATCGGCAGCGGCCGCCCAGCTGCTGGAGGCTGCCCTCCCTCCCGGAACGCTCCCTGTGGAGGTGGAGCTCGCAGCTGCCGCGTGAGGCGGCGGCAGCGGCCGCGCAGCTGGAGAGGCTGCCCTCGCTCCCGGGCCAGGCCCGGCGGATGTGGAGGAGCGCGCGCGCGACGCGCTGGCTGCGGCGAGCGGCGGCTGAGTGCGCGCGGGTTCCCTCGTTTCCCCTTTTTCTCCCCCTCGTTCCCTCCCCCGACCCGCGCTGGGCTCTGTCTCGTCTGTCTCGTCGCGCCGCTGGGCTCTGTCTGCGCTGGAAGAAAGTGCGCGCTCCTGCCCTAGATCACACTGCGCGGCAGGCCAGACACGCGGCCCGCCAGAGGAAGAGGAACAGCGCAAACCCAAAATGCATCTGCGAGGTTGCGATGCACCCTCCCGCCCGAAGTGCCTTTCTCTGAAGTCTCTCTACAGGTCAGCTCGCCCCCCTTCGAGAAGCGCCCCCGTGAAAGACCAGTGCGCGCATGGGCCCGCCATTGAGGCGAGAGCCCCGTTTTGAAATGGAGCTGCTTTGCATCCTCCTAGCGATTATCAAGCAATGCGAGAAGGGTTTGATCATGCAGTTCAGAGAGGTGTGCATGGATATCCGCGTTTTGAAAAGGACCGCCCCCGCGCGCGTAAATCTTGCGCAAGTATGTTTGGCCGTGTACCCCGACGCAGTCTTCAGGGGAAACCCATTTTGAAAAGGAGCCGCCCTCTAGCCGAGCAGCTCCTGCATATGTGGAAATCTCTGGCCTTGAACTGTGAATAAGTTACGCTCGACTGCGCCAGGTTATAGAAGGAACCGTCTTCAACCCTTGTCATTGTCGCCAGCGTTTGAAGTTTGAGGCGAATGCGCGGCGCTGGGGCGAGAGCCCCATTTTGGAAAGGAGCCCGCCCTCCGTCCGTGAAGCTGCCTCCCAGTTTTAGGGCGAATGCGCGCGGCGCCAGGGCGAAAACCAGGAGAGCTCCCCCCCCATCCAGCCTCGATGCCGTTGTCCTCCGTGTCCCCCAGCAGCGAATGCGGCAAGTGGTTCGAAGTATTCGCACAACGTACGACTGCAGCGCCCGGGAGGAACCGTGGCCGCCCGCGGGCCATGCCGTGCCCTGCCCGCGTGCCCTGGCGTGGCGTTTGGTGCGAACGCTCGCGTCGCAGTTTGCACGGGATTGCGCGGGATGTGGAGGAGGAGGGGAGGAGAAAGAGAGAGAGAGAGAGGCCACCTGCCCTCGCGGCGGCCCCCGCCCCCCTCCTCCAGGACTGCACGCTCCTCCTCCTCCTCCTCCTCCTCCTCCTCCTCCTCCTCCTCCTCCTCCTCCTCCTCCTCCTCCTCCTACTACTCCTATCCTTATTCCTTATTAGAATATACTCCTACTCCCCCCTCAGGCCGGCCGATAGGGGCCGCATCCGGGTGGTCCCATCCTAACCTGTAAAAAACAATACAAAATCAACATTTTTCTTTTTTTTTCCTCTCGACATGGACGTCCTGTCGTCCACGGCGATAATCCATTGCAAAAAATACCACAAAGAGCACACGCGCGCGTTCATGTCAGAATCCTACCGAACACCGTGTGTTTGCAAGCATTTCAACATAAAAACATCAAAAACCCAATGCTTTTTCACTACAAATTTCCCGCCCGGGCTCTCTTGCTGAAATCATAGGAAAACCATAGGAATCTTAAGAATTCTGTCAAATCCAGCGATTTCACGTCATCGCGCGGTGCACTCGCGATGCTCTGTCATGCACCCAGGCCGCGAATCCTGTGCAAAAAATACCACAAAGAGCACACTCGCGCGTTCATGTCAGAATCCTACCGAACACCGTGTGTTTGCAAGCATTTCAACATAAAAACATCAAAAACCCAATGCTTTTTCACAAAAATGCTTTGGGGTGTCCTGTCAGACCGTCGGGCTTCCTCCGGCCACCTCTGGCTTCCTGCGGTGTACCGGGCCATTCTCGACTCGTCTGGCAATGCGTGCGCGGCATTCAACACGCGCTCGCCAGTTCCCGTCGGCAACCGCCATCGCGGCCGCATCAGCTGTACCAAACCGGCTGGCCGGTGTGACTTCGGCCCCCAGTTGTGCCAGCTTTGCTTCTTATGTTGTGGGAGGGCGGGTGGGACTGGGCATGCCATGCTTGACTCGCTCGAGCTGGCTAGCTTGACTCCTACTCCTACTCCTACTCCTACTCCTATCCTTATTCCTTATTAGAATATACTCCTACTCCCCCCTCAGGCCGGCCATAGGGGCCGCATCCGGGGGGTCCCATCCTAACCTGTAAAAAACAATACAAAATCAACATTTTTCTTATTTTTTCCTCTCGACATGGACGTCCTGTCGTCCACGGCGATAATCCATTGCAAAAAATACCACAAAGAGCACACGCGCGCGTTCATGTCAGAATCCTACCGAACACCGTGTGTTTGCAAGCATTTCAACATAAAAACATCAAAAACCCAATGTTTTTTTCACAAAAATTGTACAAATTTCCCGCCCGGGCTCTCTTGCTGAAATCATAGGAAAACCATAGGAATCTTAAGAATTCGGTCAAATCCAGCGATTTCACGTCATCGCGCGGTGCGCTCGCGATGCTCTGTCATGCACCCAGGCCGCGAATCCTGTGCAAAAAATACCACGCGGGCGACATGCGCGCGCGTCGCCGCGAGCGCATGCTCAAATCCTTCTAGAGTCGTCGCCGTCATTGGCACCGTCGCATGGACGTCCTGTCGTCCACGTCTCAAAATGCATGGCAGGAACGGGACGCGGCGCACACCCCGCGCCCGCCCATCCAATCCGTCCCATTCTAATCTGCAAAAGACAATACACAGTTTTTGTACTACTACTACTACTACTACTACTACTACTACTACTACTACTACTACTACTACTACTACTACTACTACTACTACTACTACACTACTACTACTACTACTACTACTACTACTACTACTACTACTACTACTACTACTACTACTACTACTACTACTACTACTACTACTACTACTACTACTACTACTACTACTACTACTACTACTACTACTACTACTACTACTACTACTACTACTACTACTACTACTACTACTACTACTACTACTACTACTACTACTACTACTACTACTACTACTACTACTACTACTACTACTACTACTACTAATACTACTAGTACTAGTAGTACTGCAAGTACTTGTCATAGCACTACTTTTTCTGTACTACTACTACTACTACCACTACCACTACCAACACCACTACCACTGGTACTACTACTCCTGCCTCTTGGGGCCTCCTGGGCCCCCTTGGGGTGTCCTGTCAGACCGTCGGGCTTCCTCCGGCCACCTCTGGCTTCCTGCGGTGTACCGGGCCATTCTCGACTCGTCTGGCAATGCGTGCGCGGCATTCAACACGCGCTCGCCAGTTCCCGTCGGCAACCGCCATCGCGGCCGCATCAGCTGTACCAAACCGGCTGGCCGGTGTGACTTCGGCCCCCAGTTGTGCCAGCTTTGCTTCTTATGTTGTGGGAGGGCGGGTGGGACTGGGCATGCCATGCTTGACTCGCTCGAGCTGGCTAGCTTGACTCCTACTCCTACTCCTACTCCTCCTCAACGCCCTGGGAACGCGAGCGCGTCGCAATTTGCGCGGGACTGTGGCCCCAGGAGCGCGAACACGCTGCAAATTAGGGGGCGCTCTAGCGTCGAAAGCGCGTCTGTATACTGCAATTTCAAAGGGTGTGGCTCCAGGAACCTTCACGCGCCGTAATTCACAATGGGTTGTGGCCGTGGGACCGTGCACTTGCTGCAGTTCAATCGGGATAGTGGCCCCAGGGACGCGAATCTGTTTTCTTCTTCCAGGGCATCTAGAAATGCCGAAGGTGCATCTCCGGGTCGGTAACAGGTTCCTTCCGGGCCGCGGGGTCGCGTTCTATGACCTTCTGAAGTGGAATGAAAAGAAATTATGCATAACATCTGGGAGTTTGGAACACAGGCAGAACAGTGGAATTGGTCGTGGAACCGAGGAACTGAAGACTGCTTGCAGGATGCAGAAACTTCATAATCGCAACCTGGTGGCTGCCAAAGGGGCGGGCGGATGTTCAAGCTTCATGTTATCATACAAGGAAGTATAATGTGTAACTGTAGTCGGGTTGCAGCACAAATGCGTGCGGTGCTACGGCGGTAACCCTATTCTTAAACGAATCGGCCTGCATCCTTGTAGTGGTTGCAGGCCTCTTGAGTCGAATGTCCACGGCGCCTAGGCGAGAGTCCCATTTCCACAACAATTGGCTTTTCATCCGTGTTACCGATCCGTGTAATTGTTGCAAAATGTTAGGACGAATGTGCTCAGCGCCAAGGCGATAACTCCATTTTGAAAACGAGCCGGCCTACATAATTTGAAGGGCGACTGCGCGGCGCTACAGCGAGAACCACATGTCGAAAGCGACCAGCCTTCCATCAGTGTAATACTTGCACGTCTGTAAGACCAATGTGTGCGGCGCCAAAGCTGGAACCCCATTGTGAAAACGATGTGGCTTCCATCCGCGAAGTTGTTGCAATGTTTGCAGTCTCTGGTCTTCTACCGCAAAGAAGCCTCAAGCGAAACAACTGGCTTACTTTACGGATAAGTCCGGTTGTGCGACAGAGGGGGTTTTTCATAAGGACAAAGAATGGAGGAGGAAGAGGGTGATGAGGAATGGGGGGGAGGATGAAAGGGAAGGGCGAGGGACCAGGAGGAAAAGTAGGAGGAGGAGGAGGAGAAAAAGGAGAAGGTGGAGGAGGAGGAGACGGGCGAGGAGGAGAAGGGGGGGAGGCAGGATTAGGGGGAAACGACCAGGAGGAAGGAAGGATGGACGGGAGGGAGGAGGAGGAGGAGGAGGAGGACGGCGACGGCGGCGGCTCCGACGGAAAGGACGACGACCACCACAGCAACGTCAACGACGTCGGCGACGGCGACGACGACGACGACAGCTCTTCCGCGCCTCCGCCAGGGGCGAACGCCGAGGGGCGCCCTCGCCGCCGCCGCCGCCGCGGCGAGCCCCGCCGCAGGAGAGGGGCGGGGGGGGGGCGCGTTGCGCGGCGGCGAGCCCAGGGGGGAAGCTTCGGGGATTTCGGGTTCGAGGTTCGAGGTTTCGGGCGTCGTCTTCAGCTCTCGGCGGTTTTCCAGCCTCGGGGTGCGCTCCAGCAGCTGCGCCTCGCCGAGAGCGTTCTGGCGGTGCCGGGATCGCCGCGAACGGCCACCAGAGAGCCGAGTTTGGCATTCAAACGACCAGGCGTCCGAGAGGGAGCGGCCCTTCTCAGAAGACTCGGGAGGCCTCGGGCCTTCCGAGAAGTTTCCTGGGCCTCCTCGAAGGAACGGAAGACCTCTCAGAAGGCAAGGGGGGTTCTGAGAAGCCCCGCCCGGCCGCCTGCCCGCGCGATCCATTCGTCGGGGTCGTCGTCGCAGGCGCCACACCTGCACATGAGCGACGCAGAGAAAGGGGTCATCTTCGCCGACGTTGGCGCGGAAGTTGCCCGCGTAAGGTCGCGCGTAAGCGTCCTCGCTTTCAGCGTTTGTAACGTGCTGCGCAGGCGGCCCTCGTAAGCAACCGCGCAAGGTCGCTATGTCATCTCGCGAGAGACCCGTTTTTGATCGTCGCTCACATGTCGTCGTCGTCCAGCCTTTCTCGTCGTCGTCGGCAGCGCCGTCGTCGGCCACGGCCTACGTCGGCACCGCAGACTGTGCAGAGCAGGTGCGGCGGCACGGAGGGTCAAACAAGAAAGTAGGGTAGAACAACATAATTTTCGAGCACGATCTGTAATTTCGGCTTAGCGTGTCGCTCCGCTGGTTCTTGCCCACCACGCTGGGGACAAGGAATGCGCCCAGGTGGCTTCAGACCCTGGAGGATGCTTTATCTAGTGAGCGCGGCGTTGACACCCATGGCCAATCAACCATTGGAGTTCCACGGGCTTCCAGGCCCTGCAGTCTTTCTCCAACGGTTCCTTATCCAATGCCTTCACCGTAGATCTTTCGATTGCGGTCAGGAGTTTGGCCTTGGCGTGTCGCTCCGCTGGCCCTGGCCCACCACACTTCGGCGCAACACGCTGATCACCCATCCTGGCCCCCGGGATATCATTCGTCTGGGTATTCCCGTATTTGCCTCTCCCTCTCCCCCTTCTCCCTCACGGTCGTATGCCACGGGGCCGTAGTCACCGATGATCGCCGTCCAAAAAAAAAACCTGGCCCCCGAACGAAGAAGTCCCGAGCCGTTCCCGAGCCCCCCGCCCTGCGAAGTGGAGCGACACGCTACCCGCTCGCACGACACGGCGTGTCGCTGTTCCAGCAAGACCACAGGGAGGTGGAGTGGCCTCTCCCTTCCCTTCTGCGTGTGCGACACGCGATCCGCTGCCGCGACACGCCGAGCAGGAGTTCCCGACCACAGGCCCAGGGGTTTCCGGCGCTTTCGTGGGCTCCCGTCGGCTTTTCAGCCTCGGGATGCCTTCCAGCGGCCGCGTCTCGCTGAGAGCGTTCGGGGGATGGCAGGATCGTCCCAAAAGGCCGCCGGAGGCCCGAGTTATATCCCCCAAGCCATTCGGACGGGGAGCCCCGACACGTGGGGACCGGCTCAGGGGGCGAGGCGTCGAACCATGTTAGCTCAGGGACACATGGAAGGAAGCAGCCCCGCACGCGCTGCTGCACGCCCCCTGCATGTTCTATGGTTGCGATGTCTGCCGCTGCAGCGTGACTAGTTGGATGGTGCATCGTCGCAGTGTGGCACAACTCGCTGCCCGTCGCGGGCGTGCTCTTGCGCGTTGCTTTCGTCAACCCGTTCCTCATGGTGCTCGCCATGTCGCTGTCCCGCAGCCAGATGCGCGGAATGCTCGCCGAGTTCTTCGGGGTCTCATGAACTGCATCAGCTCTCAGGCCAGCATTCGCGGTCGCTGCGAATGGCGATCCTCGCCGAGGAGCAGCTCAACAAAGAGTACCGCCGCGAAAACACGAACTGCGGCAAAGCGAAGCATCGCATCCCGCTGAGCGTGGGTCCTCCTGATGCCACCCCTGCTCCTGTTCGTCGTTTGCGGCTGGCTGACGTGCTCTCGCCGCCAGGCCCCTGTGGGCATATCAAATTGTCTCTTTCGCCATGATGGGGTCGCTCGCCTTGGTCATTAAGCATCTTGCTGACTACATCCCGAATTTAAACAACCAGCAGTCCGCCCGTAGTCAAGCCGATTACAGTATGCGACGGCTCCGACCTCCAGCCAGTGTCGGATTTCATTGCCGAGCTTCACAGGCAACGGCTTTCGACTCCATTGTCCTGTTTTTTTCGCCGCCATGTGTGGTCGAGCATGGTCTCCCTGTTCGCGCTGATGGTCCTGGCGCTCTGTACTGTTCCTCCTCCGCCACCTGGTGTGGCCGATACTGATACGTTCTCGCATAATCTTGACATCGAGACGGAATGTTGCATCTTCGGGGAGCTTTAGGCAGGTGGAAGGGTTATTGCGCCTGCTGCTGCAGCTCAGCCTGCAAATGCATAGTCTGGATACGCCGATCGCATGCTGGTGCCCCTCCTGGTGACGTTCCGTGTGTGGCGATTGGCCCTGATCTCGTCCCTGGTGCTGCTCCTCCCGCTCGCGCTGCTGGTGCGTTCGGTTTGCGTGGCGGTATTGCCGCAGTGTCTGGAGGTGCAGGCGGGGCTCATCGTGGCCCGAGGGTGGATCCGCACGGCTACCGAGCGGACCCCCCTGGGGGTGATGTAGCTCCCCCAGTTCCTCCCGTCATTGTTCAGTCCACGGTTGACGTGAGTTGCACCACTGGCGCTCTGCCTGCTGGAAGTGCCGCCGCACCTCATGCCGACGTCAATCAAGATCCTGAGGTTTGTGCTCATGCTCCTCGTGCTCCTGATGCCGGAGGTTATGCTGCTGCTGCCAGGGACGCCCCTGGTGTCGCTGCGCGTGCTTTGGGCGCTCGTCCTGGGCATGTGGCTGGCCACCGTTACCTACGTTCGTCTCGGCGGCGCACGCGCTCGGTGAGTGCGTGGTGCCCCCTGGACGCCTACACCACGTGCCTCGAGTCTAGCACCTCCTACTGCCTCGCTTTCGGGGACGGCCACTAGTACTACTGTATCGGCGTTGCCTGGCACCCCTTGCGCGGCTTTCACGTTCTCGTACCTCTGTGTCGCCGTCGGGGCTGGCTCACGAGACGAACTCTGAAGTCACCATGCCCGTTCCTGCTCTGACTGAGGCGTACACCAATTTCAGCGACACCACCAGTTAGCAAATCAAGGCCGACAATGTCGCGGAATGTCATAAGAAAGTGATGTCCAGCCTCTCTCCGTACGATCGCTGGCAAATCATGCTACAAGCCCTCGTGTACTTTCAGTCGCATTTCTGGCACAACGCCGCCGCAATCTTCGAAGAGAGGCTCTTCTCAGAGGGAGTGTGCCATCGTACTTGTGCTGAGTTGTCGCCGACCTCGCCGTCTTTCCTGCAGCTAGTTGTCGACATCGAGCGGGACCTCCGCCTCACTGCCGAGCGTTGTGATGTTATCCTGCCATCCTCCCTGGTCGCAGAGGTCACGCAGCAGAGGGTGGCTGGCGCCTTGCGTCCCGGCTGCCCGTCCGCGTCGCCATCTTCCACCCCCCATTACGACGCTATCGGAGCGGTCTAGTGCCGCACTGCTCGTCCGCGCTGGCGGCTCTACTACGACGCCGTCGGCACGGTCTCGCGCCGTGCTGCCCGCCCGCGCGGGTGGCTCTTCACGCCCCAACGGCTCCACCCTCGACAATTTCAACACCGAGCTGAGCGGCTCAGCCCGAGGCGCGGCCCAGGCGGGAGGGAGAGACATTCCAGTGACGTCCGTTCCTCCTCCTCCTCCTCCTCCTCCTTCTCCTCCTCCTCCTCCTGGCAGTGGATTACAGCAGTCTTGCTTCACCACTCTTTGCCAGCTGGCTACACGTGTGCGATCGGGGCTCCGCACCACGATCTGCAGGTCAGTGCTTGGTTTGGAGACGAACTTCTGCATGTATTCCAGGTTTTTCCGCTAGCGTTGCTCAGGGGGGCCCGCTGTCTGGAACTTTGTGGGCGTTGTGTTTCGACGCTGTTCTGTTCCATATCTCCGAGGGCGTCGACGCTAGCGAACTTTTGAGCGATCACCTGGACGTTGGGGCGGGTGCCGATGATGTTGGTGTTGTTCTACCTCGTCTGAGTCAGGTTGCCCAGCTTGAGCCAGTGTTCTTGGCGGCGCTCCGCCTTGCTTGCCACTCCTTTGCAACCCAGAAAATGCGTGGTTGTCCCGTTGTGTACCGCATGCTGTGCCGCCGTTGTCTCTGTTATCTCTTCCATCCTCTCGGTCATCGCCCCCCTCTTCTCCTCCTTCTCCATTGCTGGCCTCGCCAATTACCTCGGCATCTTGTTTGGTCCAGCGGCAACCTTCGAGGCCAAGTGGGAGGCGGCAGCGTTAAAGCTAGGCTTTCGTACTCGCCTTGTTGCAGCAACCCGATCACCGTCGGAGGCCTTTTGCCGCACGTGCAACTCCTCCATTCGATCTGTTCTCTCGTGCCTCTGTCAGTTCTTTCTCCTCCCCTCTTCCCTTCTCTCCTAAGAGCCCTGTTTTGTTCATAAGCTACTTAGGCTGCCTCCGAACACATTTAAACGGAGCGAGCTGCTGTCTTTGAGTGTTCTTGCGTGTGTTTCGGCGTGGAGGTTTGCGGCCCACCCATATGGTTCCATGGTTCGGCTAATCTCTTCTGACCTCGGGGAATTTGCAGCATGGAAAGGGCCCCTGGTAGGATACCTTCGCCAGGAACGGAGCCCTCCGTTTAGGCAGCGGCAACAGAGTATCGCACACTTCTTCGTTTCGGTCCTGGACCGCGTGCCGCGCTGTTCGCTTCGTTTGACCAGCTACGCGAAACCGTATCTGCTGACACAGGGGAATTCGCCGCCGCTGCGGTCGCCTCCCGCCGCCCGAGGCCCCAGCGTGCGTTCGCCCAGGCCCTCACTCACTTCATCTTCCCCGACGACCTCCCCCTTCTCTTCCTTCGAAGGTCGAGGACCTGGCTCTCTCAGGTGCCTCTTCCCTCTCCGGGGCAGATGGCCCATCGTTAGGCTTTGTGGTGTGCTCTCCCAGTCCAAGCCCAGCTGGGCTTGGGCCCACATTAAGATTCTCGCAGAGGGGGATGGGTCACCTCAGGCGGAATGCCCGTTCTGGGCCAGCGCCGCTGCCGATTGGGGTGCGAGGATGGTTTCGATCGGTGGCCTCACTACTTGGTCTGCCCACGTCTCCTCCACCTTCTCGCCCGTCCGGGGCTCTTCCTCCCCTCCTGCCCTCTGGCCCGTGTCGGTCTCGGCCTCGATTCTGATTATGATTATCAAGTCACCCGAGAGACCACTCATCGCCTAGTTGTCTTAGGTTTTCACTGCTGCCACAAGCTCAAGGCAGAGCACGAGGCCTCGCCCTCCCGTTGCTGCGACCTCGAAGCCCACCTGAGGCTCTTGAGAGCAGCGAAGCTTGCCATCGACGCCCGCTTAATCCGAAGCGCACGTTGCCCCCATGCTACGTGCGCTCCTCCTTTTCCTCCTCCTCCTCCTCCTCCTCCTCCTCCTCCTCCTCCTCCTCCTTCCTCTTCTTATCGAATCCTCCTCCGTCTCCTCCTTCCCTGCCCTCCCCTTTCCACCCCCCTCCATTCATCGCTCCTCGCCACCTCCCTTTTCTATTGTTGTATAATGTCATTGTTATTAACAGCCTTGTCGCCTTGTATCAGTGTGATTTCATCGATTCGCTCCCTCCGCCGGCCCATCTTGTTGACGACTCGGTTCCCCGTGTGTTCGTTGTCGATGTTGGTGCCTCTCGATGGCCTCTTGGGGGTACTTTCGTGGACAAGAAGCTTCTTTGGTAGGTTTTTTGCGGGCTTTTGGGGGGCCTTTCGGGGGCCTCTTGGCAGTATTTTGGGGACCTCCTGGGGCCTCACGGGGGCCTCTTGGGGGCCTTTTCGGACGAAGAGCTTAAAATTACCGCTTGGGTCCCCCGTCTGGACCCTCTCTTGGAGCCATCTTGGGGGCCTCTTGGACCGTCTTCGCTCTCTTGGGCTGTTCGGGGGCCCTCTTGGAGATCCTTGGGCCGTCTTGGAGCGGTCTTGGAGGCCTCTTGGGCCGCGTGTGAGCGTCGGGAAGCTGAAACAAGGCGAAGACCCGAAAATCTGCATAACAAAACAATAATGGGGAATCAATGACTTCTGCTTCTGAGCACTGTTTCGGGAGGCCTCTTGGAGGCGTCTTGGGGCGTCTTGGAGGTTTCGTGGGCCGTCAGGGGTTATCTTGGGCGTCTAGGTGCGATCTTGTGGCGTCTCGGGGTTCTCTTGGACCATCCCAATGGCTTCTTGGGGGTCTCTGGGCTCTTCTTGGGGCTCTCTGGGAGGCACCGACGGCAGCACCCAGGAGCAAAGCCATTTCTAGCGGGACCTTGTCGCGGACCTGCCCAGGATATTTTTCACCCGCGGACCCCATGGGCCGCCCGCGCGCGCGAACTATACAGAAATACGGTTTACCTGTTACTGGAGATCTTCACACGCCTCTGGCCCGTCGGGCCGGCGAATAGTATTGCTTCCATATCCTAAGATGGGGTTATTGTTATTGCTCAGGCGATTCCGAAAGCCCGCACTCTCATCTCACTTCCTGCCACTTCCCTTTCCTCCTCTGCCTCATTTATCACAGCCAGACACTCATGTTCAGACTCACTTATACTCAGGCCGACCCACGCTAATACTCACTCATACTCAGACCCACTCGTACTCATACTGAGTCACAGCTCTTCCTCCCTCAGACTCGCTCATGCTCAGACTCGCTCTTCCCTTCACGCGAGCCCAGTCACGCATCGACTCACGCATGCTCATAATCATTCACGCACACAAGCTGTGAGGATGTCTTAGGCGAGGTGCTGGCTACAGCATTTCAAGGGGGAGCCGCCATGGGGTATTGCACGGGCCCGTTCGCGCCCACACTGTGGAAATGTCCCAGGCGGTTTGCTCGTTTGCATGCTCAACATCCTCGTCTTCCAGAGCAGAATGCACGACTGTCTCAGGCGGTTTGCCTGTTCCTGTCCCCTAGATGTTTTCTGGTGACAGCGATACAGCAGGCGTGGCATTTGGGCACCCCAAGGATGGAGCCGCCAGGGGTGGGGACATTCCAGGGTTCGCGTCCACAATGTGAGGTTGTCTCTGGCGGTTTGCCTGTTTCTGTCTTTCGGATCTCTTTTTGTTTGTGGTCCGATGCTCACCGCGATATGGCTAGCAGCGAGGCATTTTGGGCACCCCAAGGCGGAGCCGCCAGTGGTGGGAACACTTCAGGATTCGCGCTCAGATTGGGTGGATGTCTCAGGCGGTTTTCTTGTTGCTGTTCCCCCCCAGACTTTTCGCTGGATTCGTATGCCCCCAACCCAGTCACCCACTCATTCACTTCCTCCCCCTTTTCCCCATTCGGACGCACTCATTCGCACGCGGGATTACTCCTCAGCATTTCCCCCCCCTCAGACTTACTCATTATTCAGGTTCAGGTTCGCACATATTCAGGTTCGCGCATATTTGCCCGCTCATACTCAGACTCGCTCAATTCCAGACTCACTCACACCCAAACCAGCTCACACCCAGACCCACTCACGCTCAGATCCGCCAGCCCTCAGACTCGCTCATGCTCAGACTACCTCGTCACATCCAGGCTCACTCACATTCAGATTTGTCTTCAGTACACCCAAACCCAGAGGCACCCACACTCAGACTGACTCACACTCAGACCCACTCGCGCTTAGATTCGCTCGAACTCATACTCACCCATACTCAGAACCACTCACACCCAGTGGTTATATCCAAACTCACTCACACACAGGCCCAATCATACCCAGATTCACTCACCCTCTGAGTCGCTCACACTCAGAGCACCCATGCTCATATTCACTCGCACTACGGTTCTCACACACACACATCGCTACCGCGATATAGCCAGCGTGGCATGTAGGCATCCCAAATGCCAGCAGGCGCCGCGAGTAGCACGCCAGAAATCTAGCGTAGCAACGCCATGCGCGTTTGCCTGAGTCGCCGCGGTGAGAACTATAAGAAGAACCCCCCTCGCTCTTCCACTTGTGTTGCCCTCGTT
Source organism: Prorocentrum cordatum (assembly GCA_963575745.1). NCBI lineage: Eukaryota > Dinophyceae > Prorocentrales > Prorocentraceae > Prorocentrum > Prorocentrum cordatum. Next base: position 539 of record CAUYUJ010012914.1, on the reverse strand, counting down.
CTTCTTGAAAAATGTCGAGAGGAGGAGGAAGAGGAGGAGGAGGAAGAGGAGGAGGTCACTAAAGCCGCCGATGTCGTCGTCATTGCCGCGCCTGTCGTCTACGCGGATTCGCTGTCACACCCACTTGCTTATAGACAGAGTTCCTCAGCGAAGCGTGACAGGAGTATGAGATGCACATATTGGGATATCCTTGTCGAGTAGTTGTTATCATTATTCTTCTTGTTCGTATTCTTCTTGTGTTGATGATTCCCTCCTCCCCCTCCTCCTGGAGGACCCCCCCTCCCCCGGCGTTTCCGCAAGACAGAGAGGGGGCCCCGAGGCAGATGGCCGCCTGCGCCCGGCGCGGCGGCGAGCCCCGCGGTCGGGGGGCGAGGGGCGAAGCCCTCGGCTGGGTGGCTTAGAAGAAACGGACGATGGAGTAGGAGCAGGAAAGTGGAGGAGGAGAAGGAGGAGGAAGAGGAGGAGATAGGGGAACGAAGGTAGTAGTAGTAGTAGTAGTAGTAGTAGTAGTAGTAGTAGTAGTAGTAGTAGTACTAGTA
>CAUYUJ010012913.1:0-12542 GCA_963575745.1 Prorocentrum cordatum | reverse complement strand
GATACTCGCGTACAGGAAATACGAGCTGATGCAACTTTCAAGAGAACGGGCTACCTGATCCGACACGGGCTACAACCACACCTCATCGACATCATGACCATCGCTACGACCACCTTCATGATAGCGTCCTCTACAGGACATGATGAGCTGCGTAACAGCGTAACATGCAGCCTGAGGATGTGCTGCGTAACATGCAACCCGAGAAAGAGCTGCGTAACATGCAGCCTAAGAACGACACCGAGTACGCCACCAAGTTCGACACCAGGAAAGGCACGACCGAGCACACCGAAGGGGTTGCTAAGTACGTCGTCGTGGAGGTACCGGTGGACCACGGCCGCGCCGCCTGCGGCGAGCACGATTACGGCCGCGCCGCCTACGAGGACTACTACGACAGTGTGTTCGATAACGACATGTGCTCCTAAGACCCCAAGGACTGCGACGGACCGCAGGGCTACGACAACTGCCAGGACTGCAGGGACACCCTAGACGAAGAACACCAGCCGACGACTCCGACTTGGACCCTGGGGACTACGAAGAGAGCGTGCCCCCTGAACTGCTGCAGCCACCAGCAGAGCTTCCGGGGCCACCAGGACGACCTTCGGGGACAACAAGCTGAACTACGAGGACCGAAGGCACAGCTGCGAGAGCCACTGGAAGAGCTTCAACGCCCACATGCGGAGCTACGAGACCCGCCAGCAGAGCCACGAGAGCCACGAGCTGAGCTACGGGGACCGCGAGCTGAGCTGAAAGAAGCAGGGCTACGAGAGCCACCAGCTGAACCACGACAGCTACAAGCTGTGCTACGAGGACCACGAGTTGAGTTACGAGAGCCACAACCAGAGCTACAAAAGCCACAACCAGAAATACCACTGGACCCACCTGCCGCGCTGCGAGAGCCACCTGCCGAGCCACGAGAGCCACAATCTGAGCCACGAGGACCGCAAGCTGAGCCACGAAAGCCACAAGCAGGACTACAGGAACTGCCAGCTGAACCACGAGGACCGCCTACTGCCCTACGAGGGCCACTAGCTGAGCCACGAGGACCACTAGCTATGCTGCCAGAGGCGCCAGCTGTGCTACGAGGACCACAAACATAGCCGCGAGAGCTACGAGGGCCACCTGCTGAGCTTCCAGGGTCACAGCCAAAGGCTCGCGGGCTACTGGAAGGCCCGCAATGACCCTCCTGCAGAGCGTCTAGGGCGACGAGCTGAACGACAAGGACCAGAAGCAAGACTCCGAGACCCACCAGCTGAACTACGAGGGCCACAGACAGAGCTACGAGGGCCGCTGCCTGAGCTACGCGGGCTATAAGCAGAGCTACGAAAGCCTCCCGCAGAGCTACCAGAGCGACGAGCTGAACTGCAAGGACCACCTGCTGAGCAAGGACAGCCACCAGCTGAACTACGAGGACCACGTGCTGAGCTACTGGGACCACGCACTGAGCTACTAGGGCCACAGGCAGGGCTTCGAGCACCACAGGCAGGGCTCTGAGGACCGCCAGCTGAACTACGAGAGCTACGAGGGCCAGCTGCTGAGCCTCAGGGCCGCAACCAGAGCTACGCGGACCACAGGAAGAACTACAAGAGCCTCCTGCAGAACTACTAAGGCGACGAGCCGAACTGCAAGGCGCAAGGCCCAGAAACAGAACTCCGAGAGCCACCAGCTCAGCTACAAAGGCCACCTCCGGAGCTACGAGGGCCACGACGAAAGACACTGGCAGAGCCACGAAGACTGCGAGCTGAGCTACGAGGACCACAGGCACAGCTACGAGACCTACGAGGACCACCTACTACTGAACTACGAGGGCCACAACCAGAGCTACGCAGAACACAGAGGAAGACCTACCAGAGCCTCCTGCGGAGCGACTGGGGCGACGAGCTGAGCTGAAAGGACCTCAAGCAGACTTCGCAGGCCCACCAGCTGAGCCGCGTGGGCTTCAGCCGGAGCTCCGAGGGCTACAACTTGAACTACGCGGACCACAAGCAGAACTACGAGAGCCTCCCGCAGAGCTACCAGGGAGACGAGCTGCGCCACCCGCTGAGCAAGGACAGCCACCAGCGGAGCTACGAGGACCACCTGCCAAGCTACTGGGACCACGCGCTAAGCTACCAGGGCCACAAGCAGAGCTACGAGGACCACAACCTGAGCTACGGGAACCACTGGCAGAGCTACCCAGGCATCCTGCTGAACTACCAGAGTCTCCAGCAGACCTACGAGGGCCACCGGCGCAACTACGAAGACCACAGGCACAGCTCCGAGGGCCACAGGAACGGCCACGAGGACCTCCAGCTGAGCTTCGACCTGGCGTGGCCGAGGGCCTCGTCGGCATCAAAGCTCGTCCGCTACTCAACGGGCGGGAGTGTACAATCGTGCCGTATGATGGGGCAGCAGACCGCTGGGTACTCCAGATTTCGTAATAAAGGGAGGGGGGTCTCATTTCGGGGGGGTCTCTTCCAGGCTATCTTGGAGGGCCTGGGGGGTCTGGGGACGATGTTTTGGAGGGTTCTCCCACGGGGGAGGTCTGAAATGGCTTGTCTTGGAGGGTCCAGACCCCCTCCCTTTTATCACGAAATCTGGAGTATTCAAGGCAGGCTCGGAGTACATCCGGGTTCGAGCAACCAGCCTGGAGCCCGCAGGTCTATCGACCACACGGGCGCTCGGGCCTGCGTTCCGGCAAGCGGCTCACAAGTACAGCTACGTAGCTACCGGGACCCGGGGCACATCGGCATGGCGTTCCAACTTATCCTGGCGAGGGACCCAACCCTATGCGCTTGTGGGTGCCGCGTTGTGGGTACCGCTCTCGGTGGAGCTCCCTACGGGGCCACGATCCTCGCGAAGGTGTGCCAAAATGGGCCGGGGGACGCATGCGGACCCGATCCTCGTGAGGGGCGTGCCGAAATGGGCGGGGGGACGCATGCGGACCCTGTCGCTGGGGCCTTCGGTGGGGCTCCCTACGGGGCCACGATCCTCCTGAGGGTTGTGCCAAAATGGGCCGGGGGACGCATGCGGACCCTGCCGCTGGGGCCTTCAGTGGAGCTCCCTATGGGGCCACGATCCTCGTGAGGACGCATGCGGACCCTGCCACTGGGGCCTTCGGTGGAGCTCCCTATGGGGCCACGAACCGTGTGAGGGGTGTGCCAGAATGGGATGGGCATGCGGAGAGCAGAGGCAAGGGATGGGAGGAGGAGGGGGAGGGGGCAGCGGGAGGTGAGGTGAGGTGACGCGGGGTGCTGTCTCTTCAAAACGAGGACCCAACACCACAGGATGGTTGGGAAAAATGCACGACCTGGCAGCCGCCGAAGGGCAGCCAGGCGTGGCCGTCCACTTCGAACTGATCCTCGGCGTCGAGGCGGCCCTCGACATTTCCTACAACCAGATGGCGCCACAGAGCATAAGGCGAGACCAGCCTGCCTGAAGTCGGAGAAGATTACGAACTACAGCGCTACGGACAGGGTATACAAGTCCATCGTTACTCCAAGTTACTATGTCTACTCCAATTTAGCGAGAAGAAGAAAAAACGGCATGAACAGAAATTGTTGGCGCTCCGCGCGGATTCCTTGGATCCGCGCTCGACCCCCCATCTCCAGCGCGCGGAGCGCGCCAGGGGCGGCGCCGGAGGCACCGCCGGGGGGGGCCTCGCGCAGATCCAAGACATCCGCGCGGAGCGTCAAGGCGCAGCTGCTGGAGAGCAGCCCGGGGGCTGGCAAACTGCCGGGAACGCCCGAAAGCGCCCGAACACCTCAGACCTCGAGCACCAAAACCTCGCAACTCGAGGAGGAGGAGGAGGAGGAGGAGGAGGAGGAGGAGGAGGAGGGGGAACCTCCCCACCGAGCGCTGCCCCCGACGGGGGGAGGGCGCGCGCCTTCGCAGGGGAGCGGGCCACCGGTCTGCCTGCGCCCGAGGGGAGAGGCCCAGCTGCGAGCGCGCGGCCGCCCGCGCAGAGGGCACCCCCACCGCCGCAGCGGCCCGCCGGCCGGCCCAAGCGAGCCACGAGCGGCGCACACATCCTTATGTCGGGCGTGTCCCCCTACAGGGGGATGGTCGACAAAAAACCAAAAATACTCCAAAAATACCCCGGAAAGGTCAAGGAATACTCAAGACATAGTCCCTAGACTATGTTTTGACTATTTTTTGATTATTGTTGGGGTGTTTTTGATTTTTCGTCGAAAAATCCCCCAGTAGGGGGACAGGCCCGACTGAAACATATCCGTATCTTGCCATCGCTCGGCCCCCCCAAATCCCCGGGCATTTTTAGGCCTCGTGCGCTGATTTCTGAGGCGCGATGGCACGGGATGTTCCTGCATGGTCACCGCCAAGAAAAAATGCACACGTCCGAGCGATGCCAAGGTGTCCGCGCCCTCGCCGTCTGGCCTCCGGCGCGCGACCCCGCGGACGCACGGCCGCACGGATGCGTCCCGCGCGGAGCGCATCCGCGAAGAAGCGCCCCGCCTCCGCGGGGTCGCGGCCCGCAGGCCTGGCCTCTGGGGCCGCGGATGCGGATGTGTCTCGCCCGCGAGAAGATCGGCTACACGCGAGAGTGGCCCTGGGCTGATGTTGCTCCCATCTCACTTCAGGACCACGTCCCAGAAATAATGCCGAGCCCCCAGAAAAAGATCGGAACAGTGTCGAACGCGCATCGCCTCGCAGGGCCCGACACATGACAACCCTTCAGTTTCGGTGCCTTCTTGGTGCTCGAAATTCTTCCTGGTGGTCAAGGCTGGAAGCAGGCTGGAACATCACAACCCTGGGCAAGGGTGACCTTCAGTGCGCGGCTTCACGGGGGACCTGGGGTGGCCTGATGGGCTTGTTTTCCACCAGCAACACCATAAGTTGGAGGAGGAGGAGGAGGAGGAGGAGGAGGAGGAGGAGAAGGAGGAAGATCCTCGAGGACCCCTCCCCCCCCAACTTACGGAGGTGGTGGTGGAAACCAGGCACAGCATGGCCCCCCCCCCGGCGCGCAGGCCGCTGCCACCGCCCCGCGCCCGGCGATCGGGGGGCCCTGCCGGGCCCGCACCAGAGGTCACTCCAAGCGAAGGGCCACTCTCGCGCCCGGCCCACGCGAGAGCGGCGGCGAGGCCCTGGGCACCGCCCGGCGCGGAGCGAACCGCGAGCGCCCCGCGGGCGCAGCGGGCGCTGCGGGCGCCGCGTGGGCGGGCGCCGCCGCGGTGGGGAGGCCCGCCCCCGAGCCACGGGGGGGGCCGGCGGCAGGCCGGGGCCGCGCAGCGCGGTGTCCGAGAGGCGCGCCGCGGCGCGCACCGCCGCCCGCCGCGCGGCGCGCAGGCTGCCGCGCGCGGGGCGCGCACGGGCCCGGGCCGCCCCGCGGGGCCTGGCGCCGCTCACCACCACGAGTACGGCCCCGGCTTGCCCTTCTCCTTGCCCTTGCCCTTGCCCTTGCCCTTGCGAGGGGGAACGCCAGGGGCTCGGGGTTGGCTCGGGGGGGGGGGACATCGGCCTGGCATCGGCGATGCGTCGCCGATGGATCGGCGATATGCCCCCGATGGCACAGCCGCCCCGTCCTGGGCGGGCGCGACCTGTCGGGCCCCTGCCGGCGATTAATGGGCGACTGGGGGCCGATGCATGCTCCCCTGAGCCTATCCCACCATTACGTTGCCCCTGACCTTCTCCCCCTTGCCGGACATCTTGCCGTAGCCTGCAGCGGCGGCCGCCGCCTTGGGGCCAGCGGCCGCCTGCTGCGGCGCCTGCCCCGGCACGAACGCGACGACGAAGGCCTGCAGGAAGGCCTTGTCGTGCTTCGCGGGGTCCATGAACGTGGACCCGTTCACCTCGCAGTACTTCCACCATGCCAACTTGAAAGTCTCGTCGGCCCTCTGGCCCTCCTGTCGGCTACACGCAGGAGTGACACTGGGCAAGAGTGACCTTTGGTGCGCGGCTTTTGCAAGGCCGCGGGGGGCCAAACACAAGCGCGCAAGACGCTACCATCGCACCGCACTCGGCGATCGCGGGACCCCAGAAGGCCGGCACAAAAAGTCACTCTGGCGAAGGGTCACTCTTACGTGTAGTCGATCCTTGATCTGCTCCACCATCTTCCGGTGCTCCTCATCGCTCTCGACGGCGGTCACTGGCGGCGCGGTCTCCAGAAACGCGCGGAGGCCCTCCGCAGAGTGCTTGGTGGGGTCCCTGAGGCCCTCCATGTTCGCGTCGCAGTACTCCAGCCACGCGTTCTTAAACGCCTCGTTGTTGCGCTGGCCGTTCTTGACCTGGGCGACCAGGGCCATCTCGTCGCTGAACTGCCCCGTCACGCCCTCGGTCGCCTGCGCGGGGTCGGCCACGGCCAGGAACTCGGCGAGCTCCTCTGGCGTCCGCGAGGCGGGGTCCCGCTTGCCGCCGCGCTCGGACACGAAGTCCCCCCACCGGTCCGCCCCCTCCAGCTTGTCGCTCTTCTGGACCGCCTTCACCCGGGCAACCAGGTTGGCGTGCTCCTGGTCCTGGGGCAGGTACTTGCTGCCGCCGGACTCGGCCTTGCCGTCCCAGCTGCCCGCCGCCGCGCCGCCAGAGGCGCCGGCCATCCAGGACCACCAGTCGTCCATCCAGTCCTTGGGCTTCGGTGGCCTCACCTCCGCCCCTTCGGTGATGCCCTCCGGGTCGGCCTCGTGCGTGCACACGTGCGTGCTCCAGTGCGCGTGCTCACTGTCCTGCCTTCGCGGCCCGTGGGCTCTGCACCCGCGCGTGCCTCCACACCGCTGCGTCGGGGGAAGAAGGCGTGCTCCCCAGACACCTGGCGCCTCGACCGTCTCGATGCGCTGGAGCCCCGAACCTCTCGACCCCTTCCCCGGGGACAGCGTCTCATCCCGAGTCGTTTCCTGACGGCCCTGAAGCCCAAAGCCAGCCTGCAGCGGCCAAATATTGGCGGCGAGCGAGGGGGGGAAGTGAGAAGGGGCGGGGCTTCTCGGAAGGCTCGGAAGTCCCCCGGGCCTCCTGAGAAGTTTTTCAAGTCTTCCCCGAAGACACCAAAAACTTCTCAGAAGGCGCGAGGGCTTCTGAGAAGTCCCGCCGCCTTCTGAGAAGGCCTTCGTCTTCTCATTTCCCCCCCTCGCTCGCCGCCGAGAGAAGGCGACCGACCAGCCGCCGCTACTTCCCCGAGGCGCCGGGTGCCCGGGGCGCGCGCGCGCGGGCCTGACCCGCCTGCGCGCGCTGCTTGCCTCGACGACTGCCGCACGCCACCAAGCGGGAGCCGATTCGATGCACTCGTGGCCCGATGCCTCGGTCCGTGGCTTGGGCTCCGCCGCGAGCGGGCAGAAAGAAACGACAAGCAGGAAATCGTTCCTGGCAGCGGATGCAGCACGGGTTCTACCAAGGGCCAGGAAGGACCACGCGAGAGTCCCGCATGGAGGCTGGGAAGAGGCAGGAGACCGAGCTCCTGGACTCGCCCTTGCGCCTGAGACCTCCTCGGCGTGCTCGGGAATACTGCTCTCGCCTCGATGCCGGCCACACTTCTGGCCCAGACGGCCACGCCCCCGCTGCATGATGCACTGCTGTGAACATGGCCGCGCTCTCACCCTCGGCACACGGCCACGATTACGGTGCACATGGCAGTGTCATCACCCTTTGTCACACGGCCACGATCCCTTGCAACAGAACAAGGCCATGCACATGGACGTGCTCTCATCCCCTGCCACACGGCCACAAGCCAGTATGAAAGATCCACTCCAGTGCACGACCGCGCTCTCACCCCTGTCACACGGCCACGGTCCCTCGCAAACAAACACATTACGGTGCACATGGCCGTGTTTTCACCCCTGTGTGACGGCCACGATCCCTCGGAACTACACTACACTACGGCGCACATGGCCGTGCCCTCACCCCTGTCGCACGGCAACGATCCCTTGAAAAAATACCCGCCACCGTGCCCTTAGGCAAGGATCGGGTGTACTGTCAAATCCTTTGCCTCATCCCCTGAGCCTCAGCCTTCACTCCTGAGACGTCTCTCGAACGCCCGGACCCCCAATTCTCACAAACCTCCCGGGGTTTCTTGCGTGCCCCCTGGGGTTCCCGGAATCTTCTCGCCTGACTTTTTGGAATCCAAAACAGGTCTCAAGACGGGCCAAAATGGACCCCACGAGGCCCTCAAGACTGTCCAAAAGGGCCTCGAAACGCCGAGAGATCGCCCCAATACGCCAAAGATGGCCCCCAGACGGCCTAAGAGGCCTCCAAGACGGCCCCAAGAGGCCTCCAAGAGGCCTCCAAGAGGCCTCCCAAGGCTCCAAGACGGCCCAAGAGGCCTCCAAGACCACTCTGAGTCGGCCCAAGAAACCCTCAAGAGCGCGTCAAAACGGCCAAAGGGCGCCCCAAAACGGCCCAAGAGGTGCCCAATACGGCCCAAGATGGCCCCAAAACCGCCAAGAGAGGAAACACGAACCGAAAATCCGAGCCTTCCACCCCAAGAGACCCCCAAAAGGCCCCACGAGGCAAAAAGAGGCCCCAGGAAGCCCCCAAGAGGCCCCAAAGACCCCCAAGAGACCCAACAGAGGCCCCAAGAAGCCAAAACGGCCCCCAAGAAGCCTCAAAATTGCCCCCCAGAAGCCCATGAAGGCCTCCCTCGAGATCCCAATAAAGATCCACAAGGCTTCACACCCACAGCCCAGGCACGGACGGGATGAACCGAAGGCAATATGATACAATGCGGTGCACATGGCCGTGCTATCATCCCTGTCACACCGATCCACCGAAAAGGTCCGCCACCGTGCACCTGGCACATTGACGCGCGCTAGACTGCCCAGTGCTGCGCGGCAGGGTTTCTGACATTTTCTAGGGGACCCCCTCCCCCGCTCGTCGCATCCCCCTGCACGCATCGCCTCACATTTTTGGGGGCCGAAGCTCTGTCGGCGCCCAGGACACGTTCCCAGCACCCTCCAAGGTGCTGGAGGTGCCCAAGATAGCTTCTCAAACGGCCAAGGCAGCCGCCAAGGCCGCCAACATGGGCCAAAAGGTTTCCATGACGGCCCAGGAAGCAAAAAGTGACGTAGACATCGTGAAATGTAGCAATGGTGGTAAAGGATAAGTGCGGGCGACATTTTCGAAGAGAATGACCTTTTTTCCGATGCGATAGCGGATCAACAGCTGCGCTTACGATTCGGGCAAATAGAACGCCAGCCGCTTGAACAACAAACGGCGGCGCGGACGCTCGCTACGCTCGCTCGAATATGACCAAGCTCTCTGACCAACGTTCAGAGTCGAGGGGGAGGAGACGTGCGGTGGCGCGAGCGTCAAGCTACATGTTGCGAGACCGTACTACATACAGTGCGCACATAGTATTGATGAGATGAGTTCAAATCCTAGCTGCTTTGAGGCTATGGGGCCCACGCGTGACATAAGTAGCGGCCACGGCAAGCCGCACCCGACTCGGCCAAGTGCCAAAGTCTAGTCTGCAAGTTTAATAAAGAGCTGACTGGACATTGCGTGCACCCACATATACAGCACGAAATCAGCGCGGGCCCACGCAACCATATACAGGCACAAAGCACAGAAAACAGAAGCAAAGGCGGCAAAAGAAGGTTCATTCACTCCGGCGTGACCCCACGCAAGGAATTGGCGTTCCGCCAGCTCATCGAAAGCCAGGCGCAAGCTTTGATGTCTAAGCCCTGTAGGGCGCATAGGTATTCAGCTCGTGTCTGAAGAACTTGCGTACCCGCCTTTACTTCTAACAGTAGGTCGCGGTCGATATTGCCTCTGGTATGTCCACCAGCAGTCATATCCCAGGTGCCACACCACTGCATGCTGCGTATGATCCCCCGATCCATCATCTGTCTGACCCACCGAATATGACCCAAAAGTGTGCACTCAGTCAGCTTATTCAGATCCTTGTTAGATATGGACTTAAACACGGACTCGGCGCCAATAGTAAGAGCAACCTTAAGACACAGACCACAAATTCCCATGACGTTCATGAATTGTGTCGTTAGCGGTCCCGCCTTGAGTTCGTGCAATGTGATATTGGTCGGGTAACTGTCTTCTAGGTTGTGGGCTGCTGCTAGCGCTTCTGGAGAGCAGCTTGACCGAACCTGCAGTCGATGCGACTTGCAGTAGGCCTCTATCAGGCGTGCGGCAGGTTTGCCATCACGTGTTTCAACGCCTGAGAAGGCTGGCACCTCTGATGCATACCCCGTGGTCTCGTCTTCAGCGTCTCCGGTCAACCGTCGGTAGCCTGAGTCGCTTTGGAGGTCGCGTTATCCGGTCGACTGCATGGCAGGATCTACTTTCTTCTTGGGTTATGCCTGAAGTTTGCGCGCGATCGTGAAGACAACGTAGACCGTCAGCCGGACTTGGGTTATTAGGGCATATGCGAATGCCCCACGGAGACAAACAAACATGTATGCGACAGTTTCGGCAGCCTCTTCCTCAGCCTCTGCACCCGTGAGTTCCGGATGTTGAATGGGACGGAATTGTTTGACGTAGTCGTCCTGATCCAGAATGACGTCGCCCTTGTCGGTTTTCGTGCAAATGACGGCACAACTGGCCACTGGTGCAAGTATGTTCATAAGCGCGCGCTCAAAACATTTCACGTGACGATCCATCGTCTCTTCCTCACCAGTCATGTTTAGATCGTCTACGCGTTTGGCCGTCGGTGGCGTCTCCGCTGTTTCGAGCTCTTCGTCGTAAGACGCTCCCGTTCCTCGAAGTCCAGAGCCGCCCGTGATGCTGCGCAATCTCAAGGAGGAGGCGCGTGGAGCATCCTTCGTCCTGGTGCCTGGCTTGAGGCACTGAAGGCAACGCTTGCTTGTATCTTACTTCTCGAACCCAGGCAAGGCTCGAAGTACCGAAGCAGAGCCTCGTGGTGGGGTGAAGAAATGCCGTGCGCTCCCGCTCCCCAGCGGCTTCGGAAAGCTCGCGGTACTTGAGGCCCTGCCAGAAGGCCTCGTCTGCATCCATACACGCGACTATCCAATCAGAATGGTAAGCCCCCGCATCCCTACGGGGGGCGGGGGGGAGGAGGAGGAGGAGGGGGGAGGAGGAGGAGGAGGAGGAGGGGAGGAGGAGGAGGCGGAGGAGGAGTGAGGAGGGGAGGAGGCAGGAGGAGGAGGAGAGGAGGAGGAGGAGGAGGAGGAGGAGGCGGGGGGAGGAGGAAGGAGGAGGAGGAGGAGGAGGAGGAGGATGAGGAGGGGGGAGGAGAGGGGGGAGGAGGAGGAGGAGGAGGAGGAGGCAGGAGGAGGAGGAGGGGGAGGAGGAGGAGGAGGAGGAGGAGGAGGAGGAGGAGGAGTGAGGAGGAGGAGGAGGAGGAGGAGAGGGAGGGAGGCGGAGGAGGAGGAGGAGGGAGGTGTGTGTTCTCCTTGCAGTTTCGGCTAGTCGGCAGGCGAGGCTTGGTTGGGGAGGGGCGGCGGAAGGGTACCACGCCAGCGGGGTACCAAGCCGGCGGCATCGTGGGTGGGCGGGAGGAGGAAGGGGGAAGGGCTCCCGGATACCAAGCCGGCAAGGTACCAAGCCAGCGCTGGCTTGGTAGGGGGTGGGCTGCGGGGGGTATCAAGCCGGCGGGGTACCAAGCCGGCGGCATCGCGGGAGCGCGGGAGGGAGGGGAGGGGCTCCCGGATACCAAGCCGGCGGGGTACCAAGCCGGCGCTGGCTTGGTAGCGGGGGCGGCGGGGGGAGGTACCAAGCCGGCGGGTTACCAAGCCGGCGGCATCGTGGGAGAGCGGGAGAGGGGGGGGGGGAAGGGCTCCCGGATACCAAGCCGGCGGGGTACCAAACCGGCGCTGGCTTGGTAGGGGGCGAGCTGCGGGGGGTACCAAGCCGGCGGGGCACCAAGCCGGCGGCATAGCGGGAGCGCGGGAGGGGGGGAATGGCTCCCGGATACCAAGCCTGCGGGGTACCAAGCCGGCGCTGGCTTGGCAGGGGGCGGGCGGCGGGGGGAGGTACCAAGCCGGCGGGGTACCAAGCCGGCGGCATCGTGGGAGGGCGGGAGGGGGGGGGGGAGGGGTTCCCGGATACCAAGCTGGCGGGCTACCAAGCCGGCGCTGGCATGGTAGGTGGGAACCCCTGGGGGGGTACCAAGCCGGCGGGGTACCAAGCCGGCGGCCGCTGGCTTGGTAGGGAGAGACCTGGGGGAATACCAAGCCGGCGGCCGCTGGCTTGGTAGGGAGGAGCCCCTTGGGGGGTACCAAGCCGGCGGGGCACCAAGTCGGCGGCCGCTGGCTTGGTAGGGGAGAGCCCCCGGGAAGAGGTACCAAGCCGGCGGGGTACCAAGCCGGCGGCCGCTGGCTTGGTAGGGGGGAGCGCTTTTTTGGGGGGTGCCAGACCGGCGGTAGTGGTACAGCGGCGGGCCCGGCTGGCTTGGTAGGGGGGGGGCCCTGGAGGGGGACCAAGCCGGCGGGGTACCAAGCCGGCGGCCGCTGGCTTGGTAGGGGGGAGCACCTGGGGGGTACCAAACCGGCGGCCGCTGGCTTGGTAAGAGGAGACCCTGGTAAGCCGGCGGGGTACCAAGCCGGCGGCCGCTGGCTTGGTAGGGGGGGTCCCTGGGGCGGGTACCAAGCACGCGGGGGTACCAAGCCGGCGGCCGCTGGCTTGGTAGGTGGGGGGCCCTGGAGGGGGTA
>CAUYUJ010012912.1:10000-12549 GCA_963575745.1 Prorocentrum cordatum | reverse complement strand
CTACTACTATCTCTACTACTACTACTACTACTACTACTACTACTACTACTACTACTACTACTACTACTACTACTACTACTACTACTACTATTACTACTACTACTACTACTACTACTACTACTACTACTACTACTACTACTACTACGACTACTACGACTACGACGACGACGACGACGACTACTACTACGACTACGACTACGACTACGACTACGACTACGACTACGACTACGACTACGACGACTGCCACTACTACTACTACTACTACTACTACTACTATGAATACTCTTACTACTACTACTACTACTACTATTATTACTACTACTATTACTACTACTACTATTACTACTACTACTACTACTACTACGACTACTACTACTACTACTTCTACTACTGCTGCTGCTGCTACTACTACTACTACTACTACTACTACGAAAACTACTCAGACTGAGACTGACGCCGATACTGGTACATCTTCTAATACGATTACTCAGACAGATACGAGCGCTAAGCCTGAGGCAAGTAGTTGCATACCGAGAGGCAGCGGGGGGACAACGGGAGGCAAATATAATCGCCCTCCATCCTGGCAGATACCGCAAACATGTAAACCAACATTGCTCGGCGCCGAAGCGAGAATCCAATTGGTTTGAAACTGTGTCGCCCTCTTCCCGTGCAGCTGTTTGGGATTTCCAGGCTCAGGACCAAAGGCAATGCGGGAGTCTTCGTCGAAACGTCCCGCCCGCCCTGCCAACGCGTCTTGCAGTGCGGCATGGAGGAGTTACTTACGGTCGGACCCAAGACAGAGGAGCACCCTTCAAGAACATGAGACCCTCCGCTGGCCAAACCCGCCCAAACCATAGGATCACTGGCGGGTGCTCCCCCAGGATGCACAAGGGCATCCAAGAAACACGAAGAACACTGGGGTACCCTCTGCGAACCGACCTTGATCTTATACCTCGGTCCGACCGTAGGAGGAAGACGGACGGAAGGACAAGAGAGAGGAGGATACGGGAGGGGGCACGGCTCGGGTCAGGTGTTCGCGACGAGGCCCCAGTCAGGGACCACTGCCAGGGGTGTGCTCATCTCGAGAAGGGGGTGGCAGTCCAGAGAGAGGGAGCAAGAGGAGGAGGCTGAGGAGGAGGATGGGGAGAACAAGGAATCTGATGATGCTGATGATGGTGGTGATGCTGCTGCTGATGATGATACTGTTGATAATGAGGATGATGATGTTGATACTGTTGTTGATGATGATGCTGCTGATGATGAGTATAATGGTGACGAGGACGATGGTGCAGATGATGATAACGATGACGATGACGATGGTGATGATGATGCCGATGTTGATGCTGCTGATGATGATGCTGAGGAGGATGAGGAGGAGGAGGAGGAGGAGGAGGGGGAGGAAGAGGCTGAGGAGGAGGAGGAGGAGCAGGACGCTCATGACAGACGATGATACCTCCTCACCGACTGCATATTGAGGGGGAGGGGGAGGAGAAGGAAGAAGAGGAGGTGCAGCCTCGAACAAGAACTCCTTCCAACATTACTCTGTTGCCGAACGGCCGCGCCGTGGCAAAACATGAGCTCAGCCGCCGGTCGGGCAACGCGAGCCGTTTCGGGATGATCATCGGGCGCACTACAGCCGAGCATATGATTAAGACAACTATCATGTAAGCCATCTGGGCCAGCTTGCTCGACATTTCGTACAACACGCCTGGGCCAAATTATGTTGTTCACAAGCGAACGTGCTCACGAAACTGGGCCAGATTTCCGGCAAGATGATTAAGAATCGCTGGCAGAGCTTTTCGGGAGGAGGCTTCTTCATTATATGATCGACTGTATATGTGCGGGTGCTTATGTTGGTATGTCGCCGTGCTGTTTGTTCTCAGCGCGCCCAAGACGGCGAAGCCAGCAAACCTTGCGTCCAAGGCGGAGTTTGCCCTTGTGGCCGAGGCGCCCTCCCCGAGACATATGGCCGCGCGTCGGAACAAGCATCGCCTATGGAACATGCAATATAAATGGTAAGATATCACAACACACTCGAAAAAACATCAAGCGCGCCGTGAAATTATGAGAGCGCGACGAACAAGGGGGTCGAGAGGGAGGTACCTGCCCCATGCACGTGCGAGGTTCCGGAGGAGGAGAAGGGAGAGGAGGAGGAGGAGAAGGAGGAGGAGGAGGAGGAGAAGAAGGAGGAGGAGGAGGACGAGGAAGAGGAGGCTGGAGGAGAAGGAGGGGGATGACGAGGACGAGGAGGAGGGGGAAGGTGATGAGGATGAGGAGGAGGACGAGAAGGAGGAGGAGGAAGAGGAGGAGAAAGAGTAGTAGTAGTAGTAGTAGTAGTAGTAGTAGTAGTAGTAGTAGTCGTAGTAGTAGTAGTAGTAGTAGTAGTTGTAGTAGTGATGTTGTGGTCCTGGTGGTGGTTGGGTTGGTGGTGGTGGTGGTTGTAGTTAGTAGTAGTGATAGTGTTCGTTAGTCGTGTTAGTGTATGTAGTAGTTGTAGTAGTAGTAGTAGCAGTAGTAGTAGTTTAGTTGTTAAGTAGTAGTAGTAGTAG
>CAUYUJ010012912.1:5000-7500 GCA_963575745.1 Prorocentrum cordatum | reverse complement strand
TCCTGGGCGCTCCAGCGGTACAAGATCAACTGGCACTGGATCGGGAAGCTGGATCGCGTCGGACGGTGCGCCAGATCGGGCCGCACCGGCACGGAGTCGGAACCGAGTCGGAGCGGCCGCGCCCGGAGGAACAGCGGCGCCATGCAGGCACGGGGCCGCTCCTCGCACCGTCGGAGCAGCGGGATCGTAGGGGCTCGGGCCGGCCGAAGGCGGTGTCGAACGGATCGGATCGCAGTGGACGCCAGGGTGTGGCCGATGAGCCTCGCGGGAGCCGTGCTGGTTGAAGCACCTCTTGGCCCCCGAGGGTGCGCTGGGCCAGGTCCCTGCGGCCTGCCACCCAAGCTGGCTGCGAGGGCTCCCGGAGACGCCCCCAGAGGCCCTGGAAGGCCCCCTGGGAGACCGTTTGCGCGCCCTGTTTCGGGCCAGCTCGAAAAGTGCATCAGGAAGATGGAGTCTAGGGCTGCGGTTGTGATGTTTCACGATGTTGCAATTTTTCGCAACGTGGGATCTCAGGGTCGGAAGCGGGCAGAACCCTCTTTAGCGAAACGTCCCTTGGTGAAAACTGCTAGGGACACTTCACGTGCGCACGGCACCGGTTTCCGAGTGCACCCCAGCGCCCCGCGGGGTAGCTAATCGACGTCCAAAAACAACCGAATGGATCCATCAAAACGCACGACGATTAGCGAGTCAGACTGGGCACTGCATCGGTACACTCGAATGCCAATGTCGAGTGAACCGGCGCAGATTTCCTCAGTCGACTTGACTGGGGGGCGTTGTGTCAATGCCCGACAGGGGACCCCGGCAGGTCCCCCAGAGACACCCCTGGAGGCCCCAAGGAACGGTGGCGGCACAGGCAGGAAGCCACTGGATGCGCTGTCCCCAGGCGTCTACATGGGTGCAGTGCGTGCTGGGCTCTCCGGAACCATTGCTGCCCCTCCAAAAGATCCCGGGTCGTCCACGGCGGACAATTTTGGCGAGTGGGGAATGCATGATGAAATTTGTAAATCTTCCCTGTGCATGGAGCCGGCGACACCGGATGCTTCGCATCGCCGGGAGGCTTCGCATCGCCGGTCGGTGTTGTTCCACCCCCTTTTTGCCAATGCACCTCTGACGTGCACGGCTTTTTTTTTTTGTTTCTCTCTCTCTCTCTCTCTCCCTTCGGCCCTTCATCGGCCCCACACGCCAGGTCCCCTACCCCCCCTTAAAAAACAACTTGTACTCCAATGGCTGCTTCGACCCAGGTGGAATATTGCACGACATGGCCTGCAAGACGGTCGATTATGGCTTCAAGACGGCCAAGATAGTCCAATATGTTGGCCCACGACGGCTCCAAGGTGGCCCCAGCAGCTCTTCAGAGACAACATCCAAGAGGCTGCCAAGAAGGAAACACAGTTGTTTATCCGTAGGTGGTCTGATTTGGGCACGCTTGCCTTTTCGATCTTTAGGGCATCCCAGACGGCCCAAGAGGCTTGCAATATCGGTCTAAGACAGCCCAGAATACCCAAATAGAGCCCCAAGAGGGGCCCTAAACAGCTTAAGAGGGGTCCCAGGAGACTCAACAGGGCCTCAGGATTCCCCATGAGGGTCCCCAGGAGAGCTCCAGACGATCTCACAGAGCCCCATGGCGGCCCAATCTTGGTACCGAATAGCCCGAAGACGGTCAAGGCGGCCCAAGACGACATCCAAGACGGTCGCAAATGGCCCTCAGACGCCTCCAAAACGGCGTAGAGGGCTTCGAAGAAGGCATAGCACTGGAAAGTCAGAGCGATGACACCAAACCCTGCAATGAGACACTACAATTCTCTGCCGCGAGATACGGTACCTCCACAGAGAGAGAAAGAGAGACCGATAGAAAGAGAGAGAGAGAGAAGGGGGAGAAAACCATGGACCGTGTGGAGGCACACATAGTTTGAACTCCTGGTCCAAAATTGCATGATGCATCGTTGAACCTGAGAGAGTTGGAACCCCGGCTCCCGTCCGCCCGCAGACCATCGGAATCTCCACTCCTCGAGGTCGACCATGCACTCGTAGAGTGGCGTGGTGGTGGTGGTCCTCGCAGGGCGACGCGACGCATCGGCATCAGCGACCCCATGAAGATCGCTGGCGGTCGCCACGCATGCCCTCAAATGGCAGGCGACTTCAAAATCCACTTTCACTGCAGCGCTCGTCTGGTAGTGCCAGCGGGCCGGCATGCGGTCCACGAAGCCCTGGCGGGAAGCGTCAACACTGGAGAGCATGCCTTCCAAAGTTCGTAACAGGACATGGGCACGGCAACCTGGACCACACGCAGTTCGTTCGATCACTGAGGCACTCGGGGCACAAACAGACGAGAGAGCCCTACATACACGCACTGATGCTGGCCGTTCAGTGCTTGCGCGCACCCCCTTGCTTGGGGGTGGAAACGAGATTGGACTGCTTTGGCGCGGACTGTGCGTCACTGACTTGGGATGAGTAAAGGTGGGCGGGAGGAGGTGGACGAGGATGACGATGGTGGTGATGA
>CAUYUJ010012911.1:0-12553 GCA_963575745.1 Prorocentrum cordatum | reverse complement strand
TCCTCCTCCTCCTCCTCATCGTCCCCTCTCCTCCCCTCCCCTCCCCGTCCTCTCCCCTCCTCCCTCCCCCCCTTCCCTCCCTCCTCCTCCTCCTCCTCCTCCTCCTCCTCCTCCTCCTCCTCCTCCTCCCCCTCCTCCTACCCCTCCTCCTCCTCCTCCCTGGCCAGGGGCCGTGCCTCACGACGGCCCCTGTGGCCTGCATGTGCCCGCGCCAGGGAGGCCTGCCCAAACTTCCCCCAGCCTCGGGGCGTCATTCTCCTGCGCCTTCTCATCCCCTCCTGCGCCTCCTCTCCTCCTCATGCTCCTCCTCTATCCTCCTCCGTCCTCCTCCTCCTCCTCCTCCTCCTCCTCCTCCTCCTCCTCCTCCTCCTCCTCTGCCCAACTCTCCCCCCGCCTCGGGGCGTCCTCTCCCGTCGCGGCTTCCTCGCGACGCGAGCACTGTCTGGGAGAGCAGCAACAAGCGGAAACAAATACACTCCAGGTCCGCGCGGGGGCCTCCACGACTCTGCGTGTGTGGCTCGGCGCTGGGCCCTCTCTCTCTTTCTCTCTCTCTCTCTCGGTCTTTTTCTCTGTCTATATAAATATAGATACGCATACATACACATACGTATCTATAGTTATACACACAAACATATATACACACATCTATATATACATCTATATATATATATATATATATATATATATATCAGGGGCGCCTCCGCGGGCGCCGCCAAGGGTAGGCCATCATCAACAGCATCAGCATCATCATCATCACCACCATCATCATCACCAACATCATCATAATCGAACTCAGCACCAGCATCGTCATCGTCATCGTCATCCATCACCATCAGAATTAATCATACCCAAACATCACCCATCATCATCAGCATCATCATCATCAGCATCATCATCATCACCATCATCATCAATATCAGCATACACATCATCATCTATCAGCATCATACATATCATCAGCCTCATCATCACCATCAGCATCCTGATCAGAATCAGCATCGTCATCATCATCGTCATCAGCAGGGACAAAATCCGAGCGGGCCCTCGAAACCCGGACATCCGGCGCTCCGTTTCTGGTCGAGATGCGTGGGCTCTCCTGGGGCCGACTCTTCGCCTTGAGTCGGCTCTTGACGGTGCAGGGGCCCGTGGAGGGAGGACCCTTGGAAGAATCGGGGAGACGTAAGACCCGGGTACGGGGGACTCGGGTTGGCCCGACGAGGTCGTCAAAAAAATGACGAGGCCGATCCTGCATTTTGACGAGGCCTCCCGCTGCAGACATCCCACGAAACTCCTCCTCGTCAAAATCCGAGGCGCGGTCGTCAAACGATGGCGAACCCGAGTCCTGGCAAACCCGGGTCTTACGCTCCCCCGAAAGAGAACTTGCCGCCCCATTTCGGTCGGGGCATCGGATCGCGGGGTCGCAGGTTTGCGCTTCTCCTTCCCGCCTCCGGAAGTGCTCGCTTGCGACGCGCACGAAGAGGGCAGTGCGGGCCCCGATGATATGCACCACCAGCATCTCCATTCCCCCTCCCTCCTACACCCTCATCTTCCTCCCTCTTTTCCTGCGAGGGAATGAGGGAGGTGGTGGTGGTGTATGCCATTGGGCCCCGTAGGTAGGGTTAGGTCGGGCATGTCCCCCTACAAGCGGATTTTGGACGACAGATAAATAAAAAAACAAACATACCCCCTAAATAGCCAAACAAGTGCCAGAAACATCGCCCCGAGACTGTTTTTCTGGACTACTGTTGAACCTTCCTCCTGCAGAGGGACTGGCCCGACTGAAAAGGTACGGTAGGTTCGCGCGGCGTCGGCGCGCGCAAAGGTTTTCGACACCACGTCGATCATTCAACCTTGAATCGATCGCGGCCCCGATCGTTCAAGGTTGAATTCCGTCGGGTCCAATGGCGTAACTGTGTTCCTCGGTGCTTCCGCGTCGCAGAATTCAACCTTGAACGCCTCCGCCAGCGTCGCTGGCGCGCCAACGCCGCATGAACCTACCGTAGGGGGAGGGGGGGAGGCTTCAGAGGAGGAGCCTGCGTCCTGGAAAACGCAGGGGTGCTTCTACGGAGCCTCCCCCCCGCACCCCGGCCCAGACCTCCGACGTCGCGAGCTGCTCGGCACGGCGCTTCCTCCTGAGTCGTTCTTTGCGGGCTCCAGGGGCCCAACTCTTCCTCCTCCTCCTCCTCCCCCTCCTCCTCCTCCTCCTCCTCCTCCCCCCCCTCCTCCTCCTCCTCCTTCCCCCTCCTCCTCCTCCTCTCCCTTCTCCTCCTCTCCTCCTCCTCCATCATCCATTCCTCCTCCTCCTCCCCCCTCCCTCCTCCCCTCCTCTCCTTCCTCCCTCCTCCTCCGCCTCCGCCTCCTCTCATCCTCCTCCTACTCCTCCTCCTTCCTCCCTCTCCTCCTCCTCCTCCTCTTCCCCCTACCCCCCCTCCTTCTCCTCCTCCTCCTCCTTCTCCCCCTACCTCCTCCTCCTCCTGCCAGGGGCGTAGACTCACGACGGCCCCTGTGGGCCTGTGCTAGGGCCCGTGCTCTCGCCAGGGAGCTTCCCCAACTATCCCCCCGCGTCACTCATCTCGGCGCCCTCCTCACCCTCCTCCTCTCCCTCCCTCCGCCATCCCTCCTCCCTCCTCATACTCCTACCGCCTTCACGCTCCTCCTCCTCCCTCATCCTCATCCTCTCCTCCTTCCTCCTCCTCCCCTCCTCCATACCCATCCTCCTCCTCCTCCTCCCTCCTTGTTCTTTTCCGCCTCCTCCTCTCCTCCTCCTCCGCCTCCTCCTACTTCCTCTCCCCCCCTCCTTCTCTCTCCTCCTCCTTCTCCCCCTCCTCCTCCTCCTCCCTGGCCAGGGGCCGTGCCTCACGACGGCCCCTGTGGCCTGCCTGCAACGGCCCGTGCCTCGCGCCAGGGAGGCCTGCCCAACTCTCCCCCCGCCTCGGGGCGTCCTCCTCCCTCCCTCCTCCTCCTCCTCCTCCTCTCCCTCCTGTGCTGCCTCCCTCCTCCTCCTCCTCCTGCCTTCCTCCTCCTCCTCCTGCCCTCCTCCTCCTCCTCCTCCTCCTCCTCCTCCTCCTCCTCCTCCTCCTCCTCCTCTGCCCAACTCTCCCCCCGCCTCGGGGCGTCCTCTCCCGTCGCGGCTTCCTCGCGACGCGAGCACTGTCTGGGAGAGCAGCAACAAACGGACAAAAATACACTCCAGGTCCGCGCGGGGGCCTCCACGACTCTGCGTGTCTGGCTCGGCGCTGGGCCCTCTCTCTCTCTCTCGGTCTCTCTCTCTCTCTCTCTCTTTCTATCGGTCTTTCTCTCTGTATATATAAATATAGACACGCATACGTACACATACGTATCTATATATATATATACACATACACATATACACATGTATGTATGTATGTATGTATGTATGTATGTATGTATGTATGTATGTATGTATGTATGTATGTATGTATGTATGTATGTATGTATGTATGTATGTATGTATGTTTATATGTATGTGTATGTATATATATACACAAACATCTATACATATATATATATATATATATATATATATATATATATCAGGGGCGCCTCCGCGGGCGCCGCCAAGGGTAGGCCATCATCAACAGCATCATCATCATCATCACCACCACCATCATCACCACCAACATCATCATAATCAAACTCAGCACCAGCATCGTCATCATCATCATCATCCATCACCATCAGAATTAATCATAACCAAACATCACCCATCATCATCAGCATCATCATCAACATCATCATCATCACCATCATCATCAATATCAGCATACACATCATCATCTATCATCATCATACATATCATCATCAGCCTCATCATCACCATCAGCATCCTGATCAGAATCAGCATCGTCATCATCATCGTCATCAGCAGGGACAAAATCCGAGCGGGCCCTCGAAACCCGGACATCCGGCGCTCCGTTTCTGGTCGAGATGCGTGGGCTCTCCTGGGGCCGACTCTTCGCCTTGAGTCGGCTCTTGACGGTGCAGGGGCCCGTGGAGGGAGGACCCTTGGAAGAATCGGGGAGACGTAAGACCCGGGTACGGGGGACTCGGGTTGGCCCGACGAGGTCGTCAAAAAAATGACGAGGCCGAGCCTGCATTTTGACGAGGCCTCCCGCTGCAGACATCCCACGAAACTCCTCCTCGTCAAAATCCGAGGCGCGGTCGTCAAAAAACGATGGCGAACCCGAGTCCTGGCAAACCCGGGTCTCACGCTCCCCCGAAAGAGAACTTGCCGCCCCATTTCGGTCGGGGCATTTGATCGCGGGGTCGCAGGTTTGCGCTTCTCCTTCCCGCCTCCGGAAGTGTTCGCTTGCGACGCGCACAAAGAGGGCAGCGCGGGTCCCGATGATATGCACCACCACCATCTCCATTCCCCCTCCCTCCTACAGCCTCATCTTCCTCCCTCTTTTTCTGCGAGGGAATGAGGGAGGTGGTGGTGGTGTATGCCATTGGGCCCCGTAGGTAGGGTTAGGTCGGGCATGTCCCCCTACAAGCGGATTTTGGACGAAAGACAAATCAAAAAAACAAACATGCCCCCAAATAGCCAAACGAGTGCTAGAAACATCGCCCCGAGACTGTTTTTCTGGACTACTGTTGAACCTTCCTCCTGCAGAGGGACTGGCCCGACTTAAAAGGTAGGGGGAGGGGGGGAGGCTCGGGTCGGGCGAAAGGGGGGGATAGAGAATCAGCTCACGTAGCTGATTTCCCCGGCGCCTCCCGGCGCCGGAGGCGACTATGTATCGAGGAATGGGCCCCTCGGTGAGGCCGAAATCAGCTGCATGCAGCAAATTTGGTAACCCCCCCTTTCCCAATCCCCCCCTTTCGCCCGGCCCGAGAGGCTTCAGAGAAGGAGCCTGCGTCCTGGAAAACGCAGGGGTGCTTCTACGGAGCCTTCCCCCAGGAGGAGGAGGAGGAGGAGGAGGAGGAGGAGGAGGAGGAGGCTGGGGAGGAGAGGAGGAGGAGGAGGAGGAGGAGGAGGAGGAGGAGGAGGAGGAGGAGAGGAGGAGGAGGAGGGGGGGGGAGGAGGAGGAGGAGAGGCGGGGAGGAGGAGGAGTCGGCGGAGGGGGAGGAGGAGGAGGCGTCCTGGAAAACGCAGGGGTGCTTCTGCGGAGCCTCCCCCCCGCCCCCGGCCCAGACCTCCGACGTCGCGAGCTGCTCGGCACGGCGCTTCCTCCCGAGTCGTTCTTTGCGGGCTCCAGGGGCCCAACTCCTCCCTCCTCCTCCTCCTCTCCTCTTCCTCCTCCTCCTCCTCCTCCCCTCCTCCTCCTCCCCTCCTGCTCCTCCTCCTCCCTCCTCCCTCCTCCCTCCTCCTCCTCCCTCATACATCCTTCCGTCCTTCCCTTTCTGCTGCTGACTCCTCCTCCTCCTCCTCCTCCTCCTCCTGCTCCTGGTCCTGCTCCTCCTCCTCCTCCTCCTCCTCCTCCTCAGTAATGGGGTTCTCCGAACTCCGCCAGCACCACCACTCGATGACTTCTCTTCGGTTGTCGAAACATGCAACTGTACGAGTTGGCGTTCCATCGAAGATGGGTTGAAACTCACACGGGCGCATGTTATTGCGGTGCAGGAGCACCACCTGAGAGGAGACAAAGTTTCAGAAGCTAGCTCGTGGCTTCAGCGTCATCAGTGGAAAAACATGTTTTTTCCGAGGCGTTGCCTGGTCCAGGAGGAGGCACGCGCGGTAGCAGTTCTGGCACGGCATTGGCTGGGCCTACACTTTGCGTTCGGCAGCGAGGACGCAGGAATTGTTATACCAGGCAGGGCGATTGTGGTGAACGTCCATTTGCCCAGCTCCACTCCCATCACCGTCGCCTCCCTCTACCTCCACGACTCCGAAGGACTGTCGGACCGAAACTTGGACATTTTAAGTAAGGTGGGGGGAACTTTGGCTACGGTGGGGAATGAGACGATAGTGGGGGGGGGGGGTGATTTCAATATCACCCCTGAGGCTCTTTTGGACAGCGGCTTCCCCGAGAAGCTGGGAGAAATCGTCAAGCCTGATTGCGAAGCCACGTGTCTTACTGGTCAAGGAGGTAAGTCGGTTATCGATTTTCCGTGGTGTCCCCAGGGGTGGGCAAAACGATCCGGGCCGTGGAGAGTGTTACGACCGCGGTGAGCAAAACCCACGCCCCTGCGCAGGTGACCGTTTTCCCTCGTGCGGCCTCGACGCCCTGGCGGCCCCCAGTGGCTCCAGCCGGGCGGCCCAGGCACCGCCCCTGCCGGTCCGCTTCGGCCTCGTCGTCCTCCTCCTCCTCCTCCTCCTCCTCCTCCTCCTCCTCCTCCTCCTCGTCCTCCTCGTTCTCGTCCTTTTCGTCGCCACCCGCGTCTGCCGACCGTCAGCCCGATCGGCCCCGCCTCCGCCCCCCCCGTCTTGGGGGCTCAGCCCCGGCGGTCGGTCGCCATGGTGCTGGAGGCTGCTGGAAAGAGGCCAGGCGCAGCAAGCAAGCCCCCCCTGGCATGGACCAGTTGTACAAGCGGTTTGCCGACAGAGCTGAGCTCGAGATCGCCCAAGTGGGACAGGAGGTCGACCTGTCCTGCCGCGGGAGCCGAGGGAGGCCGCCGGAGCTCCGGCGGGCCCCAGCTTGCAATGCCAGGACGGATCCCGTCGGCTACCCGACGATGGCGGCAGTGAAGTGGCTGCCCAACCGTGCGAGGCAAGCGTTCGGGGCATTGCGGGCCAGTGGCGAGCGGGCGGAGCTGTGAGGAACCGCTCGTCGTCGTCGTCGGCGTCGGCGTCGGCCTCGTCGTCGGCGTCGTGGTCGTCGTCGTCGTCGTCGTCGTTGTCGTCGTCGTCGTCGTCGTCGTGGTCGTCGTCGTTTTTTTTATGGTCGTCGTCGTCGTTTTTTATCGTCGTCCTCGTCGTCCTCGTCGTCGTATTATTGTTGCTCGTGCTGGACGGGATGGGGCAGCACAGCGGCCCGCCGGCCACGGCGGAAGCCCTGGCCTCGGAGGCCCGCTCGAGACTGGCGGGCTTCGCCGTGCGGAGGTGGGGCCGCTTCTTGCTACGGTGGGCGCGAGGATTGCGAGGAAGCGTCGAGGGCTACTCCAGAGTTCGTAATCAAGGGAGGGGGGGTCTTATTTCGGGGGGGGGGAGGTCTCTTCCAGGCTATCCTGCAGGGCCTGGGGGGTCTGGGGGCGATGCTTTGGAGGGTTCTCCCACGGGGGAGGTCTGAAATGGCTTGTCTTGGAGGGTCCAGACCCCCTCCCTTTTATTACGAAATCTGGAGTACCATGGAGGAGGCGAGGACGGGGTGGAACAACTGGCCACTAGCCAACATCAAGCAAGGGGGTGGGCATGCGCACCTGGCCAGGATGCCAGCGCCTGGCCGGAAGCCAACGACGACTCTCAGCGCTGGTGGGCGAGTCATTTCTGACCCTCTTGCCTTGCCCCAGGCTGAGTCCAGCAGGTTCGGGGGCCTCTGGAAGGCCACTAGCGCGCCTACCCAAGAAAGAGGTTTCGAAGGTCTCCGAGAAGCTCTTCCGCGCCTCGAGCCTGCCTTCATCAGCGGTGTCTCTGCGAAGTATCCGGTTAGGTCGGCTCAGAGTGTGGACGGGTTCCACGTGAGGCATTACAGTTGGCTCACCGACGAGGCCCTCTCGGTTGTGTCGATCCTTTTCTCGTTAATGGAAGTTCTGTCCACCCTCCCCTCCCAGGTCAGGGTTATCCAAGTGGCCCTGCTTATGAAACCCACGGGGGGGGGCATAGGCCTGTTCGTTTCTCTGTTTCGGTTGTGGGGGCGTTGTAGGAGAGTGTATGCCCAGCAATGGGAACACTCTCATCTGAGACCCTACTTCGCGGGGTCTAAATGTGCCTCAGCGCGTGGTGTGGTTTGGCGGCAAGCCTTCAGATCGGAAGTGGGTACGGCCAGGGGAGAAGCCTCGGCGACCGTGATGTGGGACATGACATGACCAAATTCTATGAGACCTTCCGGCTGGACATGCTGTTGGTTGAGTGCCGTGCCTTCGGATTTCAAATGGTGATTGCTCAGTTAGGTGTCAACACTTACCGCGGCGCCCGCTACCTCAATCTGTCATGAATGGTAGCAGGGCCGCATCATGCCCTGCTCGGGGTCATCGCGGGTTGCAGTTTCGCTACGCCGTTCGGCCGTATCCATCTCATCGGGCCATTTGATCGCATGTGCGCGCAGCTGCCGAGAAGTATCCATGTTGACCAGTACATTGATGACACAGGGCTGAACAGCACGGGTAAGGTTAAAGAAGTGGTCAGGGATATCAAAGAGGTTTCGGCCGCTCTGTATCAGATGTTTGTCACCGAATTGGGTTGTGGCGCA
Source organism: Prorocentrum cordatum (assembly GCA_963575745.1). Taxonomy (NCBI): domain Eukaryota; class Dinophyceae; order Prorocentrales; family Prorocentraceae; genus Prorocentrum; species Prorocentrum cordatum. The sequence goes on along the minus strand of CAUYUJ010012911.1, from coordinate 4,244 downwards.
TCTAGGGATAAAGCCAATTGTGGGTGCTCTGACAACGCCGCGGCCGTGGAGCTTAGGAGGTTTCTTGGAAATCTTGCGGGCCCTGTCTCGGAGAGTGCCACCAACCTTGGGATTGATGACACTGTGGAGAGACCTCGTAGGATTCGGAACCGCGGGAAGAAGCTTCTGGCCAGGGTCAAGATCCTCAAGAGACAGCCGAGCAAAACCCATGCTATGCTACCCTGTATTGAATTTGGGGCGGCAGTGCTGCATGGCTTTTCTGACAGGGAAGTTCGGCTTGTTCGGCAGTTGGCTGGCAGAGTGCGCCGTCCGCAGGCTGCCGGTAAGTCGCCCCATGCTCTCACGATGCTCGAGGACGTGCCGCCCTGGCGATGCGAGGCAGCACCGATCCTCCGCTGTGCCAAGGAGGTTTGGGCGGCCCACGCTCACTCCTGCCCCTGGGGGTCTCTCTTCTCGGGAGCTGAGGGAGGCGTGGCAAGACGGGCACCAGGAGGAGGGAGTCAAGGGCTGGAAAGGAAGGGGAAGGGGCCGCCTGCCGCCTCGCAGCCTTCGCTTTCGAGGACATCCTGGGCGACGTCTGATGTTGTGACGAGGATCAGCGGTTTTGGGGGAGGAGGTGGCGTTGACATACGTCTCGCCCTCGTTGTTGAAGGGCATGCTCTGTCGCGCGGTGCGCAGGTCCCTGGAGCGCGATGCCAATAGGAGAAAGCGCAGACGGAGCGTCCCAGACGGTGCTTCGACGCCCCGGGAGCCCGGCTCCGATCGGCTCGATCGACGCCGCTCGGGAAAAGGTTGCGTGACATCGCTCGTGTGCGGTGCGGTCTGGACTCCGAATCGCGCGTGAGATTGCGGTTATCAATAGGGGGAAAACAAACCTACCTCGCTTTTGACCACCCTCGCTTCCAGGAGATACCAAACGATGCCAAATTGCAGCCTGTACTGGTCAGGCCGCTTGACGAGGAGGCGCGTGGTATGGCTTGGTTTTGCCTGGAAGCGAAAGCGGGGTAGGTAATTCACGCTCTGAATCAAGTCGAGGCAACTAAGTGTGTCAGACGCCTTGTGTGCGAGGGCTCGGAGTTCCGCCGCCCGTGGGAGCGTGCCAGCTGCGCGGATGTGCGACTGGCCATTTGTTGCGCAAGAGGGTAGCAATCGTGCCCCTGCAGGGGAAGGGCCGATCGAGAAGGTATTGCTTACCAGAGGCATATTCCCTCACCCAGGGGACTCGTTTCCGCGCCCAGCTCTTCCTGGGACAACTAAGTTGAGCTGGGTCGACCAGACCCGAGACGATGGAGACTTTGTTGGAGATATCTTTGTTGATTTTCTTTTCTCTGGCATCTTATCTTGCTGTCAAGGCGCATGCTGGCAGTCACCATGCTCAAGCTCGAGCTTCAGAGCTTGCGGGTTCAGAACGAGCCCGCGCATATCTTTGTTGATGGTAGCTGCCGTAGACATATTTTTCCTGAACTTCAGAGGGCTGGATGGGGAGGAGGAGGAGGAGGAGGAGGAGGAGGAGGAGGAGGAGAAGGGAGGGAGGAGGAGGTAGGAGCAGGAGGAGGAGGAAAGGGAGGAGGAGGAGGAAAGGGGGAGGAGGATGAGGACGAGGAGAGGAGGGGGAGGAGGAGGAGGAGGAGGAAAGGGAGGAGGAGGAGGAGGAGGAGGAGCAGCAGGAGGAGGAGGAGGAGGAGGAGCAGGAGGAGGAGGAAAGGGAGGAGCAGGAGGAGCAGGAGGAGGAGGAGGAGGAGGAGGAGGAGGAGGAGGTTGAGCAGAGGCGACGTGGAAGGAAGGTTGGTCGGGCCCGTCCCCTCTCCCCTCACAGGGTTCCCCCCCCAGGCAGGAGAGTTTCAGGCTGCAGCTATGGCGGCGATCCAGCTTGTAGGATTGTAAAAAAAACCAAGGTTTGTTTTGCAATCCTGTTTTTTTTTTGTTTGCAATCCTGTTTTTTTTTGCAATCCAGGTTTTTTTTGCAATCCTTGTTTTTTTTGCAATCCTTCGTTGTTTTGCAATCCTTCGTTCTATTCATTCATGTTGTTTCAACGTGGTCAAAAAGTGCGCCCAGCCGCCAGAGTGACAACTAAATTACTCCAGGCCATACGCTGGCGTGATGCCGTTGTTTTTTTGTTCAGCGAGGGGCCGAATGGGTTGAGAGTGCCCAGAAGGTGAACGCCAATTTGGGCCCACATGAAGACGGCTTGGATTTCCACGAGCGGTGGCGACGTCTCGGGAACTCTGCCGCCGACTCTGCTGCCGACTCGACGCATCGTCGACATCGGCGATGCATCGGGAATGCACCGGCGACGCATCGTCGACGTCGGCGGTGCATCGGCGACTTCGGCGTAGAGAAATCGAGCTTCACTTCGAGCCGCATCGCCGATGCATCGGCGATACAGGGCAATCGTCCGACCCCATCTACTCGGACCCCATCTAGGAGGCCTAAACCGGGTCGAAGCCTTTCGAGCGGGGCGCGGCCAACGAAAGTGGCCGAGGATGGACCGAGGAGGCAAGGATTATGTCGGGCGTGTCCCCCTACAGGGGGTTCTCGACGAAAAATGAAAAAATACCCCCAACATACCTCAAAAAGGTCAAACATACCCAACACATAGTCCCCAGACTATTTTGGGGCTATTTACCTAACAGCGTAGACTGATAGGTTTCTAGTTGACTCAAAAGAGCTCACAGATCACTCCACAGGGGGGTCCGGGCAGGCGTTGGGAGTTGCCGGCCGGGCCTGTGCCGGGCTCGTTTTTCACCAACAGTCACACACTTCGTGCTCGTCGACCTCTCAGAACCCCATTCCCAGGCCACATTCTGAATAACCGGATGCAACAGTCACACACTTGGTGCTCTTCGACCTCCCAGAACTCCATTCCCGGGCCACATTCTGAATGCCCGGAGCCAACTGTAGGCCACTTCGTGCTCTTCGACTTCCCAGAATCCATTCCCGGGCCACATTTTGAATGCCCGGAGCCAACTGTAGGCCACTTCGTGCTCTTCGAATTCCCAGAACTCCATTCCCGGGCCAGATTTTGGATGCCCGGAGCCAACTGTAGGCCACTTCGTGGTCTTCGAGTTCCCAGAACTCCATTCCCGGGCCAGATTTTGGATGCCCGGAGCCAACTGTAGGCCACTTCGTGGTCTTCGAGTTCCCAGAACTCCATTCCTGGCCATGAATTTGAATGCCCGGAGCCAACTGTAGGCCACTTCGTGTTCTTCGAGTTCCCAAAACTACATTCCCGGGCCACATTTTGAATGCTGAGGCAGGCTGAGGCTGAGGCTGAGGCAGGCTGATGCTGAGGCAGGCTGAGGCTGAGGCTGAGGCTGATGCAGGCTGAGGCTGAGGCAGGCTGAGGCTGACGCCGAGGCTGAAGGCAGACTGAGGCTGAGGCTGAAGCAGGCTGAGGCTGAGGCTGAGGCAGGCTGAGGCTGAGGCAGGCTGAGGCTGAGGCTGAGGCAGGCTGAGGCTGAGGCTGTGACTGCGACTGCCGTTGCCGCTGCGACTGTCATCGCGAATGCGACTACGACTGCGAGAACAGCAGAATTCGACAACTGGATTTTCATCTGAATCTTAAGGGGAATGCTTTCAGATATGCTTCTACACATCGCTGTTAGGTTGCTTTGCCGGGATAATTACCTAACAGCGAAGACTGATAGGTTTCTAGTTACCTAACAGCGAAGACTGATAGGTTTCTAGTTGACTCAAAAGAGCTCACAGATCACTCCACAGGGGGGTCCGGGCAGGCGTTGGGAGTTGCCGGCCGGGCCTGTGCCGGGCTCGTTTTTCACCAACAGTCACACACTTCGTGCTCGTCGACCTCTCAGAACCCCATTCCCAGGCCACATTCTGAATAACCGGATACAACAGTCACACACTTGGTGCTCCTTGACCTCCCAGAACGCCATTCCCGGGCCACATTTTGAATGCCCGGAGCCAACTGTAGGCCACTTCGTGGTCTTCGAGTTCCCAGAACTCCATTCCCGGGCACATTTTGAATGCCCGGAGCCAACTGTAGGCCACTTCGTGCTCTTCGAGTTCCCAGAACTCCATTCCCGGGCCACATTTTGAATGCCCGGAGCCAACTGTAGGCCACTTCGTGTCTTCGAGTTCCCAGAACTCCATTCCTGGGCATGATTTTGAATGCCCGGAGCCAACTGTAGGCCACTTCGTGGTCTTCGAGTTCCCAGAACTCCATTCCTGGGCATGATTTTGAATGCCCGGAGCCAACTGTAGGCCACTTCGTGGTCTTCGA
>CAUYUJ010012910.1:0-12553 GCA_963575745.1 Prorocentrum cordatum | reverse complement strand
AGCCTCTCGGGTCGTCTTGATGCCGTCTTGGGGGCTTCTTTCGCAGTCTTGGAGCGTCGGAAGCCCGAAAAAACGCGAAGGCCAAAAACGTTGAAAAAACCAATGGAAATCGACGATTTTGGCCTCTTGGGGCCATCTTGGGAGGCGTCTTGGAAGCTTCTTGGGGCGTCTTGGAGGCATCTGGGGCCATCTGGAGGCCATCTTGACCGTCTTCGAGTGTTTTTCGGCGACTCGGGGCCCTCTTGGACCGTCTGCAGAGCTTCTTGGGAGCCTCTTCGCTCGTTTGCGGCCCCCCCAGCAGACTCTCTGGAGCGGATGACCCCCCCCGGACCGCGCCGGCGGATCCCGGGGAATCCGGCCGGACCCCCCCCCCCCCCCCTCCAAAACGACCGGACCAGGCTCCGGGGGGAGGGGTTTGGGGAGGGGGGAAGCATCTCACACGCCGATGACCCCAAGGGGTCGGCGGATTGCTCGGGGGGGGGCTCCTGTGCTATTCTCTTTGGGGTTCCTTGAGACTCCTTGGGGTTCCTTGAGACTCCTTCTAAAGCATTTTTCGGTTGCCACGTCCAGCCTCACAAGGATCGAGCTCTTCGGGTGTTCTCGAGCTCTTCGGGTGTTCCTCGGCCCTTCTCTTGGGGGCCCCTTTGGCTTCCGTCCGAAGTCGTTGTGAGTTCGTCGGCGGTGCATCCACAGAGCCCTGCCTGTGCCTCCCCTTGGGCCTTACTTGGATCCTTCGCTTGGGGGGCTCGTTGGCTGTTTGCTTGCGGGCTCCTTGGGTCTCCATCTGAAGTATTTCTCGGTTAGGTGGCGGCTCACCAAACGAGCCCTTTCTGAGGCTCTCGTTGGTCCCATTTGGAACCTGCTGCTGGATGCTCCTTGGCCCTTATCTTGGGGTCTCCCCAACCGAGGCTCTCTTTGGCCCCACTTGGATCGTGCTCTTGGGGTGCTCCTTGGCTCTTCTCCTAGGAGTTCCTTGGGCTTCCGTCCGAAGAAGTGGTGGATTAACTGGCGGTTCATCCAAGGAGCCCTGCCCGTTCCCCCCCCCCCCCTCTCTGGGGCTGCTCTGACGAGGCTCCTTGGCTCTTCGCTCACGCGGGATCCTTGGGCCTCCGTCCGAAGCATCTCTCAGGTAGTTGGCAGCGCGCCCAAGGAGCCTTGCAGGTGGCTCTCTTCGGCATCAATTGGAACGTGCTCTTGGGGAACTTCTTGAGGCTTCTCTCGGAGGCCCCTTGCTTTCCTGTCCGAAACAGTTGCGGGTGAGTTGGCGGTGCACCCAAGGAATCCTGCCTGTGACCATCTCGGGAGTCAGTTTGGTCTCGCTCTTGGGGTGTCCCTTGGCTCTTCGATCGGGGGCTCCTTGGGTCTCCTTGCGAAGCACTCGTTGGTTATTTGGCAGCGCGCCCAAGGAGCCCCGCCTGTGGCCTCCTTCTAGGGCCTCACTTGGATCGACAATTGAGCTTCGCTTGGGGGGGCAGGGTCTGTCTGCACATCTCTGGGCGCTCTCCAGAACTCCCTGGGCCTCCATTTGCAACTTCACTGCCGACTGGGTCGTCGTCAGTCGGCAATGAAGTTGCAGACTGACGAAAAAAAACTTCATTGCCGACTGGGTGGCCGACCCAGAGAACGTCTTGGGGCTGCGTTTGGGCATCGCTCACCGCCGGCCTTGGAGCGGGGGCCTGCGAAGGAAGAGAAAGACTGGAGGGAAGAGGGGGGAAGAGATGCGGAGGACGGAGAGTGAGAGGAGGGAGGAGAGGATGAGGAGGGGAGGGGGAGGAGAAGGAGAAGAACGATGACGGAGAGCGAGGAGGGTAGGAGGGGAGGAGGGGAAGGAGGCAGACAGGACGAGGAGGAGGAGGAGGCAACGAGTAGGAGGAGGAGGGAGGAGAACGGAAGTGGTGGGAGAAGGAGGGGGAAGGGGAAGGAGGAGGAAGGGAGGAGGAGGAGGAGGAGTAGGAGAGGAGGTATACGGGTGGGAGCGACGTGGGAGCGACGAGACCGAGGAGCGAAGAGCGAAGCAGGAGGAGGGAGGGTAGGAGGAGGAGGAGTAGGAGGAGGAGGAGGGAGGAGGGGAGAGGAGGAGGAGGAGGAGGAGGAGGAGGGAGGAGGAGTTTGAGGCGGAGGAGGAGGAGGAGGAGGAGCTAGGAGGAGGAGGAGGAGGGAGGAGGAGGAGGAGGAGGAGGAGGAGGAGGAGGAGGTGGGGAAGGAGGGGAGGTAGGAGGAAAGGAGGAGTCGAGGAGGGAGGAGAGGAGGAGGAGGAGGGGAGGAGGAGGAGGAGGAGGAGGAGAGGAGGAGGTGGAGAGGAGGAGGAGGAGGCGGAGGAGGGAGGAGGAGGAAGGAACGAACGAGGAGGAGAGGGGGAGGAGGTGGAGGTGAGGTTGGAGGAGGAGGAGGAGGAGGAAGGAGGAGGAGGAGGAGGAGGAGGAGGGGAGGAGGCAGGAGGAGGAGGAGGAGGGAGGAGGAGGGAGGACGCGGGAGGAGGAGGAGGGGGGGGGGTGGGAGGAAGGAGGGAAGGAGGAGGAGGAGGAGGAGGAGGAGGAGGAGGAGGAGGAGGGGAGGGCCGGCCAGGGGCCGCCGGCGCGGGGCGCTGCGGAGGGGCAGGGGCGGGTGGGGGTGGGCGTCTGCAGCTCGCTGCCCCCCGCTGGCCCGGCCAGGCCACCTGCGGACGACCTCGCCACCCCGGCGGACCAGGGCGCTCCGGGGCGGGGCCAGGAGCACGGGGTGGGACGGGAGGGAGGGCGGGATGATGAGATGGGGGAGGAGAGGGGCGGGGAAGGAAGGGTGCCAGTGTGTGTGTGTGGGGGGGGGAAGGTGGGGGGAGGGGGTGGGGGCCTGGATGGGGAAGGGGGGGGGGGGCGAGGACTGGAGGGAAGAGCGGGGGGGCGCAGGCCGAGGGCAGCTGGAGGGCGGGGGGGGAGGCAGAGGCGGGGGCGGAGGTGCGCGAGGAGGCGGCGGCGGGGGCGGATATGAAAGACGGTGTGGAGGAAGAGGGAGAGGTGGATGGGGGCAGGGGTGCATGGGAAGGTGAAGGCGGGAGGACAGAGAGGAGATGGGCAGGCAGAGGCGGAAGATGGGGAGGGAGGGGGGAGGGAGAGGAGAGGAACGACGGACGAGGACGAGGACAGACAGGAGGGGAGGAGGGTCCAGAGTAAACCCCAGGAGGCACCAACGATGCTGCAAGACAACCGCCCGCACCAAGCCCCGTCATCGCAAGCACCTGCAGGCACTCCTCCTGCACTGCGGGAGGCGCCCGTCGGAGGACGAGCGGGGCTCCGAGCCCGACACCTCGGGCGAGGGCCCCTCGACAACGAGGGCTGCCCGACGCCCTTCTGGCCATACGGAATGCGAAGGTCAGACGATCGCAGACATGGATCAAGGTGGCGTGGATTAGCGACGGGCCCCGTTTCCATGGAAAGTCGCGGATAGATCCGGCGACCGCAAACATGGATCAAGGGGGCCTGGATTGGCAACGGGTCCCGTCTCCATGGGGAATCGCGGATTCCCGCCGCCGAGCGAGGAGGCACCGGCCGCATCTTGGGGAGGGCACCTCACCCGATCCATGGACTTGGCGACCGCGCGCCAAATCCATGGACCGCTAAACCATTTTTGCGCGCCCCCGAGAAGAGGTACGAGGTCCGAGGCATCCCCCACGAATGCAGCCACTCGGAGCTCCAGCTCCAGACCGCGGAGGTAAGGCAGGCGCCTTCTAAGAAGCAGCCTCCTTCTAAGAAGCCCTCCCCCCCTCCCTCCACCCCCCTGTACGCACCGCCAAAGTTGAACATATGGAGGCTTCGAGGCCGCTCATGTCCGTCCTGCCTTGAGCGTTCCGTAGGTGCGTGGGGGCTTCCCTCTTCTCCCCGCTTCCTCCTCCTCCTCCTCCTCCTCCTCCTCCTCCTCCTCCTCCTCCTCCTCCTCCTCTCTCTCTCGGTAGTTTGCTTGACGCGGTACCTTCGCGTACTTCAGTTAAGCTCTCGCTTGCCGCGATTTCCCATTACACCCTCTGTCGACGTGTGGCCTGGCGGTCGTGGTTGGGGCCACCTCGCAGGCTCGACCTTTTCGTGCCAGTTCCGCTTCAAGGTCGACGATGTTCCCGCCGAAGGCGATAGCATTTTGGAAGTCGATTAATGGAGAGGAACCATGCGGCCAAATCATTGCCAGATGTCTAAAAAATGTTTCAAACATATTTTGAATATGTTAAGAAACATGCTTGAGACATGTTTAGAACATGCTGCACACATGTCACACACACACACTCAAAGTTCAATGATAGGATTGTGAGAGTGTCCAGTGTCATGGCATCCACAACGAGCTCCAAGCGCAGCGCCACCGCCCTCCTGCCCCGTTCGCTCCTGGCCGGTGCTGTCTGGCTTCTGGCACGGGCCAGGGCCTTTGTGAGCAATGGCTGTTCGCGACGGCCGCTGCCTCTGGCAACCGCGCTGCCCGCTTGTCCTTTCCTCGTCCTTTCCTTCCTCGTCCTTTCCTTCCTCGTCCTCTTCCTCGTCCTTCCTCGTCCTTTCCTTCGCGTCCTTCCTCGTCCTTCCTCGTCATCTCCTCGTCCTTCCTGCCTTCTCGTCGTCCTGTTCTTCCTCGTCCTCTTTCTTCTCCCTTCTCCTCCTCTCCTCTCCTCTACCGGCTCCTGTTTGCCTCTGGGAGGCTGCTGTACACGCAGCGCCGCCGGTGAGTCGCTGCCGCGCATCGCCACGGGGTGCACGAGCTACTCGAGAGGTGTTGCGGTCGCCTCGTTGTCCGATGCGCCCCCTCAGAAAAAGCTCAAGGAAGAGCCCAAGGGCCGCCCGTTTTGAAAAGGAGCTGTCCTTCACGGGTACAGTGTGGCGCCGTGTTGCGTCTTTGGTCATAACTCATGAACAAGCCCCAAGCGAGGGCCCCGCCCTCCATCCGTGCAACTGTGACACACGTTTTATGTTTGGACGTGCTTGTTGAGGAAGTCTCCAGCAGGAGCCCCGTTGTGAAGAGGACCTCCCCTCCATCCGTGTATCTGTTGCGCAATGTGATTGAAGACGCTTATAAAGAACTAAGCGCATATGCGGCCAAACGTTCGGCCGGAGTCTTGCCAAGCCATTGGACTATGTCATTATCCAGCCGTTGTGCTAACTCTTTGCGGAACACTTGGGTGAAGAAAAGCGGAGGAGGAGGAGGAGGAGGAGGAGGAGAAGGAGGAGGAGGGAGGAAGGAGGAAGGAGGAAGGAGGAGGAAGGGGGGACTGAGGAGGAATAGGAGGAGGACGAGGAAGATGAGGCCTCTTGGAGGCCTCTTGGGGCCTCCTGGGGGCTTCCTGAGGGCCTCTTGTGGACCTCGACGAGGAAGATGAGAAGGATGAGGAGGAGGAGGGCCAGCAGCAGCAGGGGCAGGAGGGAGTTGCAGGAGGGAGGAGGAGGAGGAGGAGGAGGAGGAGGAGGAGGAGGAGGAGGAGGGAGGAGGAGGAAGGAGAAGATAGGAGGAGGAGAAGGAGGAGTATGATGAGCTAGGAGGGGGAGAAGGAGGAGGGAGGAGGAGGAGGAGGAGGAGGAGAGGAGAGGAAAAGAGGAAGGAGGAGGAGGCGGAGGCGGAGGAAGGAGGAGGCGGAGAGAAGAAGGAGGAGGAGGAGGAGGGAGAAGGAGGAGGAGGAGGAGGAGGAGGAGGAGGAGGAGGAGAGGGAAGGAGGAGGGGGATGGGAGAGGGCGCGCGGGACGCCGCCGAAAACCGCCCCGCGCCGGCCCCGCGCGGCCCGTTCGCCCCCCCCCCCCCCACCCCGAGGAGGCCTCCGGCGGCGCGGACGCGGGCGCGGTCGGCCCTCCGACGGGGCTGTCCGTCCGGCAGGCCCGCCAGCGGGGGGCGAACGGAGGAGGCACAGGAGGGAGGAGGAGGGAGGCGGAGGTACTGGGCTGCAGGAGGGGAGGGAGGAGGAGGTAGGAGGAGGAGGAGGAGGAGGAGGGAGGAGGAGGAGGAGGAGGGAGGAGGAGGAGGAGGAGAAGGAGGGAGGAGGGGAAGGCGGAGGATATTCGGAGGAGGAGGAGGAGGGAGGGAGGCGGAGGCGGGAGGGGGAGGGAGAAGGAGGTAGGAAGAGGAGGAGGAGGAGGAGGAGGAGGAGGAGGAGGAGGAGGAGAAGGAGGGAGGAGGAGGGAGGCGGAGGAAGGAGGGAGGAGGCGGGGAGGAGGAGGGAGGGAGGAGGGAGGGAGGCGGAGGCGGGAGGGGGAGGGATAAGGAGGTAGGAAGAGGAGGAGGAGGAGGAGGAGGACCAGGGTACTCATCAACGCCTCCCTCCAGCCCTTGCAGGCGAGTCTTCGTGGCACAGCGAAGGCAGCTTCTCGGTGGCAGGTTGCCCTGGCCAAAGGGCCAGCACGTCTCTCCCCCCCGGCCACTGGAGCACCCCGAGGAAGGGGGTGAGTGGTGGGCCAGGATGAAGCACGTTTAATCTGTTGTTATTTCCCCCCCAGCCCTGGTCGAGCCTGGCTTGAAGGAGGTGATGAGAGAGCCACTGGAAAACGTCTCCCGCCAAGTTCCCTCTTCACAGGTCCCTACAAGGACTCATCTTCACTGCGGGAAGTGCCCCGTTGGAATACAGCTGTCTGAAAATCGTCAACGATGCCAAGGCACCATTCTTGCCACTGGGACGTCAACGCCGCGAATCACCGTTACTGCTGCGTCCCGGCGATCCTGAAGCGTGGCAGAACACCGTTCCTGGGACTTCAACACCGCAAATCAAGGTAACTGTCGCGCCCTGACAATCCTACATCGTGCTAGAACACTGTTTCTGGGACGTCAAGCATAATACATCTTCGAAATTGGTGTAAGCTGTTAAGACGAATGTGCACAACGCGAAGGCGAGAGCCACATTTAAACATCGGACCGCCCTCCATCCGCGAAGCTCTTGCAAACTTGTGAAACGAGTATGCGCGGCGCTAAGGCGAGAGCCACATTTTGACAATAAGCCGCCCCCCATCTGCAAAACTCTTGCAAGCTTTTCAAGACGGACACGCGCGGCGCAAAGGCGAGAGTCACATCTTGAAAACGAGCCGCCCTCCATCCGTGAAGCTCTCGCACACACGTCGAAGACGAACGTGCGCGGTGCAAAGGCTAGAGCCACATCATGAAGACGAGCCGCCCTCCGTCCGTGAAGCTCCTGCACACGCTCAGCACGAATGCGCGCGGCGCGAGGGCGAGATCCGCGTTCTGCACACCGCCCGCCCTGCGTCCGTGGAGCTGCTGCCGACTTCGAGCTCCGGGGGCAGCAGTGCTACGCAGCAGCCTCGGGCGGGGCGCCGAGGCCCGCCCGGCGACCCGCCTCCGGGCTGCGGCGGGGAGGGGCCGTCTGCTGTACGCCCGGGGAGCGGCCTCGGCCCACGGATCTCCGGAAGGGTTCGCAGGCACTCCGCGCCTGCCCTCTCGGTCTCTCTCTCTCTCTCTCTCGCTCTCTCTCGCCCTCGCCCTCGCCCTCTCTCTCTCTCTCTCTCTCTCTCTGTTGTTCATCTTCGGCGACGTGCCCTCAGGCCTTGCTCTGTTGTCTCTGTCTACTCGATTTGCGCTCGCACCTCGCTCGGCACTCTTAGTATCCCAGACCTACTATCAGTTGTACAGGCGTGTTTGCGAGTATCCCTCTCCCTCTCTCTTTCTTTGGTTGTCCATATGTATTTCTCTTTCTCTCAGTGTCTTTTTCTTCTTTCTCCATGTCCCACTGCGCCCTTTGCTCGCTGACATGTACTCTCTGTATGCACTATACGCCCTTTCACTTTGACCTCCCCGACCATCTGTCAATACAGTATTGTATCTGAAAGTGGTTGCACATACTTTCTCTCACTCTCTCTCTCTCTGTGTCTCTGTCTCCAATACCTCTGGTCAACTATGCTTGCAACGCTCTGACCCCTGTACTCCTTACGATGAAAGACCCAGGCGCCTGGCCACAACCAGGAGATCCAGAGCCACTCCAGAGCTTCACGCTGCCAAGAAGTTACAGAAACGGGAACTGGGAGGCCGAAAACACACCAAACCTTCCACTGCCAGGGAGCCCGGAATCAGGAACCGGGAACCCGGGAACCCAGCCGCTGCATGCCTGGAACTCCGGAACCAGGAACTGGGAACCCCGCCGCCCACCGAAATCGGACGGGAACCAGGAACCCAGGAACCCAGAACTTGGAACCCTGGAACCCAGCCGTCTACCGAAATCGGCCCAGGATTTTCGCTAAATTCTTCACTCTTGGAATATCACGTGGTTGTGTTGGTGATCAGTCTTCTGGTGCTGTTGGAGCTCTGGCTGAAAATCTGACTGGATCTTCTGAAGTATCTCGTGTCGGCGATGCTGGCGTCCCTCATGCTGCGGATATGCCTCCAGAGGCTGCGCCTCCTCCACCTGCTGGTGCTGTGCCAGGCCCCTCGGCCGCCGCTGGTGCCGCGCCAGGCCCCCTCGGTCCCGACGTTCGAGGCCTCCTCGGCCGCCGTATGTAATTCGGGTTTCAAGGGAGTGGCGCCTATCACCTTCCTAGCTGGCATCCCCCAGCCACCGGGCGGGTCGAGGGCCATAGGCTATCCATAGGTGGTGTCCCCATCAGCAGCGCTCGCTCGTGAGGGAAGTTGCGGATTGTGCCGCCACTCGGGTGCTACAATTTGTGGCTTCGATTTGGGGCGCTTCGAACTGCACTCGAGAGTATTTGCTTGCTTGCTTGCTCCTCCGCCTCCTCCCCCTCCTCCTCCTGCTCCTCCTGCTCCTGCTCCTCCTCCTCCTCCTCCTCCTCCTCCTTCTCCTTCTCCTTCTCCCTCCTCCTCCCTCTCCCTCCTCCTGCTGCTTCTCCTCCTCTTCCCTCGTCCTCCCACCTCCGCCTCCTCCCCCTTTTCCTCCTCCCCCCCCTCCTCCTCCCCCTCCTCCTCCTCCTCCTCCTCCTCCTCCTCCTCCTCCTCCTCCTCCTCCTCCTCATCCCCCTCCCCCTCCCTCTTCCTCCCACCTCCGCCTACTCCCCCTTCTGCCTCCCCCCCCTCGATTTTTCGCCTCGTTCGGGGACCCCAGAGCCTCGGGGGTAAGAGCTCCACGGTTCTCACACTTTACAGCAGTGGAGAAAACACAAGCTGACCTTTTGCAAGGTCTGCGGCACATCGAGCACCACCGAGCCTCGCGCCAGCTTGTCAAGAAGTGCGAGCCGACCCCGAAGGGGCGGCCGAATCTTGCGAATATCGTAGCGGGGGGGCGTGCGCACCCGTCAGGTCCTCTTCGGGCAGTCCGGGGAGCGGAGTCTCAAGGATTCCTCCAGACACCAGGTATGCAGGAGCCACGGTTCAGTTCCTGCTTGTTGCCATGATGCCGATTGCTTCAGCAGTGCCCTCTTGGTAGTGCCGTGTGCCGGGTGCTCCGGCTCTTGATCCCGCATCGTTCTCTTGGTGGTGCCGGGTGCACCGGCTTCTGCTCAAGCGCCGCTGTCTTGGTGGTGCCACGTGCCGGGTGCACACGTCGGCGCCCATGCCAGCCCCATTCGTTTCGGCTTCGCCTGTCCGCCTAGAGACCCAAGCTGTGTTCATCCCGACACGTCCTGAAACGTCCCCGTCGGCTCCTCGCTGCTCCGGCCCCGGCAGCGACGGCAGCGGCCCGAAGCACCCGGCCGCAGTCCGCCGCGCTGGCCGGCCCGCGGCGAGGCCCCCTCGAAGCCGCTGGGCGCGCTGTCGGTGTTCCCCGGGCTGAGGCAGTCCGGGGCCGCGCTGCCGGCGGCTCGGCGGCGGAGGCACGGACGGCGCGAGGGTTACGGTCGGAAGGGGCGGGCGAGGAGGAGTCCAGGAGGAGGAGGAGGAGGAGGAGGAGGAGGAGGAGGAGGAGGAGGCAGAGGGCCAGTGCTGTGCCGTCTTCCCCTACTCCCTCTTGCGGCACGCTCAGCTTCTGTTTGCAAATTATAGTTGCATTTCATGTTCCGCATTTGCTGCCGCCGTAATTTGTTCACCGCTGTGCCTAAGCCGTTTGTTCCTTCAGCGGAACGCTCCAGCCGTCGCTTCAGTTCGCCCAGCGCAAACAGGAGGACCAGCGTGAACCCAAGGCGCGTCAACGATGTTGCAATCCACGCTCTCTCCAAGTTCCGTTTTCATAGGTCGTCGTAGAAGTCTTTTTGCAGTTGGAAGTGCCCCGTTGGCAGACAAACGTATGAAAATCCTCAATCGTGCCGGAACGCAGCTCCTTGGACTGCAACGCCAGGAATCAATTTTCCTGTTGCGTCGTGGCGATCCTGCATCGTGCCAGAACCCAACTCCTGGGACCTCAAGGCCGCGAACCAACGTGACTTTTAACGCCCTGACAATCCTACATCGTGCCGGAGCGCAGTTTCCGGGACGCCAGCCGCGCGAATCTGTGGAACTGCTGTGCACTTGTAAGGCGAGTGCGCGCGGGATTGTTCTGACGCGTGCGCGTGGCACGACGGCGAGGAGCTCCTTTTGGAAACCACCTGCCCTCCAGCCGTGCAGCGCCTGCAATCTTCAAGCACGCACGCGCGCGGTGCTAAGGCGAGAGCCACTCTTTGAAAAAGAACGGCCGTCCATCCAGGGAGCGCTCGGCAACTTTTGAGACGAATTCGCGTGGCGCTACGGCGAGAGCAGCTTTTGGAAAACGGCACGCCCTCAGTCCGTTAGGCTCTTGCACAAGGCTGCGGCGACTGCGCGCGGCGCGAAGGCGAGAACCACATTCGGAAAACGGAGGTTTTGGCTCAGTCCCGCGGGCCACAGGGGGCCCGTTTGTCTGAGCCCCCAGCCTTCCGCCCCAGGGGCGGAGGGCGCCACGGAGTGCGGAGGGCGCCGCGATAGGCCGCCCTCTCCCGCCTGGCACGGGCGGCTGCGGAGGCGGCGAGCCCGTGCTCGCAGCCTCCTGGCGCTCGAGCGCGCGAGGCGCATCCTGAAGCACCACCACGGCGACGGCCACCTCGTGGGCATGGGCGCTGGCGAGTGCGGCAAGAGCAGGCCACGCTCGAGGCCGTCGTCCCGCGCCCCGTCAAGGCCCAGGTTGGAGGGGGGCGAGTACTGGCGGTGCTCGCAACCTGACTGCAGATGCGCAAAGAACTTGGCGCAGTGGCGGTGGTGCAAGCACTGCGGCACAGAGCGCAACGGTGGCTCGGCCAAGCCGCCGTGGGCGCGGGACCGCGACCCCGCGCGAGGCGGCACTGGCAAGCCTGGTGCTGCTGATGCTGCTGTGCCTGACCTCGGCGTGGACGCCATGCAGGCCTTGGTGGAGTTCGCCGAGAGTAAGGGTGACAAGCAGATGGCCGATAAGCACCGCGAGGCCATTCGCATCAAGTCCAAGTCTGAGGCCCCCACGGCACTGTCCAAGGAGGAGCTGCGCAGCATGGTCGCCATGGCGGAGCGCACAGGAGACAAGGCGACGGCGGCCAAGTACCAGCAGCTTCTGGACCAGGCCGACAAGGGGCAGGTTGACAAAAAGCCTGCCCAACTCCGGGCCAACAAGGCTCATGCTCGTGTGCGGAAGGCCAAGGGCAAGCTGGGGACCGAGAGCGAGAAGCTATCCTCCTTGCTGCAGCAGGTGGAGGCTCAGAAGGCTCGCGTCTCGGAGCTGGTGGTTGAATTGGGGTCGGCCGAAAGTGAGTACAAAGCAGCAGTGGAAGAAATGGCGGGAGGGGTCGTTGGCCAGGCCCCCGCGAGAATGGAACCACCCAAGCTCTCCCTGGCCAAGCTCATGGACGGGGAGCTGGATAACATCGACCTGGAGGACGACGGGCTTTTCGGCTACGCTGAGTGCGAGGAGCTGGGGCCTGAGGCTCTGCAGGAGGCTGAGAAGCGCAAGAAGCAGATGCTCGAGTCGTTCAAGCACATGGCTGGTGCCTTCTTCGGCGAGGTCCGTCAGAAAAGGGCAGGCTCTGCAGGCGGAGCGCAAGATCATGCGCGACAGGCTCGTGGCGAAGAAGCGTCGTACTGGAGCGGAGGACGGTGCAGGTGATGCTGATGATGCAGCTCCAGGTGAACAGGCAGATCAAGCCCCTGAGCCGCAGCCCCAGACGCCAAGGACGACGGCTGCTACTGGCAGCGGTAGTGGGCAGGACGCCAGTGAGCGGCTCAAGTCCGAGGCGCGCGCCGCCGTGGCGGCGGCGGAGGCGGCGAAGGGAGGGGGCAAGGGTGGCGGCCCCAAGTCGGAGGGGCAGCACGACACGAGGAATATTGAGACACGGAGGAAGTTCGACGCGAACATCCAGGGGGCGCCGCGTGCGTTTCAGCTACTGCGACGCGGCGAAGGCCGGGCTCCAGTCTGGGCAGCCGAGTCGCGGCAATTCTTCGACGTGGTCGGCTTCGGCAACGGGTGCTGGGGCTGCCGCTACGTGCCGCTCGTCTCCTTCGACGGGCTGCTCTAGGGCCCCCCCGTCCACCCCTGGCAGCCGTCACTGTTGCCAGAGGCACCCCCATAGGGGGATAGTGGAGGGGGGCAGTCCCCCGCCGAGGGCGTTCCCTCGGAGGGAAGTGGGTCGGCGGCCTCGCCGACGTCAGTGCCAGGACTCTCGACCGACGATCGGGCCTTCTCGCGCAGGGGTGAGAAGGGTGGTCGTTCTGCTACTCCGTCGAGCGTGAGGTCGGGGGTTTCGGCTTCGGCGGC
>CAUYUJ010012909.1:2500-12562 GCA_963575745.1 Prorocentrum cordatum | reverse complement strand
TAGTAGTAGTAGTAGTAGTAGTAGTAGTAGTAGTAGTAGTAGTAGTAGTTGTAGTAGTAGTAGTAGTCGTAGTAGTAGTCGTAGTAGTAGTAGTAGTAGTAGTAGTAGTAGTAGTAGTAGTGTAGAAGTAGTGGTAGTAGTAGTAGTAGTAGTAGTAGTAGTAGTAGTAGTAGTAGTAGTAGTAGTAGTAGTAGTAGTAGTAGTAGTAGTAGTAGTAGTAGTAGTAGTAGTAGTAGTGCAGCAGCAGCAGCAGCAGCAGCAGCAGCAGTAGTAGCAGTTAGCCAGTAGAGATAGTAGTAGTGGTGGTGGTGGTTTGTGGTGGTGGTGGTGGTGGTGGTGGTGGTGGCGGTAGTAGTAGTAGTAGTAGTAGTAGTAGTAGTAGTAGTAGTAGTAGTAGTAGTAGTAGTAGTAGTAGTAGTAGTAGTGGTCGTCATCGTCGTCGTCGTCGTCGTCTTTGTCGTCGTGGTGGCAGTTGTAGTGGTAGTGGTAGTGGTGGTGGTAGTGGTAGACTGGGTAGTCTTCGGCGTAGTAGTCGCAGGTAGGGTTACTAACAGTACTTTCAGTGGGAGTGGCAATATGCGTGGTGGCGGTCATGGTAGCAGTAGAAGCAATATTCGGAGGAGGGGCAGAATGGGGAGGAGGACGACGCGGGATTATGCTGCTGATGGTGGTGGTGGTGACGATGATGGTGGTTTCGGCCCCGAAACGTTTTTCATGTCCGTTGCTGGGGGGAGTGCCCCCCGTCCCCCCCCAATCCCCGTAAGCGTAGCGAATGTACGGGGGAAGATGCCGACCCGTGCTCGCAGGCATGGTGTGGTTATGACAGGCATCGGAGGGTCTGCAGACGCCGCCAGAGGCCTGTGGACACCTCCTGAGGTTTCCGAAGACTTCTCCAGATCTTCCAAAGGCGGCCGTCGTCGTCACCGTCATGATCGTCGTCGTCGTCGTCGTCGTGGTCGTCGTTGTCGTCCTGGTCGTCGTCGTCGTCGTTGTCGTCGTTGTCGTTGTCGTCGTTGTCGTCGTGGTCGTCGTGGTCGTGGTCGTCGTCGTCGTCGTGGTCGTCGTCGTCGGCGTTCTCGTTGTCGTCGTTGTCGCCGTCGTAGTCGTCGTCGTCGTCGTCGTCGTCGTCGTCGTCGTCGTCGTCGTCGTCGTCGTCGTCGTCGTCGTCTGTCCGGCGCCCAGGTCCACCACGTTACCGTTACCCCTTCACGGGGCCTCGTCATTGTCGTCATCGTGGTCGTAGTCGTCGTCGTCGTCGTCGTCGTCGTCGTCGTCGTCGTCGTCGTGGTCGTCGTCGTCGTCGTGGTCGTCGTCGTCGTCGTCCTCGTTGTCGTCGTTGTCGTCGTCGTCGTCGTCGTCGTCGTCGTCGTATTCGTTGTCGTCTGGCGCCCGGGTCCGACTTCGTTACCGTTATCCCCTCACGTTGCCTCGTCTTTGTGGTCCTTGTCGTCGTCGTGGTCGTAGTGGTCGTCGCGGTCGTCGTGGCCGTCGTGATCGTCGTTCTCAATTTCCTCGTTGTCGTCGTCGTCGTCTTCGTCGTCGTCGTGGTCATTTGGCGCCTGTGGACCCCCCCGCGGAGTCCGACCACGTTACGGTTGCACCCTCCACGGGGTCCCGAGCCCGCCCCCTCCCCACCCCTAACGGACGCTACGGGGGGGGGCGGTAAAGAATGATTTCCCCGCCCATCGGCCCTCCTTGGGGAGGGGGTGTCTATTAAAAGGAACAGTAATAAACCCCTCCCGAAGGGGAAGAATGGGGATGGAAGAGGAGCCGCCCTAGACCACCTACGCCCGGGGGGCTGCTGGGATTTCCTCGCCCACCGGCCCTCCTGGGGGAGAGTTCTTGAGAGGACGTCCAACAAGCCACCCGCGCACCGATCCTGACCAGGCTCATCCTGGGCCCAGGGCCGGTGCACACGCCCCCCTGGGCTTGGCCATGAGCGTATGTGCGCACCGATCCCGAGGGTTCAGGAGCGGCCTGGCCAGCGCACTGGTGTGGGCGTATATCAAGGGGCCCAAGGGCACACAAATAAATACACACAAATAAGAGGATTCCCAATCTTTTCCTATATTTTCTGGGTTTTTGTCTTCCCCCCCACTTCCCATATTTTCCAATATTTCCTGGGGAATCTACAACTCATTGTGTCTGTGTGTTTTTTCCCCTCCTGAGTATAGCCTGGCGCCCTCCGAGCGCCCGTGCCCCCCAGCTCTTCGCAGGCGCGTGCGGCGGGCCCAGAAGCAGGCCACCGTCTCTGCGAGCACGGGATGGGGTCGGGGGCGGCAAAGAGGGGGGTGATGATTAGGGAGGGGTGGATATCATGGCGTGGGCCATGATATTTCCCCAGGTTTCATGGCGCCTCTTCTTTTTTCATTACGTCCCTGGCCCCCCCGCTGGGCCGCGCAAATGTCGCCGGTCATGATTTGCACCCCCCCCTCTTGGACACCCCCCTCTTGGCCGCTCCCGATGGGGGAGAGTTCTCGAAGCTGGACCGGACCACTGGCGTTCACTAAACGTCCCTGGGCGTTTACTAAACAGCCCTGCCCTGTTCGGTTCCTTTTGTGGGTGCGTTTGCGAGACGGCCTCGCTTGTCTGGGTGATCATTATGGGGGGTGGAGTTTCTGCCCTCCCAGTTCTCGAGGGGGGGGGCCCTCGTCGCCACCGCCGGATGCAGCTGGAAGAGCTGGTCAGGTGGGAAACTGCCTGCTGGCCAGGTGAGCAATGCACACGCAAACCTATTCCTCGGGCGAAGAGAGGTATACACATGCACCGATCCTGGCAAGGCTCGTCCTTGACCCAAGATCGGTGCATATACCTTCCTGGCCAGGGTAGCGGGCGTATGCACCGATCCTGGGCTCAGGATGGGCCTGGCCAGAATCGGTGTATGTGCATAGTTCTCTTTCCTCTACGGTAGGTTCGCGTCGTGTCGACCGGCGGCGACCCCGCCGCCGACGTTCAACGTTGAACGCCGCCGGCGGCCCAGAATCGGTCGATGTTGAACGATCGGACGTTGCGGCAGCGGCCGATCGTTCAAGGTTGAACGATCCAGCGCGGTGTCGGGAACCAACGCCGGGGTCGACACGGCACGGACCTGCAGTATATCCCCTGGACGTCCGCGGACGTCATACTCCTGGCAGCGGCGGGGGCCCCTCCCCGCAGCCCCCCGGCGGCGCCGGACGCGGCGCGCTTCGCGCGCGGCAGAGCAACGGGCCGGGCGCGGCGCCGGCGGAAGTCGGCCGTCCGCGGGAGGAGGAGGAGGAGGAGGAGGAGGAGGAGGAGGAGGAGGAGGAGGAGGAGGAGGAGGAGGAGGAGGAGCAGGAGGAGCAGGAGGAGCAGGAGGAGGAGGAGGAGCAGGAGGAGGAGGAGGAGTCCAAAGTGTCTGCCTGCGTGTCGTTGCCGCCCTCCCAGCGCAGCCCGTGGGCACTCGCGCCTGCGAGAGGCCGCGGTGGTCTCCCACGCCGCCGCGAGGGGGCTCTGCTCGAGGGTGCCTGCCGTGGTGGTGCAGTTGAGGGGGGGATACGTAGCCGTTTCGGCGGAAGGCGCCCCGGGCCTGGCGCACACCCCACGCCTGGCGCTCCGCGGCCCGCCCATGCTGCGATGACCCACGCGGCGGTGCCGCCACCGCCGCCCGTCCCAGAGGCGGCCGATACGGCGGCGCCAGAGAATGGCAGGTGCGCGTTCTTCCTGGCTGGCAAGGGCCGCCGATGCCGGTGCCGAGTGGAGCCGGGGCTCGCCTTCTGTGGGGCGCATCGCATCGCCGACAGCTCGGACAGACGCGTGCCGTGCCCGCTCGACCCGGGCCACACCGTGTGGGAGAGGAAGCTGCAGCAGCACCTGAGGGTCTGCAGCAAGGCGGTGCAGGACTCCTTCGTGACCCACCAGCCCTTCTACCGCAGGGGCGCCAACGCCGGCGACGGGGGAGGCGTGGGCGTCGTGGCGGCAGAGGCGGCGGTCGCCGCCCCGGCACCCGGGGAATCGGAGCCGTGCACGGGGCAGGGCTGGGCGGAGAGGCTGGCGTCTGCCTTCCGGGGCGCGGTGCTCGAGGTGCTGGGCCCGCAGGCCAGTCCGGACGAGCTGCTGGACTGGTCGGTGCTGGCGGAGGCGGGCGGGGTGGCGCACGCGGAGAAGCACGAGGCGCAGAACCTCGCGCTGGCCGAGGCGGCGTGCCGCGGCGGGCTGCACGGCGACGCGGTGGTGGTGGAATACGGCTGCGGCCGCGCCGGGCTCGCCGCGGCGGTGCTGGCCCTTAGGCCCGGGCGGCGCAGCGTCCTGGTGGACCGCGAGCCGCGCAGGCACAAGATAGAGAACCGCCAGGGGACTCGGGAGGAGCGCATCCTGCGGCTGCGCCTGGACGTGGCCGATTTTGACCTTGGGGCGCTTCTGGGGCCGCCCCTGCAGAGCGCGTCGTTGCCGACTGCTCGCGACTTCGACGGCGTTCCCGTCGCCAGCGGGGGCGGTGCCGACGGGACGGTCCTCGCGCCGGCGGCTAGCGGGCCAGGGGGCGGCCCCGCAGAGCGCCTGGAGGAGCAGTGGAGGGCCGCCGCGGAGCTGCAGTCGTCGCCGTGGCCGCCCCCGCAGGTGCTCGCCTGCGCGAAGCACCTGTGCGGCGGCGGCACCGACGTGGCGCTGCGCTCGCTGCTGCGGGCCCTGCCGCGCGACGGCTCGGCCCGCGGGACGGGCGCGGACCTCTCCGTCTGCATGGCCACCTGCTGCCACCATCGCTGCGACGCCGCCAGCTACGTCAACGTGCCGTTCGTGCGGCGGCTCGGCCTGTGCGGGACGGTCGGGGAGTTCGCCCAGCTCGCCTCCGCGGCCGGCTGGGCCGTCGGGGGCAGCGGCGCGCAGCAGGTCGACGGCGTGGCCAAGCGGCGGCTCGGCATGATGGCCAAGCGCATCCTCGACCTGGGCCGCGTCGCCTGGCTCCGCGAGGAGCTCGGGCTCGCGGACGCGTCCCTGACGTGCTACGTCGACAAGCGGGTGACGCCCGAGAACGTCGCCATCCTGGCGGGCGGGGCCGACTGCGCGGCGAAGGCCGCGCGGTGAGGTCCCGCGGGCTCACGGTGCGGCGGGCCGCGAGATCGCCAGTTCCGCTCGGGCCGTGCCTCCGCGGACGGCGGCGGCTGGCTCCTCCTGGGCGGCTGCGCCTCCGTCCTCCGGCGCCCCTCCCCCTCGTCCTCCGCCCGGTCCTCCTCCTCTCCGTTCTCGTCCTCCTCCTGCTCCTCCTCGTCCTCTCCGTCGTCGTCCTCCTCCTGCCCTTCCCCCCCCCCCCCGCCTCCTCAACGCCAGTCTCTTCCGTCTCGGCCCCCCCCCATCCGTTTCCTCCTTCCCCCCCCCGCTCCTCTCCCCCCCTCTCTTCGCCTGCTCTCCTCTTCCGCCGCCCCGCCCCCTCTCTGCCCTCCTCGCCCAGACACAGATTCGCCTATCCGCCTCCGCCCCGCTCTCAATCAGCTTCCTCCCGCTCCTCCTACTATGTGTATGTATGTATGCATGTCTGTCTGTCTGCCTGCCTGCCTGCCTGCCTGCCTGTCTGTCTGTCTGTCTGTCTGTCTGTCTGTCTGTCTGTCTGTCTGTATGTATACATGTATGTATGTATACATTTTCAAGTGCACGCATACATGCATACATTCATACATGCACGCATGCATGTATATATGTATATACATATATAGATAGATATGTAGCTATGTATGCATGTATGTATGAATGCATGCATGCCTGTATGCATGCATGTATGTATGTATGTGTGTGTATGTTTGTATGCATGTTGGTATGTATGTATGTATGTATGTATGTATGTATGTATGTATGTTTGTATGTATGTATGTATGTATGTATGTATGTATGTATGTGTGTATGCCGCTATGCATGCATGTACGTACGTATGTATGTATTTATGTGTCCATGTATATGTATGTGTATACATGCATGTGTGCACGCATGTATGTATGTATGCACGTATGCATGTGTGTATGTATGTATGCATGCATGTTTGTATGCGTGTGTATGTATGAGCATATATATAGATAATGTATGCATGTGTGTAGTTATGCATTCATTGATGCATGCAGTCACATACATATATACATGTATATATGCATGAATGTACATATGCATGTTTTTTGATAGCTGTACGAGTGTATGTAGTTATGTATGCATGTATGCAGACACGCACACATACATGCATGAATGTCTGTGTGATGCATGTGTGCATGGGTGTATGGATGTATGCATGCATGCATGTATGTATGTTTGTGTGACTTTATGCGTGCATCGATGTCTGTACGCATGTCTAGAGTTCGGTATTTTGTATGTATGTCTGTATGTTTGCATGGATGGATGGATTAACGGTTGTGTGTAAGTATGTCTGAGTGTATGTATATATGAATGTATGTATGTATGGGTGCATGTATGTAGTTATGCATGTATGTAGGTATGCATGTGTGCATGCATTTTATATGTATAGAGGTATACGTACGTGTGTGCATGTAATGCTGTATGCATGTATGCATGCTGGTATGTATGCACACATCTATGTACGTGTGTATGCATGCCTGCTGCATGCATGCATGTATGTATGCAACGATGTATGCATGCATACATGCATGTATGCATGTATTTATGTGTGTATCTACGTAGTTCTGTATGAATGTCTGATTGCATGTATGTATGCGTGTATGGAGGCCTGTATGCGTGCATGCATGTTTGTACGCATGCATGCATGCACGCATGCTTGTATGCATGTTTTTGATGCACGTGGCTGCATGTATGTGTGTGTGTGCTTGTGTGGTTGTATGGCTGTATGCATGTATGCGTGTATGTTTGAACATGTGTAGGTATATATTTATGGATGTATGCATACATCTATATACGTATGCATGCATGCATGTAGTTATGTATGTATGGTTGTGTACCTGCATGTGTGTATGTATTCAGGCATGTATGCATGCATGCAGGTATGTATGTATGTCGGTGTGCATGTGTGTGTCTGCATGCCTGTCTGTACGTGTATGTACATGCTGTATGCATGTCTGCACGTATGCATCTATGCATATACACATGTATACAGACACACACACACCTATAAATACATATATAGCCCTGTGCACCCACGAAGAACCCCCCTTTCTCATGCTTATATATGATTTTATATATGTCTCCTACGATTTTCGGACTCACTTTTGAGGCTCTTTTTTTGAAGACTTTTTGGGCTCCCTTCTACTCAACTCCCTCCGTCTCCAACACAACACCCATTACTCAACAGCCTCCTTCTCCAACACAACACCCAATACTCAACAGGCTCCCTCCCCAAGCTGAACTTGAAAAGAACCTTCTACTCAACTCCCTCCGTCTCCAACACAACACCCAGTACTCAACAGCCTCCTTCTCCAACACAACACCCGATACTCAACAGGCTCCCTCCCCAAGCTGAACTTGAAAAGAACCTTCTACTCAACTCCCTCCGTCTCCAACACAACACCCAGTACTCAACAGCCTCCTTCTCCAACACAACACCCGATACTCAACAGGCTCCCTCCCCAAGCTGAACTTGAAAAGAACCTTCTACTCAACTCCCTCCGTCTCCAACACAACACCCAGTACTCAACAGCCTCCTTCTCCAACACAACACCCGATACTCAACAGGCTCCCTCCCCAAGCTGCACCAAGAACCCCCCTTTCTCATGATTATATATGAATTTATATATGATTCCTACGATTTTCGGACTCACTTTTGAGGCTCTTTTTTGGAAGACTTGTTGAGCTCCCTTCTACTCAACTCCCTCCGTCTCCAACACAACACCCAGTACTCAACAGCCTCCTTCTCCAACACAACATCCGATACTCAACAGGCTCCCTCCCCAAGCTGAACTTGAAAAGAACCTTCTACTCAACTCCCTCCGTCTCCAACACAACACCCAGTACTCAACAGCCTCCTTCTCCAACACAACACCCGATACTTAACAGGCTCCCTCCCCAAGCTGAACTTGAAAATAACCTTCCACTCAACTCCCTCCGTCTCCAACACAACACCCAGTACTCAACAGCCTCCTTCTCCAACACAACACCCGATACTCAACAGGCTCCCTCCGTCTCCAACACACACATGTACTCCAGATCCTGCCACCACAACACGACGCGACACCCGAAACTCCAACCGCCCCCGCCCCCCTTTTTTCTTCGCATCTTCCAAGAGAAAAGGGGGGTTCATGGTGGGTGCACCGGCCTATATATATATATATATATATATATATATATGTATGTGTGCATATGTGTCTGGAGGTTTGTGTGTGTATATATATATACACACGTATGTATGCATGTATGCCTGTGTGTACGTATGTGTGTATGTATTTATGCATGCATGCATGTATGTAGGTATGTAAATATGTATTTACGTACACATGTATGTCTGTATGTAGGTATGTGTGTTCGTATACAGGTATGTATGTTTGTAGGTCTGTAGATCTGCCTGCCTGTCGAGCTGTCTGTGTATGTATGTATGTATGTATGTATGCATGCATGTATGCATGTATGCATGTATGCATGTATGCATGTATGCATGTATGCATGCATGTACGTATGCATGTATGCATGTATGTATGTATGTATGTATGTATGTACGTATGTATGTATGTACGTATGTACGTATGTACGTATGTACGTATATACGTATATATGTATGATGTATGTATGCGTGTATGTATGCCTGTATGCGATGTATGTATGTATATGTGCATGTAGGCTGCTATGCATGCCCACATGATTTATGTGTTCAATTGCATATATCGGTAGACGCCCATACAGTCACACATCCGATTCTGCATCTAACGTACCTTCTCTTGGGCACCCCGCTGTGTGCGAACACGAGCGCCCGCGGCGGCAGTCTGTTTCCCCGACCCGTCAGCTTGGGGTCCGTAGAATTTGAGAACCTACCCCCCGACACGCTCCACCCTGCATGCCGCGGCCGCCAGATCCAAGGGCCACCCGACTGCCCCCGAGGGTACCGCCCCGTGCTGCTCTGCATCACCGCGGCCGCCAGCCACCGTGGTGCCCGCGTAGCCACACGAGTCCCGCCTACCGCGCCACTCTGCACACCGCGGCCGCGGGAGAGCCGGGTCTCCCGATTGTGTCCCCGCGAGAGTCCCTTTCTCGCGCCGCTCCGCATACGGCGGCCGCCGGATCCCCAGGCCACTGAGCTCCCCGGGAGTCCCGCCTCGCGCCGCTCTGCAGCCCGCGGCCGCCAGATCCCCAGGTCTTCCGAGTGGTCCCGGGAGTCCAGCCTCGCGCCGCTCTGCAGCCCGCGGCCGCCAGATCCCCAGGTCTTCCGAGTGTTCCCGAGTGTACCGCTTAGCGCCGACACATCACAGCATGTCAGATAGCAGAACATCGTACAGCACAGCCTTGTTAGCTATGCCAGAACAGAGCATAACAGCACACCACCTAACAGCACGTATCCGATCACGCCGTACCATATATCATGACATGACATCGTAGCATCAAAGCACATGAGGGAACAGTGTACACCATAGCACGGCATCGCAACACAACACATTCCATAAAACGACAAAGCAACCATACCATTTTAACACATCGCAGAACTGGCCATACCAATACAGACCAGGTCTCAGTCTCACATGACATCCATATCATATCTTAACACATGCTATGACGGACTAAGCTATGACACCACATTGTACACGCCACAACATAACAACACACGCCATGTCAGGCAACACCATACATACCATAACATAGCATGGCGGGACAACTCATACCATAACATGCCATGCCATAACACACCACACCATACCACAGCATCACAGCGCCGACAGCATGACATAACATCGCAGGGCAGATCACAATTCACAACATGCTAGAGCGCGGCACATGATGATACACTATAGCCTATCACACCATATCATAAACCCATTGAATATGAAGCAATGAGCCATGCAGCGCATACCACCACACCTCATTCCATACCATATTATACCATACTATACCATGCTAGAACATATCATACCATAACGCGTTATGGCATCATCGAGCACACCGTAGCACAGCATC
>CAUYUJ010012908.1:0-12569 GCA_963575745.1 Prorocentrum cordatum | reverse complement strand
TCCTCCTCCTCCTCCTCTTCCTCCTTCTTCTCCTCCTCCTTCTCCTCTGCGCGCGCTGCCCCTGCCCTCCCCGCCCTGCCTGCGCGATCCCTCGAGGGAGTTGGCGCCTCCTCCCCGCCGAAACGCCACCGGAGGGCGGCGGGAGCAAAACGAGGGCGGCCCCGCCGGCGGACGTACCCAGAGATCCAGCGTATCGAGCAAACAAGACGGATGTTTGTTTTAGTCAGTTTCCCTAAGACTCTGAGAGGCTTGTGCGCGCGCGCGTGCCATATATATACATATATATATGTGTATATATGTACATTTTATATATATATATATATATATACACATATCTGGCACTGAAGCTCTACGAGTCCCCGGCGGTAACCAAGGCTGACGGTTTACCGCCGGCTCCCAGTACCCAGAGATCCAGCGTATCGCAAAAACAAGACGGAGTTTTTGTTGGCAAATTTCGGCCCTTAGGGGCCCTTGCCGATCCTCAGGACCGCCAAAAATTTGGTATCGCTCAGACGTGTGAACTTTTCTCGGTGGGGATTATTCAGGAGCATCCTGGATCATCCTGCGAAGAACCACGCACGAAACCGAAAAAAGCACAGGGAATGGACGTCCGAGCGACGGCCAGAAAAACGGCTCAGGATGAAAAACCGGTTCTGGGGATGGCGAGGCTTCCAGGGGCCGCGCATGGAAACAATCGCTACATCGGATCTTTGGGTAGGATTGCCCTCCCAAGAAATTGTCACCAGTTTTCGGTTCAGGGTTTCCGCAGCCGCCCACGTGGGTAGTTGCTGTGAGTTTCAAGTTCTAGGATGTTCACGCCGGCTGCCAGTTTGAGGCGATTACCGCATTCTGGAAACGGCCCGTCCCTCCACTGCTGCAATATGCTGGGAACTCTTAAGGCGGATTTGAGCGGTGCGGATACGTTTTGGCAGCGATGCGACCTTCATCTATGCAGCCGATAAGGACTAGTCAAAACAAACGTGCCCTGCGACATGGTGATAGCTCGAGTTTGAAAAGGTCCCGTTCTTCATCCGAGCAGCTGTTGGGAACTCTTCAGGCCAATGTGAGCGGCACTGAGGCAAGAGCCACATTATTAAAACACGTTCGCTTTCATCCAGGCAGCTGTTGGGATGCTCCAGCTTTGGGATGCTGAATCGCAAGGGGGTCTCACGCGAAATGCCGGACCCGTTCTGCCGACACGTTTTGCTGTGCCACGACGAGGAGCTTGTATGGAAGAGGCTGGAGGAGGGAGACGTGCGTGCTCGGTGAATTGCAGTGGTTTTCGGGCGACTTCGGAGGCCGTCGGGGGGTGTTCATTGGTTTGGGGAGGTCTCCAAGGGGGTTCTGAAAGGGACGGAAGAGGAGAGGAATTGGACGCAGAACATAGATGTTCCAGAACCCAGCTGAAAGCTTCCACCTCCACCCTAGACATTGTGCACCTGTGCGCCCTCCATTTTGGAGGTGACTTCCCCTATCTCTGCTGCTGCTGGTTGTGAGGGCATGGCCAGCTCTACCCAAGCTTGCCCTTCGATTTTGTCCTTGAGGGCCTTGCCAGGGAGCATCCGCATCCTTTGCGTGTGACCCTGGGTCGGAAGAGGCGGCCTCGTTTGGAAACGCGAAGTGCGTGGGGTCACTGCTCCCGCAACACCTTCAAGAGGACGGTTCGAGCAAGTTGGTTTGGCCCCTACACCAGTCATATCAAACTTGCTCTGTTGCCGGCCGCGTATGGAGCAAGTGAGCGAACTTGAATAGGCAGCGCAATGCTATGATGGACTTTGATATGCAATACTTTTGTCGTCGCCCTTCTCCTCTACTATACGTTGCTATGATTACGCTTCCACCTAGTCTGCCCAACCGTACTCCTACTCCGATTGCAATCTCCTGCTTTGCTGTACCCAGTCGGTATATGATCCACTTCTGTTCGTTTCTGCTCCTGCTCCACCGCTCGGCGCTGGATGCTGCTGCTTGCCGCAATGCCCGAGGGAATCGGTCGCGCTGCTGCCCTTAATCTGATGCCGTGTAGCATCATCCGAACAGATAACACAAGACCGTTATCTTGAGCAGAGAAGCTGGCCGACGCACGCAGAGAAGGCGCTGTGCTTCGCCCCCCGCCTGGATGCCCCCCCAAGTGAGTACTGTCACCCGCGCCCTAGAGAGCACAATTTTGGCCACGCGCTGTTCTGTGATCTTGATACTTCTCGCGTCCCATGGGAGATCATCCAGGAAGGGTGCCCCTGCGAGCCGTCGGGGGACGGCATCCTCGTTGTCCCCGCCCTCCAGCGCTGCTTCCTCTTCCGCCTCCTCAGCCACCGCCTCCTCCTCTGCCTCCTCCCCCATCGAGCCGCTCAGCGGCCCAGAACACACGCGTCCGCGCTTACTGAATGCATGGAGGTGCTGTTCAGAGGCTGCGGCATGATGACTCCCTCGGGGGGCACGCCCCACCCATGACAGAGAGATCGGCCGTCCGTGCGAGGTTTTGGTTTCCCGCCGTGAGCTACTTCGCTTTCTACTTCCTGAGCGAGTTTGGCGCCTTGAAGATGGAGGATGCCCAATGTCAAAATAGGAGTCATTCGATACGCATGTCATCGCACAGCCTGATGCTTCTCACAGGGCCCACCATGCCACCAGGGCTGCATAGATATCGACGGAATCAATAGTTGTGGGGCATTTTTCTCCCTGGGACCGCGCGCAAGCAGACATAATGACATCATTCAATAGTGTCACGTCCGCGCCATTCGGATATGAGTTTCGGTTGGAACTCGCGCGTCCAACAAAAGCTGTGGCTTATCGGTCTACCTTCACCATCGCCGACTCCTTCGCAACATCCCACGACGTACCTACAGTCCTCTCCCTGAATTTGCTGGCCGTACTGCAGCGGTACGTCTGCAGTCCAATTTGGCTGACATTCTTGTCATCGCTGTACACTGCTCAGTGGCATCCTCGGTTCGGGCGGACAGGGTCTCTTACCACAAGTCACAAGTTTGTGGAAGGCCTGCTCGCTGGAGTTGGTAGCATGCGCACCCCACTGTTCGGAGTCGACCTGATCGACGGCCTAGGATACGCCCTAGACGAGATCTAGGAAGGCGAGCTCGCCACTGTAAAGCCGGACGACGAGGAGGCGTTGACGTGTCTGTGGGCTACGCAGACGCAGGTATGGAGGAGCCCGCGGGATATTTATGGCACCAGATGCTGCGCGACTCGCGCATGACGGCATGCAACACCTCCCCAGGCGGCCCCACGTTCCACGGCCCCCGGGCCATGCCTCAACGCTTGATTGCGTACGCGTACCGACTGGCCCGAGGTCGCGCAGCACTTGCCGCGGGACTTTGACGGGCGCGGGGCGCCGCCCTCAACCGATCAGCACCCGTCATGATCGCGACTTCAGGCTGGCACGCTTTGAGTGCAGGTGCAGACTCGGGGCGGAGGCGAAGCCGCGGCAATCCTGGAATCGACCGCATCATGCGGATCCTGGGATGCAGCAGTCGCTGCAGATGCGCGGTGGAACAGATTCAAAGCCACGCCATCAAGATAATTTGACGGGCCAGGGCGGGTCAAACTCTGCGCGAGACCGACGACGGACGTGTTGTGGGATTCTTCGGTCGTTATCAGGGAAGTCGTTTTGGAAGTGCTTCAGCGCGAATCGCAGGAAGAAAAGGAGAAGTCAGATTTGTTACGAAAAAGAACGTCATTCTTGAATCACCGCAATGCTTTCAGGGGCCAACCCATCGGCAGGGGCAGCTCTGACAGAGAAGAGGTGGAGCTGGAGCTAGCCAAAACAACATGTCGCATGCGACTGCTATCCAGACAGAACCTAGCAGACCAATGACAGACTGGTCGGCGAGTTCAACGCGGCATGGGCGGAACGTGACAATCACGCTGCTCAGCATCTCATTCGCAAATTGGGTTGCTGTGGTCTGGTCGTGGCTCTCGCCAGCGTCTGTGCGTCACGGCTAAAGCGGAGAACTGCGATTTCCAAGGCGTCGCGGATTCTCTGGCATTGCCTGCTGGGCATGGGGGATTTCGAGTTGTGGAGTGCGACCTCCGTCGCTAGCTCCCAGGACGGGTCGATGGGACCCACCTCGGCAATGAAGCCCGCGGCACTGACCAGCAGAGATGCGACGCGATGCGCCCCAGTGACCTGCAGCAGGCAGAGGAGGACCCTCGAGGCATCGCGCGTAAGTTGGGGGGGCGCCGAAGCGGATGACTACGCCGCCAGCCCGGGGTTGCGGGGCATGCTTTCGGAGCTCCGGCTCAGTGCTCGGCGCTGATCACTGGCAGAAGTTCAGGCGGGGAGGCGCCGGCGGGGATCCCCGGCGCTCCGCGGCTCTAGCCTTCCACGAGCGCGCGGTCGACGTCGTCGCCGCTCCTGGGCTCGCCTCCGCCCCGCCTATCTCCGACGCTTCTCGTGTCGTCTGTCTGGACACAGGCGGCGGCGCAGTCGGTCTCGCGGGGCGACGCCGGGCCCGCTTGCTCTGGCCGACGGGCGAGGCCTGGGGCGCCCGCCTCCGACGCCGCAGAGGCGCTCTCCTGCGCTGCTGCCGCGGCTTCGCTCTGCGGAGGAGGAGGGGCCGTCGCGGCGCAGGATTTTCATCGCGGAGGCTCTGAAGGCTGGGCCTATCTCACACCGTCGTGAACGAAGACGCCACCGGCGCCATCGCCCGCATCAGAGGAGTCATTCGCCTCTCTTCCCTCGGGCCCACGCATCCTCCAGAGGGCGCCAGACGGCGTCCCAGGGCCCTCCAGGCGGTGTTCTGTGGATAGAGACTTCCGCTGGCTTCGTCGCCGTCAGGCCTGTCCCAGGAGAACTCACGGCGCATGGGGCGCCCTAGTCATGCTCGGGGCCCCCTGCGTCGCCACTGGGAGGGCTCGGGGGCGTTTGCGAGGCGGGGGCCCCGGACTAACTCGCACGGGCACGCATGGGTCGAGGAAGTAGACGGCGCGGGCGCGGGAGCAGGGGTCGCGGTCTACGCGGGCGACGCCACTAAGAAGGGTCATTCTTGGTTGGGGCTCTGGTCCGCCTGCGGCGGAGGGAAGCAGCTCCCCTCGCACTCCTTGCGGAGACGAGAAGCAGCGGGCTCGGCATGGCGTTGGGCGAGGGCGGCGTCTCCTTGAATGCGGGCGAGAGAGAGGCCTCGGCGCGCGTCGTCGCTGTGGGCAGCGCCGCCTAGCGCGGGCGCGCCCGCGCGGGCGGCGCGCAGTTGAGGCGGGGGTCAGACTGCCCCCGACACGCCGTCCGGGCGCCGGGTCAATCTCGAACTTCCCGGTCTGCCCCGCATCCCGAGTGATCAATCAGACGCGTGGCTATTCAATGATATGCCCTGGGGGTTCTGCCCCCTGCAGCGGAGGGGAGATGCGCGACCGCGCGCGCGACCGAGGGCGACGAGAGAATGCCGCGAACGATGCGACGGGGGTTTGAGGCGCGGTGCCCGGGGGGCCACGGACAAAGACGCGGAGTTCTGGCAGGGCGCGGCCCCGCTTGCAGATCCCACCAGTAGCCGAATAATTACGACTCAGGAGGATGCGACGGCTCCAATCCTGGATTCACTTTCCGGGTGCGCATGGCCAGGCCCGAGCGCGCGCGCCGGGCAGCTCGGGCCCTGGGCTCGCGCTGAACGAGGATTGGGCATTATGCCCCCGGGCAAACCCGCGAGGCAGACAGTTGCTCCAGGGCCTCCAGTTCGCCCGGGAGAAGTCGGGGGAGCTCTCTGACTTGCTGGTCCCAGACCACTTCCCCCTCCTTGGCCCCCTCTATTCGAACGATTACGACACATGGATGGATGTCGATTTTGGCATGCTCAGGGCCAGCTACTTCTCGATCCAGACACGCCCGGAGCTGCGGGGGCGCCCGCGCCCGCCCGGAGGCTGCCAGAGCAAGGGTATCCAGATCAACGTGAATTTCGATGTCGACTGCGAGATGGCAGTGGTGAGTGTTGCGGGGGGGTGTGAAGACCTTCTTCCGCGCGCTGGCCGCGCGCGCCGCGAAGCGGCCCTGCTCGCAGTCGCGCGCCAATGATTCCGTCGCCTGCATGTCTCCAGCATTGAGGAGAACGCGCGGCGACGCGTCATGCGCCCATTCAGGTTCAACAGATGCGCGACTGGACGCGGCGATTTCTCTCCGGGCGGCGTTTACGAACCGCGCGACCAGAGGCCCTTCGCGCAGCTTTGTGGCTCAAGATCTTCGTCAACTGCAGCTGCTCCTTCGCGCGCGCCGTGCGCTGAGAGAGTCGGGGCAGGTGCTGCGCGACCTCGCCGACGACGCGCCATGTCATGTCACCCAGGAAACTAGACGATGCGGTCTGGAAGCACAGGGAAGACGCAGAGGGCCAGGGAGACCAGCCCCCAAATATCAAAGAGATCAGCCCCCATTCGCAGGGGGGGTGGGCCGACGCAGCAGAGGGCCCGCCCCAACAGGTGGAGGGCGCGCTGAGGGCAAAGGACATCCAGCAGGCGATCTCGTTTCTATTCCAGATGGCGCGCGCGCGCATCAGCTCCGCGACCTGGCGGCGTCGGGGCGGCCCTGCCTCGCGATCTTCTCGAAGTTCTCTGCGATCGAGGCCGCGCGCGCGCCGCGGCGGCGAAGCCAGGCCCGGGGCCTCTCAGCGCGCGCAGCGCGCGCGCCGCGATCTGACTAGAGAGGCCGAGCGGGCGACGGCGCAGCCGTTGCCCCCCGGCGGGCCAAGACATCCGACGCCTCGATTTTTTTGAGGCGCGGGCCCCGACCTCCCGACCACTTCCGCGGGGCCGGCTCTTCATCCCGAGTCGTTGTTTGACGGCCCCGAGGCTCGGCGAGGGCCCCGAGAGGCCAAAAGCTAGGAAAAAACCCTGCTTCGATTTTTGCGAGACGCCCGATGTCTGGGGGGGGGGGCGTCGGGGGAGAGGGGCGCCGCCCCGTCGGGGGCGCTTCGGGCCCCTCCCCCGGGAGCGGGCCGACCAGGCCCAGACCGGGCAGCGCAAGAGCAAGCAGCAGCAACGCCATGCCTTCCGCAGTGGCGACGCGCGGCCCTTCTCGAGCGCGCCCGAGCTTAGCGTCGGCGAGATCCGACAGACGCTTCGTTGGATGGTTTTGTGCGCGGTCTACGCCCCGTTGGGTTGCGCGCTTGTTTCCAGGGGTTGCGTGCCGACGCGGTCTTCGCAGGGGATCAGCACGGGGGCCCGCTGTCGCGACCTCTTCCGACGCGGCCTGTCGGGCTCAGTAGTCCGTCGCCCTCTCCGACGCGACGGCAAGACGACTGGTGGCCAGGCCCACGGACCTCGCGCATATTTGGAAAGCCACCCGGACGGACATTTGTTTGCCTATCGTACTACTTCGATGTGTGCACGCGCGTAAGTGCGTTCTTTCTCCTGCCCCTTGCAGTGCGTGTTCCCTGTTTGGGTAGCCGCAGCTCTGGGGCTGCCCGAAACGGCCGCGCATCACCGAAGATCCGCTCGGGCTCAACCAAGTTGGTCCGCTTCGGTTCCCAGGGGTGCTGGTCCATGGCCGTCCCCTCTTCCACGCCGCTCTGCACAACGATGAGTGGGGCGAGTCGCCTGGCCACGTCTTCACCGAGTTCGCCTTCCACTCCCTGGACTGGGCGCTGCCGCGGGGCCGCGTCTTCGCCGATGACACCACTGCGCCCGGCTCCCTCGGCGACCCTGCTCTCTACCCGCTCACCGGCGCTCCGAGCTTGTGCTCTGAGGCCGTCCCCTTCAAGGCAGCCGCCCCGTAGCCGCTGCCTCTCACGCTCCCTTGCTGGTCAGTGGCTGGCTTTTGCCGGGGGCTCCGCGCCCCACTCCGCGGCTCCTCCCGTGCTCTCCATCTGCTCTGGCCTCGCCTTCTTTCCTCGCTTGCCTCCCTCCCGCGCCATACCCCTGGCGTCTGTTGCCTGCCGGGGTGTAGATCAGGAGGGAGAAAACAAAAACACACGCACACACAAGGAATCGTCGACCCCCAGGAGCATATGGGAGAATGCGGGAAGTGGCGGGGACGGCGAAAAGCCAGCAAATACATAGGGAAAAGAGTGGGAGTCCTGGGATGTGTGTGTGTATTTCTTTGCGTGTCCTTGGGCCCCTTGAGCAGAGCCTCGCCCATCGGGGCGGGGGCGGGCGCCGCGGCGGCCCTTCCAAGAGCATTTTTCACTGGCCCCTACACCTTGCACTACAAGGGGTCATTTCCACTGAGGGAATTGCCCCGTTTAGGGACAACCGTGTGAACATTTTGAAGCGTACCGAAACACCTATCTTAGGACTCTCCAAGCCACGAGTGAACCTAACTGTTACGTCGTGGTGATCTTGAATCGCGCCGCAATACCATGCCTTGGATTGTAACACCCTGAATCAACGTAACTGTTGCGCCCTGACAATCCTGAATCGTTCCAAAACGCTGCAAGTATCTAAAACGAATGTGTGCGGCGCCAAGGCGAGAGCCACATTTTGGAAAGGAGCCGTTTCCAATCCGTACACCTCGTGCAACTTGTTACAACGAAGGTGCGCGGCGCTATCGTGAGAGCCGCACGTTGAAAACGACCCGCCCTCAATCCGTGGATCGCGGATAACCGCAAGCACTCTCCATGCTGCATCGCCCCTGGCCGAGAGGGTGGCCCACCTGCAGCCTGGACCGGGTCTCCGTCCCTCCTCTGCGCGGCCCTTGGCTTGGTGCCTGCCAGCCCGTCCAACCTGTCGCATCTGGCCGCAAGGAGGCAGTAAGCACAGGACACGCCCTGGAGCGATCCCCCTGGAGGGGGAAAGCCTCCCCCTCCTTCGCCTCCTCGGCCGCCGCCGTTTTTTTGTTTCTCCTCCCCCTGGAAAGGGGACGGGCGGGGCATGGGGGGGGCGGGTGGGTGAGGAGGAGCAGGAGAAGGATGAAAAGGGGGGGGGGAGGAGGCGGAGGAGGAGGAGGAGGAGGAGGAGGAGGAGGAGGAGAAGAAGGAGTGGGAGGAGGAGGAAGAGGAGGAGCAGGGATAGGAGGGGGGAGCAGGGCCGGGAGGAGAAAGGGCAGGGTGTAGAGGAGGATGCGGAGGGGGGGAGGCGGAGGAGGAGGGTTTGGATGAGAAACAGAGGGGGAAGGAGGAAGAAGAGGACGAGGAAGATAATGAGGATGATGGTGATGATGCTGATGATGATGGTGATGATGATGATCATGATCATGATCATGATCATGATCATGATCATGATCATGATCATGATCATGATGATGATGATGATGATGATGATGATGAGGATGAGGAATGAGGATGAGGGAGGATGAGGATGAGGATGAGGAAGATGAAGATGAAGATGGAAGATGAAGATAAAGATGATGATGATGATGGATGATGATGATTATGATGATGATGATGATGATGCTGATGATGCATGATGATGATGATGATGCTGCTGTGATGAGGATGATGATGAGGATGATTGCTGATGATGATGAGGATGCGGATGAGGATGATGCTGATGTGATGATGATGATGATCATGATGAGTGATGCTGATGATGATGATGATTGCTGCTGTTCTGATGATGATGATTATGGCTGATGATGAGGATGATGTGATGATGATGATGATGATGGATGATGAAATTTGAAGGACATTTGGGGGGAAAAAAAGGGGGGGGGATGTATGATGATGCATGATGATGATGATGATGATGATGATGATGATCGGATGAGGATGAATTGCTGATTGATGATGGATGATGATGATGATGATGATGAGATGATGATGATGATGATGATGATGATGATGATGATGATGATGATGATGATGATGATGATGATGATGATGATGATGATGATGTGATGATGATGATGATGATGATGATGATGATGTGAGATGATGATGATGATGATGAGATGATGATGATGATGCGGGAGGGGGAGGGCGAGGGGGGGGGAGGAGGAGGAGGCGGGAGGAGGAGGCTTAAGGATAGGATGGGAGGAGGGGGGAAGGAGGAGGAAGGGAGGAGGAGGAGGAGGAAGATGAGGAGGAGGAGGAGGAGGGCGAGGAGGAAGGCGGCAGGACGAGGAGGAAGAGCAGGAGGAGGAATAGAAGGGAGGAGGAGGAGGAGGGGAGGAGGAGGAGGAGGTGGAGGAGGAGACGGAGACGGAGAAGGAGAAGGAGAAGGAGAAGGAGAAGGAGAGGGAGAAGGAGAAGGGAAGGAGAAGGAGAAGGAGAAGGAGAAGGAGAAGGAGAAGGACGAAGGAGGAGGAGAAGGAGAAGGAGGAGGAGGAGGAGAAGGAGGAGGCTGCCCGTGCCTTCCCGGCGCGACGCCTGCCCAAGCAGGGGTGGCGGCCCTTCGGGCTGTTCCCGGGCGGCACCCGCGTGCAGGGCGGCTACTCGATGTCCTGGGCCGACGGCCAGGTCTCGCGAGTCGTTGTCGCCGCCGCCGCCGCCGTCGCCTCCTCTTCAACCTCCTCCTCGGCACCCCCCTCCTCCTCCTCTTCGTCCTCCCTCGCCCTCCCTCCCTCCCTCCCTCCCTCCCTCCCCCCTCCCTCCTCCCTCCTCCTCGACCTCCCTCCCTTCCTCCCTCCCTCCCTCTTCCTCCTCCTCCTCCTTCCTCCTCCTCTTCGTCCTCCTTCTCCTTCTCCTTCTCCCTCCCTCCTCCCTCCCTCCCTCCTCCTCGACCTCCTGCTCCTCATCCTCCTCCTCGATGCGCGGGCCCCGTCCGGACAGCTTCCTTTGTGGGCGCCCAGGGGGGCGGGTCGCCCACGCTCGTGGGCCTGCCCGGCGTCAGCCACGTCGTCGTCTGTCCATCGTTGTCGAGGTCGCCGCTGCTGCTGTCGTCGCCGTTCGATCGTACGTCGTCGCCGTCGTGGTCGTGGTCGTCGTCGTCGTCGTCGTCGTCGTCGTCGTCGTCGTCGTCGTCGTCGTCGTCGTCGTCGTCGTCGTCGTAGTGTCTTCGTTGTCGTTTTTTTTTTTGTTTTTTTTTTTTTTTTATCGCTGTGGTCGTCACAATCGGAGGTTGGGTCATCGTTGGAGGAGGATGAGGAGGAGGAGGAGGAGTAGGATTAGGAGCATTGCGTACCAAAGGGAGGAGGAGGAGGAGGAGGATGATGAGGAGGAGCGGTATGACGACCAGTGGGGTGGATGTCATGGTTGGGGCCATCATATATGAATATATATATATAATATCATATTATATATATATATATAATTTATATATATATATATACTGATACCCTGGCGCATTACTAGTATTCTTCTACTTTTTAGTATTATTCCTCTCGTTCTTATTATGATTCGTCTCCTTCTTCTGCTTATGATTATTCCAACACTCCCCTGGTTCCCCCCTCGTCCGCGCACATGCCTCGGCCCTTTATTTACGACCCCCCCTCCCCAAGTCCGAATCCGTTGTACTTCTATTGATTTCGCAAGTAGGGCGGACATGTGCGCCCTACTTTTCAAGCTCCTCTGATGGCGATGTCCGCCTTGCCTTGCCGTCGCTGCTTCCGCCGTACCTTCGCGGAAATATCCGCCCGACTTCTTTGAAGCGGACATTTCCGTCTTCCTTGTTCGCAGTGCTTGGGGTGCATTGCCGGCGCAGATGTAAGTCTAGGCATCGCTCGGGCGTGTGCATCTTTTCTCGGCGAGGACCATCGAGGAGCATTCGGGATCGTCTGGTAAAACCAGAAGCACGCACGAAACCGACACATGCACGGAGAACGGACGTCCGAACGATGGTAAGAAGCAGGAGCATTAACGAAAGTACGGCGGATCTGAAGTCTGTGCAGTTCGGGGGCCGAGGCCTCGAGGGGCGAGGCATGGGGGCTTCGCAAGGCTGCGAAGTCTTGACCTTGGCTGCCCTGCAACGCACATGTTGAAACGCAGCACGTGCCGTGTGCAGCACGTCCGTGCGAGCACGCTGCGCGCTGGCTCGACGTGTTGGCCTGCGTTTGGGCGAACGTGTGGCGCCAGGCCTGCGTGCTCGACCAACGTGTTGAGCTCCGTGTCAGCACGCCACGTGTTGCGTGTCGCGTGTCGGGGCAGCTGAGGTCTCGACGCTTCGCCTCTCACTGCCAGCCCACCCAGCGGCGATGCACAGGCGAGCTGCCCCGGCCATCCCGAGCCTGGGCTCTTGGACGCCCTCGGGCGTCCAGCAATGGGGGTGCGACAACTGTTGGGGAAGAGAGGCACACCTCTTGTGCCATAGTGGGGCCCTGAAGGGGCCCCCATGGGGCCCCAAAGGAGCACGACTGGTACACCTTCCTCCCCGCCCCATCTCCAGGAGGCAACGACCGTCGCTTGCCCTTGGGCTCTTCAAGGCTCGGGTAGCTCGCGCCTCTCCGAGCTTCCGACGCCCCACGCCGCCCCAGGATGCCCCCAGGACCGGCCCAAGACGGGCCATAAGAGGCCCCCGTCACTCCTCAACGCTCCACGCCCTTCGCAGGGAGGCCGCGGGGGCGCGCCGCCCAAGGTCACCTTCGCCCCCAGGACCGGCCCAAGACGGGCCATAAGAGGCCCCCGTCACTCCTCAACGCTCCACGCCCTTCGCAGGGAGGCCGCGGGGGCGCGCCGCCCAAGGTCACCTTCGCCCCCAGGACCGGCCCAAGACGGGCCATAAGAGGCCCCCGTCACTCCTCAACGCTCCACGCCCTTCGCAGGGAG
>CAUYUJ010012907.1:0-12569 GCA_963575745.1 Prorocentrum cordatum | reverse complement strand
GAGGAGGAGGAGGGGAGCGGGCAGAGTTGGGTGGGATCGGGGCCGCTGCGGCGTTCCTGGCGCGCACTTCGGCGACCCGGGGGTGCCCCGCGCCGCGGCGGGCGAGGTGCCGCGCCTTGGCGGGCCGGCGTTGGCCCGACGCGGCGGGCCCAGCGGCGACGACCGGCGCCGTCGCGCCCCGACAAAGGTCGCCGCCGCCGCTTGCCCCTCCTCCTCCGTCCTCCTTCTCCGTCCTCCGCCCCCACCTCTTCCTTCTACTCCTGTTCCTCCTCTCTTCCTCCCCTTCCGCCCTCCCCCTCCTCCTCCTCCTCGTCCTCCTCCTCCTCTTCCTCCTCCTCCTCCTCCTCCGTCCTCCTCCTCCTCCGTCCTCCTTCTCCGTCCTTCTCGTCCTCCTTCTTCCCCTCCTCCTCCTCCTCCTCCTCATCATACGTTTTCGGCGTCCTCCTTTTCCTCCGTCCTCCTGCGTTCTCTCCTCTGTCCTCTCCTCCTCCTCCTCCTCCACAGGCGTTGGGGCGCTGATGGCAATGGACTTCGTCGAACGCTGGCGCTTCCCCCAGGGAGGCTCGGTCGGGCTTCCCTGGGGGAGTAGGAGAAAGTCGAGAAGATTACGGACCCAGGTCCAACAGACAGGAGGGGAGAAGAAAGGAGATGATCAATCTAATCACGAAGGTGAGGGGTAGAGGGGAGGCTGCTGGCATAGGTGTGAAAAGTGTGGCTGTGGCGGCTGAAAGAGCGGGGGAAGGCCCTTAGGCCGCTTGTTCTTGTGGCTGAGCTGGGCCCCCCCTCACCGCCTTACATGGGCAACACGGCGTGCGAGCATGGCGCCAAGAGAACGGCTTCGTCCGAGAAGCGGGAGGCGAAGCTGGAGCTCGATTTCGTCACGCCAGGCTCTTCCGCTACTCTGAAGGAAGGGAAAACGACGCTGGCGCCCGATGTCCTCAGCTCCCGGGTTCGTGCGAGAAGGCAGGCAGTGGCAGCAGCTACAGCGATGCGATCAGCTCGTGCGAGAAGGGCGCAGGCGTGCACAGCAGGCTTTCGAGAAGTCGGCCCTCCCGGCCGGGCCACATTCGCAACGCCGAACCTTGTCGCCCAGGGGCAGGCTGGGATACACTGGAGACCCATGCCAAGAAACACCCTGCCTGCCTCCAGGGTGCCCTGGATTTCTTGGGTTTCGATGGTTTTGCTGTGCAAAGCGTGCCGTTCCCACTCCAACCATGGAGGGACGTCCTGGGGTCTCAGGGGTGGGTTTCTTGTGGAAGGTTTCTTGTGGTCGGGCCCCCACTGTAGGGGAAGCTCTTGCTGCTGCAACTGCTTGTCTCGCAGCTTCGGAGGTCAGGGCCGCCTGCGATCCGATTCGATGCGATTCGATTCGCTGGCTGGGGCCGCGATTTCCGTTCGATTCGATTCGGCTCGGTTCGCTGGCATCGGCCAGGGCCAATTGGAGCCGGGCTCGGCGCTCCGATTCGGAACGATTCGCTGTCGATGCGATCCGTTTCCGATCCGATCCGATCTCGCCGTTCGATTCGGCTCAGTCCTGCCAGTAGAACCCGGTAGACTCCCCATCCTCCCTTTGTCCTCCTCCTCTTCTTTCCTTTTGTCCGTTCCTCCTCCTCCTCCTCGTCCTCCTCCTCGAGGCACGAGGGTCAATGATCAGGCTTTTGTTCGTTAGCCGCCACCCCTCCCAGCAACCCATCAGACCTTCCTCTCATCCTTCTCCTCTCCCGCTTAGTTATCTCCCTCCTCTTCCATCAGCATCCTCATCGTCAACAGCATCGTCATCATTATCATCAAAAGCATCACCACCACTGTCATCAGCAGCAGCAGCATCATCAGCATCATCAGCATCATCATGGTCGTCATCATAATCATCATCATCATCATCATCATCATCATCATCATCATCATCAACCGCATCGTCATCATCCTCATCGTCATCATCCTCATCATAATCATCATCGTAATAATAATCAGCATCTTTATCACCATCATCGTCATCATCAGCATCATCAGCATCGTCATCGTCGTCATCATCATTACCAGCATCATCATAACCATCATCACCATCATTATTATCAGTATCATCAAAGCATCACCACTATGATCACCATCACCATCACAATCCTTATGACCATCTTCTCCGTCATCAACATCATCATCAGTATCATCATCATCTCAATCATCAGCATCAGTATGATCATCATCAGCATCATCGTCATCGTCACAATCGTCGTCGTCACCATCATCTTCTGCATAATCACCATCACCATCATCATCATCAACATTAGCATCGTCATCATCAGCATCACCTTCGTCGTCATCGTCGTCATAATCATTATCTCCATCGTCATCGTCATCGTCATCATCGTCATCATTGTCAGCATCCTCATCATCGTTATCATCGTCGTCATCGTAAGAATCATCATCATCAGCAGCGTCATTATCATCATCGTCATCGTCGTCGCCATCAGCATCATCATCGTAATGATCAGTATCATCTTCATTGTCGTCATCATCATCTCATCATCACCATAGTCATCACCATAATGAGCAGCAGCATCTCCATCAGTAGTGTTCCTCCAGTTGATTTTCCCTCCTCCCTCCTCTTACTATTGTGAATATCCCACGGCCAGTGCGCTCGACCCTAAAGGCGGCTCCTCCGGGACCCCAGCTGGCGATCCCCCTTGGGACCGCTGGGACCCCAGGGGTGCGGTGCGGTATTCTGATCAGGGACCCCCCCTTCTCACACACACACACACACACCAGCGCCCGCCCCCCCTTCCACAATTACTCAATATGAAAATACTCTCCCTCTTCCCCTGATGGCGTCCGGGTGATGGCCGCGCACCCTCCGCGTACTGTTTTTTTACACAGGATTCCCGGGAAATCCCGGGAAACGACTCTCGCTGAGGCGCCGGCGTCATTTTTTCCCAAAATGCTGCTCTCGTTGAGGCGCCGGCCTCATTTCTGCTCCCGAATCGTTCCGAATCGTGCTCCCGCTGCAGCGTGGGCCTCATTTTCGGATCGGTGTTTGGCCTCCGTCGTTCAGGATGGCGTTCTCGCCCCAGCGCGGGCCTTTTCTCGCGCGCCCATCCGCCCGCCACCACCGCGCCGCACCGCCACCACCACCACCACCACCACCACCACCACCACCACACCACCACCAGCACCAGCACCAGTACCAACACCACCACCACCAGCAGCACCACCACCACCACCCACCACCACCACCACCCACCACCACCACCACCCACCACCACCACCACCACCACCACGACAACCACGCACACACGCACGCACGCACGCACGTGCACCACCACCCACTACGCACGCGCGCGCGGAGCCACAGGTCCGCTACGACACGCGTCCGCGGATAGAGAAAATCAGAGCCATGGTAAGGGATGGGAGGGAGGGGTAGGACGTCAGATATGACGCGAGCGCACCTAGCTTGACCTTTCCCCCTCCCCCCCACCCGCCCGAATCCCGGCAGGGAAGGGGTTATCCCAGTGCGACCCTACCTAGGAGTTGGAGCATCTAGGAAAGCAACATCTACATCTACACCGACAGCTACATTAACATCTTCACCTGCATCTACAGAGAGACTCACATCTACATCTACACCTACATCTACACCTACATCTACATATACATCTACATCTACATCTACATCTACACCTACATCCACATCTACATTCACATCTACACTTTCGCATTGGTTTTGCTTTTGCTTTGCATTGCATATGTTTTTGTTTTTGCTTTTGCTTTGCTTTTGTTTTTGCTTTTGCTTGATTTGGTTTTTGCTTTGCCTGCGCACAGACTCACACGCATGTTTTCGCATTCGCTCACTGGGTGTGCTTGAGGATGCTCCGTATCCGGTCTACACCGCACGACTTGGCATTGAGCAAGGTTGTGCAACACTTGCTACACCGAACGTTCCTACGAAATTGTACAGCAGCAGCAACTCCCAGATCGGTGCATCATCGGCCATGGAATATGCGGTTTCACCAGAGTGGTGTGACCACCACTTCCCTGCTGTCGTGGAGTCGCCGGAGCCACTCTTGGCGCGTAGACATTTTGGCTTGTGCGTTGCTTTGCTGTTGCTGCTGTTGCTTTGCCTGAGCTTTGCTGCTATGCTATTCTATGCTATGCTGCGCTATGCCATGCTATGCTATGCTATGATTCAGCTATGCTGCGCTATGCTATGATATGCTAGGGTACGCTCGGCTGCGCTGTGTTATGCTAGGCTGTGCTATGCTATGCTATGCTGCGCTATGCTATGCTAAGTTATGCTATACTGCGCTATGCTATGCTGTGATATGTTGTGCTGCGCTATGCTATGCTATGCTAGGTTATGCTATGTTATTATATGCTGCGCTATGCTATGCTATGCTGTGCTACGATATGATTTGCTATGACATACTGCGCTGTGCTATGCTATGCTATGCTATGCTGCGCTATGTTATGTTATGCTATGCTGCGCTATGCTATACGGAACTAATCTATGGCATGCGATGATATGCTGCGTTATGCTATGCTGCGCTATGCTATGCTGCGCTATGTTATGCTGCGCTATGCTATGCGATGCTATGCTATGCTATGCTAATGCTGCGCTGAGCTAAGCTAAGATGAGCGAAGCTAGGCTAAGCAAAGCTAAGCTAGGCTAGGCTAATCTAAGCTAAGCTAGGCGAAGTTACGCTAGGCTCAGCTAAGATGAGATAGGCATAGCTGGGGGAACCGCGGGGTGGACTGGGGGAACAGCGGGGCGGATGCTGGCGTAACTGGGGGAACCGCGGGGCGGATCCTGGGGGGACCGCCCGGGGCGATATCCACTGCCCGGCCCTTTGAGCCCAGAGAGCAAGAACCCTTCTAGGCAGAGCCTAGGTAGTCCCCCCCACCCGCCCAAATCCCGGCAGGGAAGGGATCAAGGAAAGCTGCTTCCCGTCGACTTAACCACGCCGTTCGTTTTCCTCGTTCCCCGATTTCCTTGGAACACTGACGACAGCAACGACGAAGACGACGATGACGACGATAACGACAATGACAACGATGACGACAGCTCAAACGGAAAAGCGTCCCACACACGCCGAAGAGTCGGTGGAGTCCTACTGCCTCTTCCTCCCCCTCCTCCTTCTCCTGCTCCTCCTCCTCCTCCTCCTCCTCCTCCTCCTCCTCCTCCTCCCTCATCCTCCTCGCCAGTCCTTCTCCTCCCTCCTCATCCTCCTCCTCCTCCTTCTCTTCCTCCTCCCTCCTCCTCTTCCTCCCTCGCATTCTCTACTTACCGCCTTTTCCTTGT
Source organism: Prorocentrum cordatum (assembly GCA_963575745.1). Lineage (NCBI taxonomy): Eukaryota > Dinophyceae > Prorocentrales > Prorocentraceae > Prorocentrum > Prorocentrum cordatum. The sequence goes on along the minus strand of CAUYUJ010012907.1, from coordinate 7,279 downwards.
GTTCAAGCACAGGTGGGCCAAGGCTCCGTTCCGCCTAGCTCTGCGCTTCCACGCCGACGCCTGAGGGGCACGGGGTCTGCCGCGCCGCGGTTCGCGCAGCCGATCCCAGTGGCAACGCAGAGCAAATTCGGGCATTCATGCAGGAAGTCTTCATGCGGTGCGTCATCCTCGACCGCTTCCACGGCGGGCTCCTCGAGTGCGACGAGCAGCAGAGTGATCACGGTTGTAACCAGCAGCACGACCTCGAATAGTACCTTTCAGAGCAGTGCGACGTCCGCACCAGGCATCTTCAGCTTCAACGCGTGTATCTCCCAGTGCCGCCTGTGTAGGGTATGGCATTTTCTGGTGGTGCGTTGCAATCGCGTTGGATATCTCCTGGCATCATCGGCCTCACTGCGTGTGTCTGCTTGCCCCGCCTGGGAAGGTATGGCAAAGTTGTTGGTGGTTATCTGCGATCGCTTCTGCTTGCTGGCCATGTTGCATTTTGTTCCTGGTAATACTGGGGAATAGTCTTTTGCACAACGTGTGCGGCAGTTCACAATCAATATGCTTCCGCTTCGGCGTTGGGAAGCGGAGCCCACCCCGACCGCCATCAGCTACAGTGTTTTGATCAGCTCGGCTCTTCAGTTATTATGTTGGGCCAGCACGTGTGATAAAAAAGTGTCGGTGGCTGTGGTGTGAGTTTGGGCCATGGCTCTTCACGCATTTTGTTTTTGTCGTTTTCGGTTATAATGCATTCCTGGGCTTCTTGATCAGAATCCCGTTTTCTTGTAGCACGGATTTTGTTGGGCTATGTCATGTTCGTTTTCGGCGGCGCTATACGTGGCGAGGCATGACTTGGCACGTTGTGTTCATCTTACTATTTTAACGGTTGACTTCTGGTGGGATGGAACTACGCGTTTGTTCGTTGTCTTGCGAAGCTGTCTGTGGAGGAGGGAGGCGATGTTTATGACGTTCGTGCGATGCCCGATAACCTGCGGTACAGATCGCCTCGTGGGCCACGCTGCGAACAAAATAAGGCGCGCGCGAAGCCGAAGAGGGAGGTCCGAGTGCTGGCGGGGATGGGCCGGCTCTCCAGTCCGAGGCGTCTCCGACGGTCCCTGGGCCCGGCGAGGGCCCCCGGGGTGCCGAAGAGGTTGCGAGAGAGGCCTCGGCGCCATGGAGCTCCTCGGGGGGTCGGAGGCCTTGGGGGGGCCTGTTCGCAAAACCGAGCCGAGGTCACCACATGGTCCTTGTCGCCCGGGTCGGCCACCTGGGCGCCGGCGGTAGACCGTCAACCAGGTTTCCGCCGGGGATCTCGTAGAGTTCCTTGCATGCGTAAGAGTGCTCTGAACACAGACAGAAAGCCCCGCGCTCGCCTTCTCGCTGGCCTCTGGCTCTCAGCTGGGCCCTTCGCGGCCGGGGGGGCGGCCCGGGCTGGACCCCCGATGGACCCGCGGTAGCCCGTGAGCTCCAGATGGTCCCCTGGAGCCCCGGAGGCGCCGAGCTCGCCGCGCGCGGCGGCCGCGCGGCCGCCTTCGTCGCCGCCGCCGCCGCCGCCGCCGCCGCTGCCGCCGTCGTCGTCGTCGTCGTCGTCGTCGTCGTCGTCGTCGTCGTCGTCGTCGTCGTCGTCGCTGTCGTCGCTGTCGTCGTCGCTGTCGTCGTCGTCGTTGTTGTCGTCGTCGTCGTCGTCGTTGGATGAGGATGCATCCGTTCTTTCCAGAGCGCTTTGAAAAGGCCGCGACGCCCGAGACGTCCTCCAGAACCGCTGGGTTTTAGAGATTCTCGATCTGTCCTCACCCGATGTTGTGTCCTCGTCCTGGCTTCGTCGTGCTCCTCGTGCTCTTGAGATATGTCTCCCGTCCTCTGGCGCGTAACGGCCTGGGCCACACCCAGGGGCGCGAAGATCATCGTGCCCCGCGCACCGCGGCCTGGGCCGGAGAGCTGCCCTTTTCCATGACGGCCTCGCGGGGCGCGAAGATAGCCGCGCGTCACGCCTCGCGGGGCGAGATGCGCGAAGTTGGGCGATGTAGAACCCCCCCTCTCCCGGGTAACGGTAACGATCGTTCGTCAGGGCGGGGGCCTCGACCCCCACCCACGTGTTGGTGTTCGCGCGCGTACGAGGACGATCGTAGCGCCTCTCCGCCCCGACGTGGCCCACCCAGCCCAAGCGTCACCGCTACCGGAAATAGCAAACAACGAGCATCCCTCCTCCTCGCCCTCCTCTCGGCGGCCTTTTTCTTCCAGGGCAGGCCCGCTGTGGAGTCAGGGCCTGTTCGGCCTTCTTGGTCTGACCGTCGTGCTGTCACTCGGGCGGTGGCGCAACCCGCCCGGAGCCAGCACGAGCGTACCGAGCACGCCCAGCGCGAAGCCGATCGAACAGCAACAGCTGCTCCTCGCTTCTCCTTGTTTGACGCTGCAGCAACGCAGGCTCGCGAGGGCCGTCGCGTCTCAACGTTGAGCGGCAAGCTGGAATAGATGTCTTAGGACAGCCTGCGACCATAGTGCAAAACGACGCAGTCCGCGCGTGACCGGACAGAGAGAAAAGTCGGGAGGTAGACGTAGAGCAGGAGTGCCTTTTCGGGCAACGAGGCAGGCACAAGAGGAAAGTCGTTTCCACGGACTCTGGTGCTGGGAAGATGCGAGGAGTGATGGTTTTTCCCTACCTAGGCTCTGCCTAGAAGGGTTCTTACTATTGGGCTTAAAGGGCCAGGCAGTGGGGCACGCCCCGGGCGGTTCCCCCGGCATCCGCCCGCGGTTCCCCCAGTTGCGCCCCCTGCTTAGCTTAGCCTAGCTTAGCTTAGCTTAGCCTAGCCTAGCTTAGCTTAGCTTAGCTTAGCTTAGCCTAGCTTAACTTAGCTTAGCTTATCTCATCTTAGCATAGCTTATCTCATCTTAGCTTAGCTTAGCCTAGCCTAGCTTAGCTTAGTTTAGCTTACCTTACCTACCGTAGCTTACCTTAGCTTAGTTTAGCTTAACTCAGTTTGTCTTAGCTTATCTTAGCTTAGCGTTGTTTATATCATCTTAGCTTAGCCCAGCTCAGCTTAGCCTAGCCAAGCTTAGCTTAGCTTAGTTTAGTTTAGCTTAGTTTAGCTTAGCTTATCTCATCTTGGCTGAACTTAGCTTAGTTTAGCTTAGCTTAGCTGAGCTTAGCAGCTTAGGGTAGGTTATCTCATCTGAGCTTAGTTTAGCTTAGCTCAGCTTAGTTTAGCTTAGCCTAGTTTAGCCTAGCTTAGCCTAGCTTAGCTTAGCTTAGCTTATATTATATCATCTTAGCTTAGCTTAGCTTAGCTTAGCTTAGCTATTGTTGCTTAGCTTAGCTTAGCTTAGCTTAGCTTAGCTTAGCTTAGCTTAGCTTATGCTGCTTTCCTAGGGGCTCCAACTCCTAGGTAGGGTCGCACTGGGATAATCAAATGTGTCCAGCACTGCATCCGGAGTACAGGGCCCATGCCACGATGCCCTCTGTGGCATGCGGCAGGGCCGTTGAAGCTGCTGCGGCCCGTCCAGTCTTGAAACGGTATTAGCTCTCAACGAGGGCACGCTTGCATCTGCTCCACCACCCCCATTCCTCAACATTCACAATTCACCTCGGAGCCCTGAGCCAGGTTTTCTCTAGAGCGACATTCCCTGCGGGTCCGGCTACGAAGGAGAGGCCCGCCAAGGCGCCGACCAGTACCGAGATCGCGAAGTCGGGCTCTGGCAAAATCCATTGCTGAGTGTCCATGGACGCCTTAATGAATATTGTGTTTATCTGGAACAAGTATCGTATGCGAGCCGAAAGGATGTACGCTCATAGTAAGCCCTCAGGTCCCAAGAGTAGTTCCGACACCTCAACCTCTCTCCTTAGCCCTTCCCTCTCTTCTCTCACACATTGGAAGCGGCACGGCCGCGCAAAGCAGTGCTGGCTGCAGCCCACATGACAAGACCCACTCACGGCCAGCCCTCAGGCAGATCATGCTCCTCCTCTTGCTTCCTCATCATAATCCGCTCACTCTCTCTCTCTCTCTGCTGCTCCTGCTCCTGCTCCTGCTCCTCCTCCTCCTCCTCCTTCTCCTCCTCCATTGATTTTCCTTATACATAACTCCTCCCTGTCGCACCCCGAGGCCTGTCGAAAGGACGGGCTGGGCGTTTCGCCTGAAACCTCCTCACCACTTATGACCCTGACGCCTAGAAACTGGCAAGGCGGGTGGTTTCCAGAATGTAGCTCTCCCCGTAGCGCCGTGCACATTCATTCTAAATTATCCCGGCAAAGCAACCTAACAGCGATGTGTATAAGCATATCTGGAATCATTCCCCTTAAGATTCAGGTGAGAATCCAGTTGTAGAATTCTGCTGTTCTCGCAGTCGCGGTCGCATTCGCAATGACAGTCGCAGTGGCAACGGCCTTCGGATCCAATGGAATCCTAAGGATTCCTAGGGATTCCTAAGGCATCCTTAGGCATCCTTAGGAATCCATAGGAAACCTTAGGAATCCTTCGGAATCCTGCTTCCTAGGGATTCCTAGGGATTCGTAAGGATTCCTGAGGAATCCTAAGGATTCCTAAGGATTCCTGAGGATGCTTAACTATGCCTACGGATTCCTAAGGATGCCTACGGATTCCTAGGGATTCCTAGGGATTCCTAAGGATTCCTATGGATTCCTACGGATGCCTCAACCTGCCTCAGTTTCAGCCTCAGCCTCAGCCTGCCTCGACTTGCCTCAGCCTCAGCCTCAGCCTGCCTCGGCCTCAGCCTCAGCCTGCCTCAGCATCAGCCTCAGCCTCAGCCTGCCTCGGCCTCAGCCTGCGTCAGCCTCAGCCTCAGCCTGCCTCAGCCTCAGCCTCAGCCTCAGCCTCAGCCTCAGCCTGCCTCGGCCTCAGCCTCAGCCTCAGCCTTGCCTCGGCCTCAGCCTGCCTCAACAATTACACAATATGAAATATACTCTCCCACTTCCCCTGATGGCGTCCCGAAGATATATCCGCCCCCCCGCGTATTTTTTTACACACAGGATTCCCGGGAAACGGGTGTTCGCCTGCGTTTTTTTTCAAAATGTTGCTCTCGCTGAGGCGCCGGCCTCATTTCTGCTCCCGAATCGTTCCGAATCGTGCTCCCGCTGCAGCGTGGGCCTCATTTTCGGATCGGTGTTTGGCCTCCGTCGTTCAGGATGGCGTTCTCGCCCCAGCGCGGGCCTCTTTCTCGCGCGCCCATCCGCCCGCCACCACCGCGCCGCACCACCACCACCACCACCACCACCACCACCACCACCACCACCACCACCACCACCACCACCACCACCACCACCACCACCACCACCACCACCACCACCACCACCACCACCACCACACACCAGCACCAGCACCAGCACCAACACCAGCACCAGCACCACCACCACCACCAGCACCACCACCACCAACACAACCACCACCACCACCACCACCACCACAACCACGCACACACGCACGCACGCACGCACGCGCACCACCACCCACTACGCACGCGCGCGCGGAGCCACAGGTCCGCTACGACACGCGTCCGCGGATAGAGAAAAATCAGCGCCATGGTAAGGGATGGGAGGGAGGGTAGGGCGTCAGATATGACGCGAGCGCACCTAGCTTGTCCTCCTCCCCCTCCTCCCCCATCCCCCCCCATTCAGCCTCACCTTGTCTCAGCTTCGACCTGCCTCGGCCTCATCCTCAGCCTCAGCCTGCCTCAGCCTCAGCCTGTCTCGGCCTGAGCCTGCCTCGGCCTCAGCCTCAACCTGCCTCAGCCTCAGCCTGCCTCAGCCTCAGCCTCAGCCTGTCTCAGCCTCAGCCTGCCTCTGCATCAGCCTCAGCCTCAGCCTCAGCCTGCCTCGGCTTGCCTCGGCCTCAGCCTCAGCCTGCCACGGCCTCAGCCTCAGCCTCAGCCTGCCTCAGCTTCAGCCTCAGCCTGCCTCAGCCTCAGCCTGCCTCAGTCTCAGCCTCAGCCTGCCTCGGCCTCAGCCTGCGTCAGCCTCAGCCTCAGCCTGCCTCAGCCTCAGCCTGCCTCAGCCTCAGCCTCAGCCTGCCTCGGCGTGCCTCAGCCTTAGCCTCAGCCTGCCTCGGCCTCCGCCTGCCTCGGCCTCAGCCTGCCTCAGCTCGGGCATTCAAAATATGGCACAGGACTGGTGTTTTGGGAGCACGAAGAGCACGAAGTGCCCCACAGATGCTCCGGGCAAGCAAAATATGGTACAGGAATTGTGTTCTGGGAACACGAAGAACACAAAGTGGCGTACAGTTGGCTCCGGGCATTCAAAATGTGGCCTGGGAATTGTGTTTTGGGAACACGAAGAACACGAAGTGGTCTACAGTTGGCTCCGGGCATTCAAAATGTGGCCTGGGAGTGGTGTTCTGGGAAAACGAAGAACACGAAGTGGCCTACAGTTGGCTCCGGGCATTCAAAATGTGGCCTGGGAATTGTGTTTTGGGAACACGAAGAACTCGAAGTGGCCTACAGTTGGCTCGGGGCATTCAAAATGTGGCCTGGGAGTGGTGTTCTGTTGGCTCCGGGCAGTCAAAATGTGGCTCCTGGCAGTGAAAATCGGGAGTCCCCGGATTCCCGCGGCACCCGTCCGGCATCTGCCCAGACCCCCGTGGTGAGTTATGATGCTTTCTTTTGACCCTACTAGAAACCTATAAGTCTTCCCTGTCAGGTAAAAATTGCAAGAGCTTCACGGAGTGATGGCGGGCCGTTTTCAAAATGTGGCTATCGCTGTAGTGCCGCGCACATCTGTTACACCAAGTTGCAAGAGCTTCGCGGAATGAGGGCGGGTTGTTTTCAGTTCTCCCGGCAAAGCAACTTAACAGCGATGTGTAGGAGCATATCTGGAAGCCTTCCCCTTAAGATTCATATGAGAATCCAGTTGTAGAATTCTGCTGTTCTCGCAGTCGTAGTCGCATTCGCGATGGCAGTCGCAGTGGCAACGGCAGTCGCAGTCACAGCCTCAGCCTCAGCCTGCCTCAGCCTCAGCCTCAGCCTGCCTCAGCCTCAGCCTCAGTGGCAACGGCAGTCGCAGTCACAGCCTCAGCCTCAGCCTGCCTCAGCCTCAGCCTCAGCCTGCCTCAGCCTCAGCCTCAGCCTGCTTCAGCATCAGCATCAGTCTGCCTTCAGCCTCGGCCTCAGCCTCAGCCTGCCTCAGCCTCAGCCTGCATCAGCCTCAGCCTCAGCCTCAGCCTGCCTCAGCATCAGCCTGCTTCAGCCTCAGCCGCAGCCTGCCTCAGCCTCAGCCTCAGTCTGCTTCAGCCTCAGCCTCAGTCTGCCTTCAGCCTCGGCATCAGCCTCAGCCTGCCTCAGCCTCAGCCTG
>CAUYUJ010012906.1:0-12578 GCA_963575745.1 Prorocentrum cordatum | reverse complement strand
TCCTCCTCCTCCTCCTCCTCCTCCTCCTCCTCCTCCTCCTCGGGGCCGCGGCCTCGCCCGCGAGGTGCGGCTGCGCGGCGCCGATCGCCGCCCTGGCGCCGAGGATAGGGGGCCACGTGCGGACCCAGACCTCCTCGCGTTGTGAAAAAATCACGACGGGAGGTTTTTCGCCATTTTCGGCCTCTGGGGGCCCTCACCGGGCCTCGGGACCGTCAAAAAACGACTCAGGACGAAAAACCGGTCCCGGGGAAAGGGTCGGGACCTCTGGGGGTCGCGTCATGAAAAATTCATGACGTCGGGGGTCTGGGGACCCTGCTACAGATTTCGTAATAAAGGGAGGGGGGTCTCATTTGGGGGGGGGGTCTCTTCCAGGCTATCTTGGAGGGCCTGGGGGGGTCTGGGGACGATGTTCTGGAGGGTTCTCCCGCGGGGGAGGTCTGAAATGGCTCGTCTTGGAGGGTCCAGACCCCCTCCCTTTTCTAACGAAATCTGGAGCACCCCTACCCCCCACGAGTTCGGAGGGGGAGGGTGGGGCTCACGTCCTACGTCCTTCGGGAGCTCCCGAGGGAAGAGAACCCCACCCTCCCCCCCAGAAATCGTGGGGGGTGTAGGGGTAGGCTTCGCGCGTGGCCCCCGACGTCGTGAATTGTTCATGACGCGACCCCCAGAAGTCTGGACCCTTTCCCCGGGACCGGTTCTTCGTCCTGAGTCGTTTTTTGACGGCCTCGAGGCCCGGTAAGGGCCCCCGGAGGCCGAAAATAGCGAAAAACCTCCCGTCATGATTTTTTCACAACGCGAGGGGGTCTGGGGGTAGGGTTCGCACGTGGCCCCCCAGAGGAGGTGCCCCACCCCGTCGGAGGAGAGGCCGGTGAGGGCCAGCACGCCGAGCGGCAGCGCCAGCAGCCCCGGCAGGAGCGCCGAGAGCAGGGGCGGCAGGAGCGCCTGCGCCCGTGCGGGCCTCATCCTCGGGGCGCGGGCGCCGATCTCGCATGATGGGCTCGTTTTCCACCACCACCACAATAAGTTGGAGGGCGAGGGGGTCCTCCTCCTCCTCCTCCTCCTCCTCCTCCTCCTCCTCCTTCTCTTCTTCGTTCTCCTCCTCCTCGTCCTCCTCCTCCTTCCCCCTCCAACTTATGGTGGTGGTGGAAAACACGCCCATCATCGCAGGCTGCCCCGCTGCGGGCCTACGAGGACGGCCACGTGAGCATGTTCTGCAACAGTGACGGCACTGGACAAAAAACGCTCGAGCCAGGCACGCTTGCGGGACTTGCCGTAGGCCAGCCGGATACAGCGCGACTGCCACGAAGCGCAACGATGTGCTATGGCATGCGGTTGTTTGGTACGTCATACATCATGCTACGCTTGTGATGTGAATGGCCCTGCAAAGCCCTGCGAAAGGTCATGTGGTTAGAAGTCCAGACAGCTTTGAACCACAGTCGCCACATGAGTTCGCAAACAAATCCGGAACGAATCAACACCAAGTATAGATTAGTTGCTTTGTTTTGAAATCGATGCGATGCTCCAGTCGTGCCATAAAAAGAAGCACTGGACAGTCGCAGAACTGTAGGAGACACTTTTCTGAACGATCCCAGAGCTGGTTCGCAACTTCCGCGGAACCGTTCCTGAGCTCCCCTGTCTTGCGAAAGCGAAGAAATGCTCAAACTGTCTCTTCAATGAACCATTCGATGTTACCATGTTTCTGTCCCGTGTCGTTGTGAACAATGCTACCAATTTTGAAAGAACAGATCAGCCATCGTTGACTCCAAATAGATAACTAGGAGGACAGGAGGAGGACGAGAGGAGGATGGGAGGAGGACGAAAGGAGGACGGGAGTAGGACGGGAGGAATACGGGAGGGGCAAAATCAAGCAGGCGCAATCAAGCAAGCGCAAGCGAGCATAGGCATAGGCATAGGCATAGGCGTAGGCATAGGAGTTCGGGGGGAATATTCGGGGGGGGGGGGCATAGGAATTAGGGGGGGGGGGCCACGGACCAATTAGTAGGGTTTGAGTTAGAACTCCTGTAGGGCAATCCTAATTGGAAAATCAAAAAAGAACTGGCCCTTGCTGACCTTTCCCGATGACTTGTGCGACACATGTTGAGCAGTTGGGCGGCATGGCCCTGGCGTAACCACTTGCTGCATGTTTATTGATGCCCACTTTGAACTGCTACGCCACGGTGTGAGAAGCCATGCAGTGCTATACGATGCTAGCGCTATGCTGCGCGCTGCGATGCGACCCTGCGAAATGCGATGCCATGACATCAGTGCCATGCAGTGCGCTGCTACACCATGCATCTTTATGCTTCGCAATGCTGAGCCATGCTATTCCTCGCTGTGCTGTGACATTACACGCCATGCTATGCTACGACGTGAGACGGTATGCCATGTGTTGCAGTCGCATGTCATGCCAGGCTATAGTTGGCCGTGCCATGCCACGTTATGATATGCTATATATTATCCAGTGCTTTGGTGTGCTCGGCATTGCTTATGTGGTCAAGTCTTGAAGCTCTGTTAACGAATATTGACGTCTCGCGCTTCTACTTCCGCCCATTTCCGTCCCGCCCACCGCCGCAGAGGCCCCCGCGACAGAAGCGGCGCGGCCCGCTCCAACACCAGCAAGGCCCTGCACCCGATGCAGATGGGGATGTTTCTGTCCGCGGTCGTCGATCAGTCATGTCATGTGGGATCAAGTTAGGAGGAGGGGGAGGAGAAGGATGATGATGATGAGGAGTAGCAAAAGGAGGAAGAAGACAATGGTGTGAAAGGAAACGGAAGAGGAGGAGAGAGAGAGAGAGAGGGAGGGAGGAGAAGAAGGAGGAGGATAAGGAGGCGGAGGAGGGAGAGGAGGAGGTGGAGGGGGCTGAGAAGGGGGAGGAGGGGGAGGAGGAAGAGCAGGAGGAGGAGGAGAAGGAGGAGGGGTAAGAGGAGGAGGTGGTGGAGAGGGATGCGAAGGGGGGAGGGGGTGAGAAGGGGGAGGAGGAGGAGGAGGAGGAGGAGGAGGAGGAGGAGGAGGAGGAGGAGCAGGAGGAGGAGGAGGAGGAGCAGGAGGAGGAGGAGGAGGAGGAGGAGGAGGAGGAGAGGGAGAAGAGGGAGGAGAGGGAGGAGAGGGATGAGGAGGAGGAGGAGGAGGAGGAGGAGGAGGAGGAGGAGGAGGAGGAGGAGGGGTTTCTTTGCAGCTGCACTGCTCTCACCATTACCCTCCTCACGCTGGATGTTCCCGAAGATGACCCAGGCAGACATCGAGCAAGTCACTTGAAATCATATCGCCATCCATCGCCCATCCGAGCGTGTGAAGGAGGGGCCACCGCACACTCTGAGTGGGCAGCGCACGACGATCACTGCTGCTGGCCTTGCAGATCGTTCGTGGGCGGTCCAATAGTCGACGTACTGCCGTCGCGACGACCAATCACAATGTCGTTGCACCATGTGCACCTCGCCGAAGCGCATACAACACAACGAATAGCATTGGAACCAAGCGCTCACAGACACGAGCACACATCACACAAACAGGGGGCGCCGCATCTCGTGCGAACTCACCGCAGGCCCCTGAGCTGCGGTCAGTCCCCGCAGGGCTGGAAGGAGCGCCTCGAGCCTGTCCGCCAGGTCGGAATCGCCGACGATGTCGCCCAGGGCCGTTTCCGCCGTCTCCTCCTCCTCCTCCTCCTCCTCCTCCTCCCTCCTCCTCCTCCTCCTCCTCCTCCTCCTCCTCCTCCTCCTCCTCCTCCTCCTCCTCCTCCTCCTCCGCCGTCTCCGGTCGCCCCACGAGGATGCTGACCCTGGCGGCGAGGTTACGAACAGCGGCATCGGCGGCCTCCTGCGGACGCCGGGTCGCTGCACCTCCCTGCGATCACGTCCCGGAGGTCCGAGTTCGGACCCCTCCCGCAGCCATCGAGCGAGACGACGGTCGTGCGCCCCGACGACAGGCAGCACGGCAGACCGGCGGCGGGGCGGCATGAGCGAGGGGCCCGACTCGAAAGGCTTGGGCCAAGATGGCAACGAAGGAGGGGGAGGAGGACGAGAAGGAGGAGGAGCAGCAGCAGGAGGAGGCGGAGGAGGAGGAGGAGGAGGAAGAGAAGGACAGAGCAGGAGGGGGAAGTGCTCTCGCGTTGGACGCCACTGAGCCCACGCTCTGCGACGGCGACAGGGGAATGAGGCCAGCGCCTGTCGAAAAAGTGCGCGGCCCCCAATGACTTCGTGACCTCCCATGCCCTCTTCGAGGGCGGGCAGGCCACAGCGAACAACAAAGGCGCTCTAGGTTGCCAAGCTCTGCCCACGGCACTCGCCGAGGAACAACCGAACGGCACAAGCATGCGGCCGGGATCCTTTCTGCTCAGCGCGCCGCAGGCGCCGACCCCTGCGGCACGCTGTGCCTTGCATCAAGTCGGGCCAGTCCCCCTACAGGCCGATTTTGGACGAAAAATTGAAGAACTGGTCAGAAAAATACCTCAAGGTTCAAACATAATAAACAAAAAACCGTCGCCTGGCGATCTTTCTACTATTCTTGACTATTCCCCCTGCAGAGGGACAGGCCCGACTTGAGCCGTGCATGCCGACGGCGCGCTGCTCTGCTTCGTGGGACGGGCGGCTGGGCGAAGCTCGGGACGGTGGCGTTCGGGGACCAGGGCGCCCCTGGCGTGCCGCGCCGAGGCGCCCTGGTGAGAAGGAGCCGGCACCCCGACGCGCCAAGCAGACGCTCCTCTGGCCGCAGACCTCCGGGGGCGTCGTGGTCGTTTCCGTCGTCGCTGTCGCCGTGGTCGTCCCTCCTCCTCCTCCGTCGTCGTCGTCGTCGTCCGTCGTCGGCGTCTCGTCGTCGTCCCTCCTATTTCGTCGCCGCCGTCGTCGTCGTCGTCGTCGGCGTGGAACTCTGGCCTTGTGTGCGGCAAGCTCGGGGCCGTGACGACCTGCGCGTCTTGTTTTGCCTCCGCGTGGGTCGCTCAACCTTGAGCCATCGTGGCTCTCTGACAGCGCAGATCTTGAGCAGGGTCCGACCGTCCCAGCACTCCTAAGGAATCCTGCCACGAAATCACCCCAGAACCAAAAGGGCTCGAAGCACCAAAGACAGCGCTCTGAGAACACCAAGACCCGTTGCGCTTCCAAACGAAAAAGCCCCAGGCAGCATGGTCTAAGATTACGTCGGGCGTGTTCCCCTACAGGGGGATTTTCGACGAAAAATAAGACATACTCTAAACATGCACAGAACATATTCAAAAAAATACCCCCCCGATTTTTTTGACTATTTTTAAATACCCCCCCTGCAGAAATACTCAAAACATAATCCCCTGACTATTTCTGACTATTCTTGAATACTCCCCCTGCAGAGGGAAGGGACGGGGTTTTCGTAAATCTAAGAACATCTCGTGCACACCACAGGAGGCGCCTCGAGCACTCTCCGGTGGGCGTGCAGACGAGCCAGCACGCTGCGCCGCTGCTCGACTGGCAGCGCAGCTCGCTCGACGTCGGCCGACGCCCCGGCCACCGGCGGAGCTGGGAGCCTTGGGGCGCGGCGCTTCAGCACCTCGAGCGCCCGCGCCGGGGAGCCAGAAAGGTCCTGGGACGCGCAGAAAGTTGTTTTGGTCGGCGGGGCGAGAGCGAACCTCTTCCGCTAAAAGCTAGGCGGGCTATACGCACAGCTCTAACTGGGGAGACAGGGCACAGGCGGGCGGGGCCTCAGGCGGCCGGACAGGGCGGGGCCCGGAGTGCAGGCGGTGCCGAGGAGCTTGCACAGGAAAAGGTACGCCGTGGACAGGAGCCGGAGGCGAAGATCCAGAGGGTGAGCGATGTGGTGTTGCCGTCAACGGCACTTCGTGAACACCAGCCTCAAGCACAGCAGAGGAGGACGTGCAACGTGACCAGGTCGCGGGACGCGCAGAAACATACCAAGACTATACGTCCTCCTTGGAGGCCGCGCGTCCGGCCCGAAGGTGTAGTAGACCCATCTTGTAGTAGATCGTTTTCCGAGCGGCGTGGCCAGAAAGCGCCCGCCACGACGCATACACCCTGCGAAATGCTTAAGAAATCATGGGTTCAGAAATTCATAGTCTCAGAACTTGAATAAAAACCCAACATTTCTATCGAAATCTTGAGATTTACATTGAAACGTTAAGAATAATCGAGACTCTGGACGAAAACTTAGGTTTTCTTAAGCATCGCCTAGGGTGTATACTGTAAGATTTCTCGGTGCGCGCGTCGCCCCTGAGGGGGCGACGCACATGTAGCGTAAGTATGCTGGGGCGACGCCGAGGTACGGATACCGCCACGGTCGGACCCGGAGAAGAACATCCCTCAAGAACATCCCAGACATGATCGCGTCGTGCAAAGCTCAGCACGGGAGGCTTCTGGCAGTTCTCGGCCCCATGGGAGCCCTTGCGGGGCCTCGGGACCGGCAAAAACCGACCCAGGATGAAGAAGCCGCACCGGGGAAAGGGTCGGGGCTTCCAGGGACCCCGTATTCAAAAAAATCAGGACGTCGCATGTCTGGGATGAGACCCTCCGCCAGCCAAAACACCCCAAGCCATGAGATCACCCGAAGGTACCCATCCCCCAGGATGCAAACAAGAACACCCAACGAAAGCACGAAGGACACCAAGGATTACCCTCCCTGAACCGATCTTGATCTCACACCTCGGTCCGAATGCACGCGGTCTTCATGAATCCCAGCCCTTTTCCCGGGTCCGGCTTTCCATCCTGAGTCGTTTTTTGACGGTCCTGGGGCCCGGCGAGGGCCTCCAGGCCGAAAGTAGCGAACAACCTGCCGTCGTGATTTTTGCCACGACGCGAGCACGTCTGGGCCATGGCGGCGAGAGGGCCTCCCCAGGCGGCCCCAGCAGGGCAAAACCGAGGCGAGGGTGACGGCATCCGTACCTCTCCCGCCTCTGACGCTCTGGGGTTGCCTCCGCGTCGACGGGGCACGAACCTGGTAGGCGATCACGTGTGCACCCGGAGTACCCCTGCGGGTCCTTTTTGGTTCGGGAGAGCTGGCTGGGGTTCAGGATTCGAAGGACATCCCCAGACCCCCGACGTCATGATTTTTTCATGACGTCGACCCCCAGAGGTCCCGACCCATTCCCCAGGACCGGTTTTTCGTCCTGAGTCGTTTTTTGACAGTCCTGAGGCCTGGCAAGGGCCCCCGGAGGCCGAAAATAGCGAAAAACCTCCCGTCGTGATTTTTTCACGACGCGAGGAGGTCTGGGGCTGGGGTTCAGGACTCGAAGGACATCTGCAGCCAGGCGAAACCCCAGCGGGGGGTCCCGCCCCCCAGAGTCGAGATTGGACCGGCGGGCCCAGAGATCCGACGTCGTGCTCTTTTCCATGCGCGGCCCCCGGAAGCCTCGATCCATTCCCCAGGACCGGTTTTTCATCCTGCGTCGTTTTTTGACGGTCCGAGGCCCAGCGATAGAGGAAGGAGAACTGTGCACATACACCGACTCTGGCCAGGCCCATCCTGAGCCCAGGATCGGTGCATACGCCCTCTTACCTTGGCCAGGAAGGTATATGCACCGATCCTGGGTCAAGGAAGGACGTTGTCAGGATCGGTGCATGTGCATAGTTCTCTTCGCCCAGCGAGGGCCCCTGGGTGCCGGAAATTGCAGAAAACCTCCGTCGGGTTTTCTTCATCGCGTTTGCCCTCTGGGAGTAGCAGAAAGCTGAAGTTTCGGAGCTCCGCGCGGATTCTGGGGCCCCGCCGGGCGGCGCCAGCTGGCGCCCCTGGCGCGCCCCGCACGCCAGGGAGGCGCCCGGCGCAGAGCCGAGAGAGAAATCCGCCCGGACGTCGGCAGTTTGTGCTGAGGCTGTTGTTTGCTTCCTCCGGCGACCTCCCCAGACCTCCTCGGGCAGTGTCAGGTCGGGCCTGTCCCCCTAGTGTCGGACGAGGCGGCGCTGCCATGGCAGCGCCGCCTTTTGGAGACCGGCTCGGCTCGAACCGTGCGCGGGCAGGAGTCCCAAAAACCCCACGCAAAGAACAAATCACAGCGGAGGTTTTCCGCGAGTTTCGGCCCCGGGGGGCCCTCGCCGGGCCTCGGGGCCGTCCACAAACGACTCAGGATGAAAAGCCGGTGCTGGGGATCTGGATCGAGGCTTCCGGGGACCGCGTGTTGAAAAAAGCACGACGTCGGATCTCTGGAAACTGGCAGCGCGAAGAGGGAAGGGGGGCAGGGGGAGGGGGGAAGGCTTCTTAGACGGAGCCTGCTTCTTAGATGACGCGGGCCTTACCTATGGGCGTACGCAGCCTCCTTTCAAGAAGCCTTCCCCCTCCCCCCGACCCCCTTTCTGCGCATGGCCGCAAGATTCGCATCCATGTCCAAAATCTGTATCCGTGTCCCCTGCGTCTTGCACTTCCGGGCTCCCTTCCTCAGAAACCAGCGGCGCAGTGGACGTGCATCAACGCCTGGGCCCCTACCGGGACGCTAGCTTGCTTATATCCGTGTCAGCTGCGCCTCGGCCTTTTCGCGCCCTTTCCCAGAAAGTCCAAAACGCAGTATGAATCCCAGGCGCGCGACGCCCTGATCTTCTCCATGCGGGGTCCCTGAAAGTCCCGACCCCTTCCCGGGACCGGAGCTTCGTGCTGAATCCATTTTTGTTTGCTAGACCCGAGGCCCGGCGAGGGCCCCCCGCTGCCGAAAGCGGGCCAAAAACCGCCCGTCCTGACCTGCTTTGCGGCGCGATCGTGTCTGGGGTCGGATCGAAACGGATCCTGCGGGGGCGCTGCCCCTGGACTGTCGGCGCTCTGCCGGCGACGACCGGGGAATGAGCAACATCCGAAAACGTGGCCCGGTAAGATTGTGGACGCCACGACGCTGGATGCCCCAACAGTCCCATCATTGAATGAAGGAGGCGTTCAACATGCAGGAACGAATGCCCTCAACATGTGTTGAGCATGTGTGTGCTACATTTCAAAAGCAGTTTTAACGCGTGTTCTAAACATCTGGGTATTACTTGGCAGCATGCTTCCTCTCCATTGCTCGTCCTCCACAACAACAAATGTTTTGATTCGCGGGTCGAAAGCGCACCTCTTCCGGTCCAAGCTAAGCGGGCCGCGCGAAGCTTGAGTTAATCAGAGATGGGGAGGAGAAGGGGGGCGCAGCCTCAGAACGAGGCCGGGAGGAGGCAAAGCCTCGGAACCAGGCGGTGCCGAAGCCGACGCACTTGCAAAGGGGCGCCTTCTCCAAAACACGTTCCGCACAGTCTGCTCGGCCCTGGGGGGCCCGTCTGCGGACCGAGCACGGCCGAGACGCGGCTCGGCGGCGCGCCGAGGGGGGGAGGCGAGGGAGGGGGGGGGGCAGGCCCTCTCGGAGGCGGCGGGGCTCCTCGCGAGCTCTCCGGCCTGCTGTAGTCGGGGATGGACAGACCTCCCTTTAGCAAAACGTGGTTTGGTGAAAACGACCTGAGGCCCAAACCTGGCGGGCGCAAGCCCAGAAAATAACAGCCGCGGCGCCCTCTCGAGAGCCGAAAGCGGACAATTCACCAATCGACGTGTCAGTGTTGGGGGTTCTGTCCGCCCCCGATGTAGACGAGCGCGTTCCACTACTCGCAGAGTGACTACTCGCAAATGGCCTGGAACCGCTGGGGGGGGAGATACGTGGAATGACATCGAATCGCAGACACTGTTTTTCGGGCGTTTGCGAGCAGGCCTTTGCGAGTTGTGGGTTCGCGCTCGGTGATTCTGGGGGAGGGGGAGGGGGGAAGGGGGGAAGGGGGGGGGGGCGGGAGGGGGAGGGGGAGGAGGAGGAGGAGGAGGAGGAGGAGGAGGAGGAGGAGGAGGAGGAGGAGGAGGAGGAGGAGGGGGAGGAGGAGGAGGAGGGGAGAGGCCCCCTCTTGATTGTGGCTTCGGAGGAGGCGCGGCAGGCTTCTCGGAAGGCCAGCGGCCTTCTGAGCCGTCTGCGCCCTCTGAAGCCCTGGCCTTGGGGGCAACGTCGTCGTCGTCGTCGTCGTCGTCGTCGTCGTCGTCGTCGTCGTCGTCGTCTTCGTCGTCGTCGTCTTCGTCGTCCCCCCTCGTCGTCGTCGTCGTCGTCGTCGTCCCCCCTCGTCGTCGTCGTCGTCGTCGTCGTCGTCGTCGTCGTCGTCGTCGTCGTCGTCGTCGTCGTCGTCGTCGTCGTCGTCGTCGTCCCCCCTCGTCGTCGTCGTCGTCGTCGTCGTCGTCGTCGTCGTCGTCGTCGTCGTCGTCGTCGTCGTCGTCCCCCCTCGTCGTCGTCGTCGTCGTCGTCGTCGTCGTCGTCGTCGTCGTCGTCGTCGTCGTCGTTCCCCCTTTCGGCGCTCCGAGCTGCCAGCGTCTCCATGAGTTTCCAGTTTCCCCCCCGCCCTCCCTCGAGCGACCGGGGCCCTCCGAGCGGCCCAGGGCACCTCCGCCCAGAATTCCAGTGGCATCCGTCCCAGGAGAGCTCGAAGCGTTTGCAGGGCAGCTGTTACTACATTGGACTGTCTAAACATTGTTTTTTAGTACGTGATTCATTTATGAATAAATTCATGCATGAACTCATCGTTGCTTTTGATACTAAATCCCTGCATTTTGTCATACATGATCCGCACGCGGAGCATGCTTGAGAAACGGCACTGTGGTGTGAGAACGCAATTCCCAAGCTCAGGTGACTACCAGTCGATTGCGACTGGATTTCTCGGCAAATCGTGCGACAAAGAGCGGGTCATGAGAACCGTTTCTCCGATCCCTATCCCCAGCGGCGTGGCATGGGCCCCACTGGCCGATCTATGCCTCTAGAGTTAGGTCGGGCATATCCCCCTACAGGTGGATTTTAGACGAAAAAATAAAAATAGTCCAAACATAAAGATAGTAGAACAAAGATTTTAAACAACAGAAAAAATCCCCCGACTATTTTTCGACTATTTTTGAACAATCTTCCTGTAGAGGGACAGGCCCGACTTAACCCTGGATGGGGATTTAGGCCGCTTATCCCAAACTGGGCGGGTAATTTGGTGGGGGTCTGGAAGGGGATGGGGATAGGGATGGGGGTCGGTTGAACGATACTGGGACCACTGATCCAGATGATCTGTGCTTTGTTTTGAGCAGGGACCGACCGCCTTGGCATTTCTATAAGTCCTACCACGACATGTTCTTCGAGCCCAAGAATGCTCCAATAACAAAAACAGTTTTCTTAGAACATAAACCCGATGTGTTAAAACAAGACAGCCCCAGCCAGAAATGTTCTGAGAACATCCCGCGCAAACCACGAAAGGCTCTTAGAACATTCTTTGGTGGGGCTCTAGGCGAGCCAGGACGCTTCGCCGCTGCCTGATTGCTTGCGGCACTTGCGAGAGAGGAGGGCCCCGCAGCGGTAGCGCTCCTCTCCCCGTGCGCGCCGCCGCGGCTTCCCCGCCTGCCTCCGAGGCAGGACTGGCCCGCCTTATGTCGGGCGTGTCCTTCGACGAAAAATCAAAAATACCCAAAAAATAGCCCAAAAATGTCAAAAATATTCAAAAAATAGTCCGCAGACTATGTTTGGACTATTTTTAAATTATCTGTGGGGCATTTCTTATTTTTCGTCCAAAACCCCCCTGTAGGGGGACACGCCCGACTTAACGTTAGCGTTCCTCTCCCCGCGCGCGCCGCCGCAGCTCTTAAAACAGGGCTAAGATCGGGATAAATCGCTCCAGAGCGTTCCGGAGCGCTCTCAGAGCGTTCCGGAACGCTCTGGAGCGGCCGCGGCGCCCAATACATTCTCCAAACCCGCCGATTTTGTCCCTATCTCCGCGTCGTTTTAGCTCTCCCGCCCGCCTCCGAGGCAGCACCAGCCGGAGGAGGAGGACGAGGAGGAGGAGGAGGAGGAGGAGGAGGAGGAGGAGGAGGAGGAGGAGGAGGAGGAGGAGGAGGAGGAGTAGGAGGAGAAGGAGGAGGAGAGGAGGGGGGAGGAGGAGGAGGAGGAGGAGGAGGAGGAGGAGGAGGAGGAGGAGGAGGAGGAGGAGAGGGAGGAGGAGAGGGAGGAGGAGGAGGAGGAGGAGGAGGAGGAGGAGGAGGAGGAGGAGGAGGCAGCTTCGAATCGGGGCACTGGCTCGCACCGGGCCCTGCGCCGGCGTCGGGCCCAGCCCCGGCGCGGAGCCGGGCTCGGCCCGCAGCCGGCCGCGCAGGGGCGCCCAACTGAAGGGGCCCCAGGACACACAAATAAATACACACAAAGAAAAGGATTCCCAATACTTTCCCATATTTTCTGGGTTTTTGTCTTCCCCCACTTCCCATATTTTCCTATATTTTCCTGGGAGTCGACGATTCATTGTGTCTGTGTGTTTTTTCCCCTCCTGACCAACCGCGCCATGCGAGCATCGGGTGACGTCGGCCGGAGCGGCGGCGCCTCGACATCGAATCGGATCCGGTCGGCTGGAGGCGATGTCGAATCGGATCGATCGGATCGCAGTGGAGCCTGACAAGGCCTCCCGCGTCCGAGGATGCGGGCGCGGGAACGCGGGCCAGAGGGCGGCCCCTACGCCCAACTCAGGTCGCCGGTGTCCGGCTCCTCGTCGCAGTCCTGAAGGGCATTCTGTGGGGGGGTGAGGCCAGGGAGGGGGGGAGGATCAGGCAGATAAGGAAGCTAGAGAGGGAGGAGGAGGAGGAGGAGGAGGAGGAGGAGGAGGAGGAG